>JANAVB010028820.1:1750000-2264273 GCA_029216955.1 Iris pallida | reverse complement strand
CAAAAATAAACAAAAAGAAAAACAAAACAAAGAAGCGGGCTCGAACTCGGCCCAGAGGGGTCGGGTTTTTGGGCGCGTTTGGGCTGGCCAGGGGTCAGCCCAAGCCATTGTTAGAGATTGGGTTAGGAATAGTGTTATTTAGGTTTTAGGTTAATAGGTTTAAACCCGATAGCACGAATCTAAACCCGCTAACCCTTAGTCACTGTGTCCTGACAGTTAAGGACACACGATTCGCGTGTCCGCGTTATGCACGATACGTACGACACTGCAAACGCGTGTCCAATCCTTGGTTAGGCTCCCCGTGTCCAGGCGAACGTCATGCGTGAGTTTGGGACACGCACGACACAAACTCGGGGTTGTTACCTTCGTGTCCGATGAGCTAGGGGTCGTGGAGGGGGTTGGACGGCGGCTGGGGCGTCATGGACGTGGTGTTCGGGTGGCGCTGCACTCGTCTCGACGAGGTGCGTCTAGTGGTGGTGGTTATGGGTGGGTAGATGGCTGGGGAGGTGGCGTTGGGGTAGTAGTCGGAGTTAGGGTTAGGGTTAGAGTTTAGGTTTCGTCGGAGAAGAAGGAGTGGTGGTGGTCGATAGTGAACTAGGGCTAGGGTTTGGACTGGGGGGTTATTATAGGAGAAAGGAGGTCAGTTTGGGGTTGTGGCTGGCCGAGAAAGGCAGGGGATAGGTCGGTGGTCGTCGTAGCAGCTGGCCGTCGTCGGGAGTGGGTGACGGGGGGTTTTTACAGTTAGGTCCCTAGAATTTAGGAAATAACAGTTAGGTCCAAAACCTAACAGTTTGCAAATAATATTTGCAAACTGTATTTAAATCAATTAATATATTGCAAACCGATATAAAAACAATTTTAAATATTACAAAGTGATATTAGAACATTTCAAATAATTACAAAAGGATATTTGACTTAAAAACTATTTAAAAATTATCTAAAAATTCTAGAAAAATTTCTAAAAATTATATTAATTATTTTAAAGCTAAATAGGTCATTAGCAACTAATTTACACTAATTAAACCAAATTTGAAAACAGGAGCTGACAGATGGTTTGGTCGAAGAAAAACCTATGTACATGTCTAAGTTACTCTGTACAGGCAGACACTAATATTCATATGCGGGACTAGCGATTCTCTTCCATAGACTACGTAGTCTAGGGGATCCTACCTGAAGACCCAAAGGAAGCCACTTTGATCAAGAGGCATTTACTCCGGTTCTTCTATGACATCCACCAAAATGCTATATCGTCGTCATATTCGAGGCCTGTAGGAGGCTCAAGCAAAAGAAACACTTCGGAAGGCACATGATGGTACTTGCGGAGCCCACCAGCCTGGTCCTAAGTTACATGACTGAATGTGACGTATGGGCTATTACTTGCCTACCATGATGGCAGATTCCGTAGAATATGCTAAAAAGTGTCGAGTATGTTAGTTGCATGCTGACTTTATCTACCAACCTTTTGAGTTCTTACATCCCACTACGGTAGCCCTGGCCGTTTGAAGCATGGAGAATGGACATCATCGGGACAATCAGTCCTCCATGCTCCAAAGGACACCGGTTCATCCTCTCTATTACCGATTACTTTTCCAAGTGGGCGAAGGCAGTGCCACTGACTGAGATGAAAGCCTCGAACGTGATTAGCTTTGTTAAGCATCACGTCATCTACCACTTTGGAGTTCCCCGAAGGATTATCCATGACAATGACCTTCAGTTTCTGAGCAACAATTCTACCAATTCTACGATAAGAATCGGATACATAATGTAGCGTCGACTGCTTATAACCCTACAGAAAATAGGTTGGGCGAAGCGTTCAATAAAACGATTGTCAAGCTGCTCAAGATAGTCTTATCTTCCAATAAACGCGACTGGAATGATAAACTTGGTGAATGTCTACGGGCTTACCGTATAACTATTCGGATACCTATGAAAAACACACCATTCTCTCTCGTCTACGGGAGCGAGACAGTGTTTCCTCAGGAGATCCAAATATTTTTTTTACGAGTAACCGTCACTAACTAGATGACCGAGATAGACAATCAACGCTGTCGGCTACAAGAGTTAGAAGCATTGGATGAGAGGCTTCTACTAGCTCAGCAACGAATCGAGCTCTATCAAGCTCGAATTTTCGGTTCTTTCAATAGAAAGGTCTGGGGAAGAACATTCCAAGTGGGTGACCTCGTCTTATTAGTTTGGAAACCGATGGTGATGACCCACAAGACATCGAAAAAGTTTGAGACAAAGTAGAAAGGACCGTTCATCATAGAGACGGTCTACTCCAACGGTGCCTATTGCTGGCCAAACCCAACGGATATTTGCTACTGATGCCCATCAATGGCAAGTTCCTGAAAAAGTACTATGTCTGAGGTATAAATCAATATATGTTTCCACATCTCCCGTGATGTTCATGAATTCATTTAAAGAGTTCATCCCTTCCTAATTAGCTCAGTAGAAAACATTTCACGTATATATTAGCTCTGAATTATTTCTTTATACCCCAATGAAGTTCATGCCTACCATGTCCATATTGCCTCAGAGTAGTCATTTCTCTCAGGATAAATCTTGTGTTGTCATAATCATCTATAGAACAATTCATGTCCATACTACCTCCGAATCGTTCTGTGCATCCCTAGAATCTATTCTTACCATGTCTACATAACCTCTGAATAAGAAAAATTCTACCACAAAATTTACGTGTCACGACCCGCACCCGCTTTTCGGATACGAGACATGTCCAAGCCAGCCTACGCCGCAGAGTCGGCAGTAGAACGCTATCACAGCCAAGATGCTCAAAATCATAAAATATAACATTTATTGCTCATTCACACTATTAAATCAAATCTACAAATTATTACAAGATTTATATTTAAAGAAAAGTACAAAGTTCTTACAAGTAATGAAAATGATATCACATCTATCCAATTTCTAGGTTTTGGTCTGCAAGTACACTCATATCTCCCAATGCTAAGTGAAGCCACAGCTAACCTGAAAAATGTTGGTTTCTAGTCAGGAATGGAACAAGCACACAAATCGATGGCAATACAAAAACACAATAGTATTCAAGAGACATAAAAATAACATATGTGAGATATAAGCTAGAAAGTAACTGATGTCATGGAAAGTGGTGAAGAAAACAAGGAAATAAATAAAAGGCAACTATCTATGTGTTTTGAAATATCAGTTTTGACATGTGAACTGCTAGGGGATAAATTCGGCACCATGCACGTGTCGTGTGCAGCTGCTATTCTCCATAAAAGACACGAGGGATGGGTAAGGGGTAGTTCACATGTCTACTAAGATATTTCCCCTTCCGACTAGTACTCATGGACTCGAACAAGTCACGAAACACGAAAACATAATAATCACAAAATATAGTAAGTAGAGATCCATGATACTAATTTTCGTGTGACGAACGTGTCAACAAGAAGTAAGACATACATATAAACATAAAATATATAAACTACTATGAATCGAAAAGCAATCAGAAAGTGCCCATGCCTGATTAGCTGGTGAAACTGATAGTACAACCACTCAGATGAGTCACTAAAGTCAACACATACAAAAGTCTCTGGATGTTGAAATAAATACTACCAACGTTTTTAGAATAGTCAAATTAGCTATAATTGTCAGTCCTTAAGTCCAATTATAGACACAGGGGCAAAACGGTAATTTTGAGTCAAAACGGTGTCCGTCGTTGGACCCACTTTGCATCAAAAAGTGTGCCAAAGTCTATGGTCTCTAAAGTCATCAAACTATATGTCTACGGATCCATTTTTTCGATATGAACCCAACCGTGTGTCCAAAGTTGGATTCCGGCGGGCCTGGCACAAAATTGCCTATTGAGTCGGATCGTAGGGCCCACAAAACGGTGACCCGATCAACTGTCTCAGAATTAGACCAAACTTGGCATACATGATCAAAAAAATGATACAGTCCTGTTGGCATAAGTTTCATCTCGATTTGACGAACGTGCACAAAGTAATTGGAAAATTTACAAAGAGGCCGATACGATGAATTTCGACGAATACGCATCAAATTCGTCGCACACACGCAGCCAATTTGAATTCCGTCAAAGCCCACACGTTCGCGAAGCCATTACGCACCATTTGATGCTTTTGATTCGCGACCACGTCGCCCCGGTTTGGCGGGACGCACGTGGTATCGGAGTTTTTCCTAAAATTTTATATTTTTGAAAACTATTTTTCATGATTTTGGAATACGATTTTCTCGTTGAACAGTCAACGAATTTCATTTCTGTAAAATAGGTTTTAAAGCCCTATATGTTGTCTATAACTTTCATTAATTACTTTTGTAAAATTCTAAACATCCTGACATGAATCGTCTCGCTAAGTCGGGGGATTGAGTCTGCGTTGTGCTCTGTTTTAGAGCAGTTTCTTGTCGTTCTTTTGATCGAATTTTTGGGAATTCTAGCATGCGGTGATTAAATCTATTTGAAGGAAAATAACGTCGTATAGGTTAGGGACATACCTAAAAAGATGAATCGTAAAACGATCGGTTGCACGCAACGGAATGTCGCTGTGAAGTCGGCCCACGCGGCCTGCTGCTGCTGTGCATGGCGCGCGCACGTGGTCGGCCTCCGGCCAGCGACGGCTGCCCCCGGCGGCGCGCAGGGCCAGGGTGGCCGCCTAAGGAGTCGTGGGGCGGGGTTAGGGTGTATTCTTTTTCTACTCTCGCTATATATGTGCGATTTTAGGAAAGGAAATCAGGTTTGGGGTTGCTCGGCCTGGGAGGCTCGGGCTGAGCCCCTCTTGGACTCGGCTGGGCTGGTTTTCCTTTTTCTCTTCGCTTTTTCTTTTAATAAATACTTTTTCTATATGTTATATGCCTTTATACATGATCATATATACTTGTGTATAAATCCATATACTACCGTATATGGACCGATATATATATATATATATATATATATATATATATATATATATATATATATATATATATATATATATATATATATATATATATATATATATATATCAGGTCGGGTGCTCTTCTACCCCCCTCGGTGGGAGCTCCTCTGCTCCCCTCTCCGCCGCTCGCGGCGGCCGGTTGGGTGGTTTGCCCGGTCGGCCTTCTCGGCCCGACCGCCCCCCTACGTCTGATCTTCCCCCTTGGCCCCCCCTCTCCCTCCACGGTCGGCCACTCTCCGCATGTCCCCTCCTGTGGGGGGCCTCCTCCGCATGGATCCCTCCTCGTTGGGGACTATCCCTCCCCTCCGTCGGCTTCTGCAAGCCTCGACGCCGTCGCCCCCGGCGGCGTAGGAGACACCGGCCGAGGCACGAGCCCCCCTCCCCGCCGTTGGCTGTCGCTCCGCCAGTCGTGCCCCCTCCTGTCCCGGAGCCCCCTCCTCCCGTCGCCTCTCTGGCCGCGCCCCCCTCGGCGACAACTGGATTCCTCTCCTTGCGGTGGCCACCCGCCACCCCGGTAGGGTCAGCCCCGCGCCTTCCAGGCTCCGCCCCTCCATCCGGTGGTTCCGGAGAGGCCTCCTCCTCTCCAGGCCTCGCCTTGGGTCCCCCAGGGTCCCCTCCCCCTCCTCCCTTCTCGGCGCAACCTCCGGCGATCTCGTCGCCGGTGGCCTCCGTCTCCACTGCGTGTGGTGTGTTGCCCCCGGGCACCTCCTCCCTTTGGGCCTCGGTGTGCTCGGCCCCTGTCTAGGCGTCGGACGGTCGGTCGTCACAGTCCCCATTGCTTCCCAGCACCGCCCTTCCCACCTCCAGCGTCGTCCTCCGTCGATCCCTCCGCCGCTGGCTGCGGGACAACCCTCCCTCCGCCGGTGGTAGGTCCCCTTCCTCCGTGGTGAGGTCGAGCCCCCCACCGCTCCCTCCTCCCTCCCCTCTTTTGCAGTTCCCCCCTCCACCGCCCCCGTCTCCGTCCTCCCTCCCATCACCCTCCCACCCTTCCAGATCCCCCGGCCGCGCCTTCCTGGGCCGGCTGCCACCCGCCGGAGCCCTCCGCGCTCCGGAAGACCCGCCGGGTGGGCAGCCCGAGTCTCTCTCGAGCAGCGAGCCTACCCCCCTCGAGCAGTGCAGCCCATCGGTCTGGGTGCCCCCCTGCAGCTTCGAGTTTCGTGCCCCCTGCTACTTCGAGCTTCGTGCCATTCTGCTATGGGCAGTGTGCCCCACCTCCTTAGGGCTGAGAGCCCACCCGTTTCAAACTTTCGAAAATTTAGTTTTTCGAAATCTCGTAATTTAGCTCTACATACTTTTGTATTTTCCATATAGTCTTCCAGGACCATTTTGTGTTTTGGGTTTCTGGCACCTGTACTGCTCTTTTAGAGCCACCTCTACTTTTTCAATAAAATACTTTCATTTATATATATATATATATATATATATATATATATATATATATATATATATATATATATATATATATATATATACTTCAGCTTGCTAATATATATCCAAAATTTAACTCTATGTCATATCACTACATGTGTTCCAATCACGTTCTTATACATCTTATTCATTCCTGGCTAAAATATTATAATTTGGTACACTCTGTCTTGTCTTAATACTCTAGTATCAAGCCTCAGTAACCCAATATCACATTTAAAATCCAACATCACATTTCAATACTTTAATTTGTCATGATCCGTGAAATTTTTATCATTTCTTGTTTATCTATTTTACTTATATGTGATCACACTGTAATTTATTTAGACATCTATTTTCACCAACATGTATATATCTTGATTCCAAATCCTAATTTACCTATTTGATCTCAAATTCTCAATAAAATTTAATTATCCTGTTTAAGCTCGAATCCTTCATCTTGATTTTACTGTATCATTTTGACCAAACTTTTATCTGTTAATAATATATCTTATTACATCTCCTAACCTTGTATTATTTACAATCCTTCCATCTCTAGTTTCTGATTTAAATTTTTTTGCATCCTTCAATTCATACGATTTACATCCTTAATTAGTTATACCTTAAGTCCAAAATTTCTTGTTTCGGTTGTCCTTTATATATCTTTTGTTTCATCATGAATCTTCCTAAAGTGCATCTCCATGCTTATAATTTAACAACCTCTAATCTACAATGTCAATTTGTTTGGTATTCACATCATTAATTATCTCTTCCTTGATTCAAATTCAAATCACAAGTGTTCATATATATCTCATTTTTATCCTATAAATCCCTGCTATAAATCGTTCCAGATTTAAATCATCAGTCATGATCGAATTCTAGGCACGATCACTAGGTGCAATGATAAAATATAGGCACAATCAGAATTATCTAGATATGATCTGAGATAGAGTTGGAATATTATTGTGATCAAAATTATTTTAGGCACGAGAAAAATTTAAGTACTATTAAAATATGATCACAAAATAGGGAAAAAAATCAAATGAGATCTCGTGAAACAGAAAAGGAAAGAAAGAAATGAACGTCAACAGTTTATTGAAAAGGCAGAAAGTAATGGAATCTTCTAAGATGAGGGACTAAAAATTCCAAATCAAATTGGAATGGGGTATAAGGGTTTGTGACTCAGGAAAAATCAACAAGTTGTATGATAGTAGGATAGTGAAGGTGATTAGAATAACATAGCTATGATAGGAATGTAATTGAATAAGATATTTTCATTGAGGACTGAGTGATGATTAAAGGGGATAGAAAGAATATCGTATCACTATTTCAACGGTTAGCAGATATGATATGCATGAAAAAAAGACTTACAAGATAACCATCTTACTAATACCCATGCAAAAACCAATCTCTAACTCGCTATATTAGCTGAACTCCCAGTATCTATAGAAAACTAATGCAGCTGCCAAGGTATTAAAACTAATTCTATTTGGAATCATAAATCATCTAAATTAAATTTTCATCCGTCGTCGTATGTAACTCGTATGCCAAATGTATTTCAATTTCAAGTATTTCTCTCTATCAAATCATTTTACGGATATCAATTTCCATTTGTCAGCCATTCTTCCAAAACTGACTACATCAAACTCACAATCTTCACTTATCAAAGTGAATCCTTAGAAATTTCTTTAAAGTTGATCCATAACCTGTATTCGAGAATTTTAAATTCTTGAAATCAATTGAAATAAATTATAATCACTAATCATATTTTAATCTTTAACCATGCACCTATCAATCGTTCTCATCCAAACACATTAGCAAAAATATCACAAAATCCCAATCATTCTTACCATAACCAATATAAGCCTCCAATGTTTGGTAGAAATTGTAAACTCAATTGCTCATTTCCAAAGTTGCATGCCAATAGTCTTATCTCAATTCCTCAATGCTTATTTCTTCTCTAGAACCTATCATTCCATTGCTTGTGTTATTCCTTCCATGATTATATCCGTCCCTTCTCTAATCATAAAAGTTGATCCCCGTCAAGTGTTCTTTTACTTGATCATCATATTCTCATGTTTATATATTATCCAATTTCACTTCCTCCATGGAAGAACCTTACCAAATCCTAGACTTTCCTCACTAACTCTACCTACATCTTCCTCTATCTTCCATAACTCTTCATTTAATCATAAAATTCAAAATCGTCAAATATCTAAGGCTTCATCCAAAAAAATACCAAACTCCATTCTTCCAAAACTTAACTTCCATATATTTGACAAATCCTATCTCAGTAATCTTATATAATTTCTTTCTAAAGTTGAAATCCTCAAAATTTTCTGAAATTGTAGCATAAGGAAAATATAATCTCATGAAAGATATCTACCAGAATTAAGAGTGTAACTAGGAGTTTATATCATCAAGATAATTACAACAAGATCCTCATTTCATAAATCCTTTTAACTTCTCTATGGTGATTGGTCAACCAGATATTTTACTACTATATAATACTCCTTTAGCCATCCTCTGAATGTTTAGATACAAACATAAGCAAGGTAACCTACGAAACTATAAGCAAGCAACACTAGATATTATAAATAGATAATTTTGACCCTATGTTGTGACATGGTGAAAACAGTCTAAGTGTTCTAGTTGTTTGCAGAGTCTGATTTCCTAAAGTTATACTTAGACCTGAGTCAGATTACACAAATGCATGCTGGTCTAGACTAAGTTCACTAGACCAATTTGCAGAACTGGACTTGCATGGGCCACCACTGAAAATATGTCACGACCCGATCCCAATATACTGGGTCCAGTCGGATCATGTCCAGCCTGCATCGTTGTGAGACGGTGGCAGTAAGCTGTATCAAGCAGTAAGAACACCAGCATATAATTCTAAATGCGAGAATAAAATGACTTTTATTGAATATGAAATTTAAAGCTAAGAGTCAACATGAATCAACACACAAAAGCAAATAAACATTCCGGTTACTACATTGGTTCTTATTACAACTGGGAAAGAAAATAAACTAAACCACGATACAGCTAGTAGTTTGGGGCTCCCTAGTCAGGTTCAGCTATATCTTCAGGACTAGGATCGAGTCCGTAGGAGGAACTAAAAGCAAGATCTTCGTCGTCGCAGTCACCTAAAAATGTTGGTCTCTAGTCAGGAGGGGAGCAAGAACATATATCCACATCTAACATTCTAAATAATAATAAATGATGTAAGACAGTTTAAAAGTATTATATTTTTTTTCTAGATAATAATAAACAAGACAACATATAATGAATCTCAGTAGCTACAATGATGCAATCTGCAATAAGTCAATAGTGATTTTGAGCATATAGCGGATCTGTGAACAGCTGGTAGATTCAATATGTATACTAACATTTTGGCCAAATGATAGTATACGGTACGACTCAACCCCCTTGTGCAATAGGGGTTAGCGCGAGAGAGGCAATCTCAATAACAATGGCTTTGGTCACAGATGCTATACTACTCCCTCAATCCTCAAGTCAATGAGTCAATCAAGCAATCAATATGGGGTCCGAGAGGGATCCCATGTGAATCAGTGTCGATACAATATACATAGTCCTACTGATGTAGTACATTTAATCATTAAATAAAACATTGACATGAATGGTATGAAACTTGCCTTGAGTTTTTCCGGTGCTGAGGGTAACGACAGGAAGGTGTTCGGGCTAAAGTCCGGGACTTAAGACCTCCATTGATTCAATACTCTGCCTTAGAAACCAATCTGAAGGTTTAACTAATTATGCCAATTTTTACAATAACATCGTTGAATTATCAAACATTTTTAGATAAATATCTATAATTATTTACTACTTAAAAATGATTTTTCTAATAAAACAGTTATTTTTAAATAAATAAATACGAATAACTTAGTTTTTTAGAAGATAATAAACGATTTTTCGTACTAATATTTTTGTTTATGTAAACTAACAAAATACTTGATAAATATATCCAATATGTAAGAAACCATTTTAAGAGTAAATTTTACGAAAATCCTTTATTTAATAAAACTTAAGGTTTTAGAAACGTATTTAAACTTTTATTAAAATATCGTCTAATTAAAATAACTTAACGATTTTTTTATTACGAAAATATTTATATTAATAGTTAGTGAGAAAATCCTTTAATTAATTAGTTAAAGAGTTTACGGAAAATAACTAACTTTTACTATCAAAAATCTTTTTTTAATAAAATCGTTTTTGAAAAATACTATTTTTTTTTCCTAAAACTAAAGAGTTAAGCCTAACAGTTATAATTCCTATATTACGAATAAGTTGATATAAACTATTTTTGAAACTAATTGTATATTATGAGTATCATTTTTCTTACGATATTCATAATTAATGATTAGCAACCATTAACAAATAATTCATAAATTACTAATACTTATAAAATTATGGCATAATCATATTAATGGGTAAATTAATCCATAATCTTATTAAGTTATTAGAATGAAATTTTTTTTCCGAAACCCCTAGGGTTTCGCTCTCTCTGGGCGATCTCTCAAACCCCTAGGGTTTCAATCCCTCCCTCCCTCCTTCTTCTCCCCTAGACCGCCGCCCCCCTATCCTTTCCCCATGCTCCCATCCTGGGTTTTCTCCATGGCCACCTACAAGGAGGTTGTCGATAAGATGGCCTCCCTGTTCTCCTTCCAAAGATCAACCACGACGTTTTCTCTGACGACAAGGGAGAGCAAGGTAGCCGAGCACTAGGCCTCCACCCTCGCCATTAAATATTTCTCCTCATGAAGCTTATCATGCTCGTCCCTCTCCTCTTTCCTTTCGAAAATTTGGAAGATAAGTACTCCGATCTAGGTCTCTAACCTATATCCGGAGTCGGGTTCATTTCTTGTCAGACTCGACTCGCCGTCGTCGGCGGAACGAATCATATTGGATGCACCCTAGAGCATCAACGAGAATCTGCTAGCACTGGAGCGATGTGATCCGGGAAAACTGCCAGAAGAATACTAATTCCAGGTTGCCGATTTTTTTGTCCAACTCCATCGTGTTCCACCGAAATTTTGAATCGTAAGGCCATTTTCAGGGTAGCATAGGCCATTGGTGTTCCCTGGCCTTGTTCTCCGGAGGAGGAATCTAAGTGGAAGACATTTGCCCGCATAAAAGTCCTCATCGACATCACCAAACCACTTAAGAAAAGCATCTCCACCCTTATAGACAGAGTCTCGTTGGGAGAGATCACCCTCAAGTATGAGCGCCTTCTTCGCTTTTGTTCTTTCTGTGTGAAGGTGGGACACTCCTTCTCCGCCTGCAAGGAGAAGGACTCTCTGAAAGCCATGATTGGCGAAGACTGGACTGAGGAAGAAGTGGCGAGGATCACTGACCTTTTCCAGCCTCGTATCAAAGAAGAAGACTTTAGAGCAGTTCTTCCCCACCCGCCTTCCCGCAGGAACTCAACTGCGAGTTCACACCGAGACAACTCCGCCCATACTGCACACCTCTGACGGCTGAGGTGTCGTCGGCCCCCCTTCCCGGATCCACTTCATCCCCTACTCCTCAGAATCCCGAAGGGTCACGGCCACGTGGCAACACTCCTAACCCACCAAATCAACTCCAACTTTCTAAGTATCAACCCCCTCATATGCGGGGGATTCCACGTGTCATGCCAGTTATTCCCCCGTATCCCCGCCTTATAATATCAAACCTCAACAACTGTGATCCTATCTCCCATATATCCCTCGTCAAAGATTCACCCCCTCCCCGGGTGGGGACCACCCGGATATCATGGACACAGATTATGAGGAATCCTCAACCAGCAATCATGTCTTGCCAGCAAGCCTCCAAGCACAGCTATCCCCAGGCAATCAAAACATGAGAGGGACATCTGGTGGTCCCATTCTCTTAAACTTCTCTTCAATAGTATCCTCATCTATATCCGTGATTGAATACCCATTGGCCATGGCTCATAGTGATGCTTCTCAGGGTCCTAGTCCCCCCTCCATTTATCCTGAACCTCCACTACTCCACCATATTCCTCCTATGAACTTTAGCAACGAACCTGTTGTAGAATTCACCCATCTCCCCCTTCCTCTCCGCCTTTGGTGAACAACACCATGCCTCATCCTCCATTTAAATCTTCCTGGAAGAGGAGAGCCTGCATGGCTCATTACTCATCTCTTCATCCCAGCCAACCCACTAATCAACCCTCCAAACGACGCGGATCCCCTCAGAAGAATCCTAGACCTCCCAAGAGAAGCTCACAATCCACCTCTTATTACTCCAATATGTCAAAGGTTGTGGCGGCTGACCTCCAACAGCCGCACGAGCCATGTCAGTTATGTCCTGGAACTTTCGAGGGGCGAAGAATGCCTCGACAGTCCAAACTCTTCACGCATTCCTCTCCGCCACCCGCCCCTCCATCTTCTTCATCTCTGAATTTATCTCTTCTCCACACTACACTTCTCTCGTCCTCTCCCACCTTGGATACCCCAATGTTTTCTCCGTCCCGCCCATCGGCCACTCCGACGGTCTGTGGATCGGATGGAATGACTATATAGATGCTTCTGTCTCCTTCTCTTCAACCAACCTCATTCTCATTTCCATAAAACAAACTGAGACATCCCCTGCCTGGAACCTGCTGTGTGTGTATGGCTGTCCCAGACAGAAAGAGAGGATCCAATTGTGGGAAACCATAAAGACTCTCTCCTCCTCCTTCACTGTGCCATGTTGTTGTATTGGTGATTTCAACTAGATACGCAAAGCCGACAAGAAAGTTGGAGGGAGAGGGTTCAACCCCCGTTCGGTGGCTACTTTCAACCAGATGATCGATAATTATGGCCTCATTGATCTTGGCTGTACTGGCCCAGCGTAAACATGGTCCAACAGGCGATGTCCCTCGCACCACATTCAAGAGCGGCTTGACCGGGCGTTTGGAAACCCTGAATGGTGCAGTCTCTTCCCCCACTCCACTGTCTCCATGCTTCCACGCTACAATAGTGATCATGCCCCTATACTCCTCTACAGCCACAATCGCCTATCCCGAAAGAAGCAACCTATGCAGTTTGAAGCACTGTGGATGTCGAAGCCTTCCTTCCCTGATGTTGTCTCTTCTGCTTGGGAAGGGGCTAAGGCATGTTCTAAGAGCAACTTCCTTCATCATCTGACAGCAACTATGCACCACCTACAAAGATGGAGTTGAGCCACCTTCAGGAATATTAATGCACGTATAGCCTCCCTCCAACAGCTCCTTCTCTCGATCCAATCGAAGAGCATTACGGCCGCAACATTGCAAAAGGAGAAGGACACCATCGCTGAACTCAATGATCTCCATCTTCTCAACGAAGCCTATTGGAAGCAAAGAGCCAAATGCAAATGGATTCAATATGGCGACAGGAACTCCAATTATTTCCATGTTCGTGCCACCAACAGGAGACGAAAAAACGATATAAGATCTCTTCAATTGCCGAATGGAATCTGGATATCCAACCAAGGTATGATTGCTAGTTATATTATCAACTATTTTACTGCTCTCTTTGGATCAGACGACACCATACCTATGGACCCTTCCTTTGTTGTGTCCTCTAACCCACTCTCAGCTGAGGATAATGATGATTTGGGTCGGATACCCGATATTGATGAAGTGCATAAAACAATCAAAAGCATAGGGACACTCAAGGCCCCGGGTCCAGACGGATTCCCTGCGGCGTTCTATCAGAAATGCTGGCACGTGGTTGGCGAAGACCTGACCAAGTTGGTTCAAAATTTCTTCTCAACAGGACATCTACTCCCCTCCATCAACCACACATATCTTGCCCTCATTCCGAAGCGAGCATCTCCTTCGACTCCGGCAGACTTTAGGCTGATATCCCTCTACAATACTTCATACAAGGTTATTACCAAAATTCTTATGGCGCATCTCAGGATCCTCATGGATAGGGTGATCTCCCCTCTCCAGAATGCTTTCGTTCCGGGTCGCCTAATCTCTGACAACATTATAATAGCCCAGGAGTTATTTCATGCAATGAAGTCTTTCCCGAAGAAAAAGAACTCATTTGCATTAAAGATCGACATGGCTAAGGCATATGACCGGCTTGCTTGGCCATTCATCAAAAGTGTTCTATATGGGATGGGAATACAAGGCCATACGAACTCACTCATTATGAACTGCATTACTTCGTCGTCGTTCTCAATACTAATCAACGGATCTCCAGAAGGATACTTTACACCCATAAAGGGAATCAGACAACGCTGTCTGATGTCTTCATTCATATTTATTCTATGCTCTGAAGTCCTCTCCCAACTCTTCTACAGATATGAACATGAGGACCTTCTCCGTGGCATCCGTATCAACCAATACTCCCCTCCCATTACTCATCTCCTCTTCGCCGATGACACTCTAATATTTGGCAAGGCCTGTCCAGCGTCCATCATGAATATTCGAGACATGCTCGAGCTTTTCTCTTCTTGGTCAGGACAGCAGATCAATTTCGAGAAGTCTAGCATTTATTTTAGCAAACATGTTTCAGCCAATGAGCGGCATTCCCTAGCCACCATCCTCGAACTTTCAGCTATGAACGGCGCTGCCACTTATTTGGGTCAGCCTCTCCTCCTATCAGCAGGTCGTCTTTCATCTTATAATGGCTTATTAGACAAATGTCGCTCCCGTCTTCAAGGGTGGAAAGCGAGATTACTGTCTCACGCAGGGAGATCTGTCCTCATCAATTATACACTGGCTTCCATCCCTGTGTATTCCATGTCCACGCGCAAAATCCCCGTCGGCATTACTCGGGCTTTGGGGAAGTACCAACGATCATTCTGGTGGGGACATGACACTACTACCAGGCGTCTTCATTTCCTTGCATGGACGAACTTCTCCAAGCCGAAGTGAGAGGGCGGATTGGGATTCAGAAACCCGTCGTGGGTTAACGACTCCCTAATCGGGAAACTCTTGTAGACCTTCCTTACCAAGCCGGATCTACTTTGGGTGCGTCTTCTTAGAGGCGTCTATCTACAGAATAGATCGATATTGTCCATTACCAAGCAAAGAAGCATGTCTCCTGCGTGGGCTAGTATTCTCAGTGCTCGTACACTACTCGAAGGAAAGATTTGTTGGAGGATTAACGGAGGGTGGGTGAACATAAATGACGATCCTTTGGTGCCCAAAATCTCGGGCCACAGAGTTCAGATGCGCAACTCCGATACTGGCCACCCGACTCTCGTCCGAGAACTTATGGACCTCGACACCAATAGCTGGAACATCCCATTACTCAACTATCTATTCTCACCAATGGAGGTAAGGGCAATTGCCTCTATAAACTTCAACAGCGCTGAGGGTTAAGATGCACTCACTACAACAAAAAACCCTTTTAATGACGGCTAAAAAGCATCATTAATGACGAACCACGACGCTTTTTTTCACAGCAACCGTTATGAAAACGGGTGTTATAAATATTTTTTAAAAGCGTCATAAAATAACCGTCATGAATAGTTTCTATAAAAACGTTATGAATAGTTAATATATAGTGCACAATTCAGAACAATTTTAAAACGTCATGAATAGATAATATGTATAGGCTCAATGAAGCACATTTATAACACTTTATACTATTCAAATTAGCATATTTATAATGCTCTATACTGCACAGTATATATTACATTCCAAAAAATTAACATATATATCACCATCTTTATTACATTTCTCAAAATATAGTACATATCAACATCTTCATTACATTATCAAAATAGAATATCCAAATACATATAGATATTTACAACTACCGAAATTGTCCACATCAAAACTTGGCCACATAACCAATAATCATGAAAGATCAACGACAGCCGGAACACCAGTGAAATCCTGAGAAAAAGAGAAAACCAAATCAATCCATATAATTGTCAGGCCTAAAAATCAAATCTAATCATGAAATATCAAGAGAAATGAGTAAAACAAACTAGGTCATGATAGGGATCAGGTATTTGTCCCATATCCACTACAACAAAATAATACACATTTTCACCTTCTTGAGCATTGTCTCAGGTTAATCAAATATGCCCCAGGCAACCATACTAATGAAGTCTTTTCAAATGATCAAGAAAGATCATAAAAATTATGTACACAGTAATGGAAATCGTCCACAATAATAATGAAGTAATGGAAATCACTAAAGAAAGTAAAATAAATAAAAGGAGAAATCACTATAAACTATGAACCACTAGATGATCATTTATCAATTAAAATAGCAATCATATCATCCATAAAGTTTCAATATTTGCTCCGATTAAAAGATCCAGCAGGCAGGGTTACACTACTACATAAAATTTTCTAGCTAAACTATACTGCTAAGCAATGTGTGATAAGCTCCATCCAAGCCCCATAAACTCAAGTATCCAACTGTATTTATAGGATCACATCCGTGCTCTCCTATGGAAAGGAGGTTATAAAAATAGGGTAATCTTTTGACAGCTAAGTTCGTGAATCACATCTGTTAATATACATTTTCACAACTATATTAGAAGATACATAAAGAGCTCACAATTTGGCGAAGCTTCCGGTTTCACTAACCATTTATAAAAGGCTTTCATGCATTTAGGATGTCAGGTTGTTTATATTGTATTTATAGGATCACATCCGTGCTCTCCTCTGGAAAGGGGGTTCTAAAAATAGGGTAATGTTTTGACAGCTAAGTTGGTGAATCACATCTGTTAATATACATTTTCACAACTATATTAGAAGATACATACAGAGCTCACAATTTGGCGAAGCTTCCGGTTTCGTTAACCATTTATAAAAGGCTTTCATGCATTTAGGATGTCAGGTTATTTATATTGTGAAGTGTTATACACATGGGCACTAGCATGCCAGATACCACCTTTGTTCAGGTACCACCAATATTGGTAGATAAATTAATATTTTGCCAGTTTAGCCTCTTTAAACAGCATTCATGAATCAAGATAAATTAATAGTGCCAGGTTGGCCTCTTTAAACAACATTCATGAATCAAGTAAAATGTCTTGTACTCGTTGCTTCATTCTATTCCTGTAGCTTATTTAACTTTATGTATTTGTATCCTATGCCACTCGTTGATACATGTATAAAACCAGCTTGTATGTTCCTTAAATATACATCAAGACATATATAGCATGCATCAGCTAATATCAATAGCCATCTCATCAGATAAAGGCATCAATACCAGGACACACATTTATAAAAAACCAATATCTAGTATAAGAAAATCATGTGCAGCGTTTTTGGTACTGCAAGAGACCACTAACATATTTATATGCATATTTGTATTTAATCTTCTGCTGCTTATGAGCTAATGGTATGTTATTTGATTTTAATGCTTAAACTGTTGCAGATATTATATCTGATGATTGGCTCATCCAATATAGGTAAATAATATGAAAATCAGAATAGAACACTTCATGTTTACATCAGATATAATGGCGTCTCAGTCCAACACCGATAGAGTCCGATACTTTGAACCTTGGTCCAAGTTCAAAGTGCCGATACTTATCGGCATTAGGCGGATGGGATCAGACTTGGAGGTGTCTGATCCGATACTCCAGGAAAAGAAAAAGTATATACACAGTGAAATTTTATTGTATCGGTACGTATCAGACTATAAGTATCCAATACGGACCGATGCGGACACCTTGAATAAGATTTCTGACAAAAACAAATTATTCTTATAATCCTGTCAAATCCAGTAAAAAGTAGGAACAAATAATTAAAATTACAACAGTGCAACAAATCTCAACAATTGAGACCAAAAAAACCCTATAAATAAGAGCAAAATGCTGTCGTAGAGAAATTACCTCTTCTGTAGAAGAAAAAAATTCAAATCGAAGTCTGGCCGCAGCAAATTTACAGTGATCATTTCGGCTTGAGACGCCAAGGGCTCCGCCACCCGCCGCCTCCCCTAGCTACAAGAAGAAAATTAACCTAATTTCCCATCAGAATCACAAGAATTACATTTCAATGAAAAAATACAAACTTTCTAAATTCACAAGAATCCAATAGCTACAAGAAGAAAATTAACCTAGTTTCCCATCAGAACCGACCGAAAGAAATAGAGGGAGTAGATACCTAGATGGGGTTTGTGATCCAGCGTTGATGCCGACGTGTCTCCATTCCGAAGACAACCCCGACCGGATCCCGAGCCCACGCCTTCCCGAGCTCTCCTCCGACTCCACTTCCTGTTCTCGACCGAGCGTCGTCCCGCTCATCATGAGCACCGACCTCCCCGATCTTCTGAACCCGAAGCCACAAGGCCTGGACGATCTCGACCCACCACATCGTTCCCGTCGCCGCCGCTTCCGTCGACGAGCGAGGGGTTGGGAGCTTAGGGCTTATGGTACGTGGGAGGAGGGGTTGGAGGCTTAGGGCTTAGAGTGAGACCTAGAGCTAGGGTTTAGAGTGAGACCTAGAGTTAGGGTTTGTGGGAGATTGAAAGGAGATGGAAAATTTTAGGGTTTGGGGAGAGGAGGGAAGAGGGGGCAGAAGGAGAGCAAGGAGAATGAGAGTTCTTTTGAGTAAAATCGGAGGGGAATGGAATATATTACAGAAAGTGTATTACAAGTTTGCCACCGCTCTAAACTATTAATAACGCTTTGTTTTATAAACATTATAAAAAGCCCATAATTAGTCCAAACCGTTATAGAAGGTATTTTTTAACTTGATAACGCTTATGTATCAGCCGTCATAAAAACTCCTTGTCGAGCGTCATTAATAGATCTTTTTGTTGTAGTAACTTATCTGGACCAGCTCCAAGGCAGGAGCGTTCTCCTCCAAATCCCTTTATGAGAGCATCCGTCGTGAGACTCCTTACAGTTCATCTACCTCCGACCACCACCAGTCTTGGAAGCACCTCTGGAAAATGAAGACCATATCCCCGCGCATCCTGGTCTTCATTTGGAGACTCCTGAATGGCGCCCTTCCCCTTCTTTCAGCAATATATCATCGTCTACCACTCACCAACCCGCTGTGCCCCTTCTGCCTTCTTCACGAGGAGGATGCTAACCATCTTTTCCTTCACTGTCAAACAACGCGCGCGGTCTGGTTTGCTAGTCCTATCGAACTCCGGGTGGAGAACCATTATGATATACATGAGCTACTACACCTTTGGTTGCAGGACGTAAATTCCCAGGAGACCTTCCGGCTTGGTGCTTCCCTTCTCTGGACAATATGGAAAGCTAGAGCTGATTGTATCTTCCTCCATATTGCCCCTCCAATCCCCCGTATCATCCTTCTAGCCAATATCATTTATGACAAATATGACAAGGATTATCGAGCAACCATGGAGCCAATACTGGGTCCTCCAGATAATCCGACCATTCCCTATAGTTGGAGCCCGCCGGTGGAGAGGTCCATTAAAATCAATGTTGATGGGGCCACTGAATCGTCGGCGATTTCAGCATCCGTAGTAGCGAGAGATTCGTCTGGCAGCTTCCTTGGTGCTGAATCTTGTTCATTTTGCCAATCCTATTCGCAGACTGCAGTCTTCTGGCCGAGATCTATGCCATTAAGTTAGGCTATCAATTGTCTTTGCTCTTCCCTAACACAGAGGTGATTATCGAAGGTGACAGTATCACGGCACAAAAAATTGTTCAAGGCGAGCCAAACCTCATCCCTTGGAGAATGCTTGACATCATCCAGTCTATCATGAAGGATATCCCAGCATCTATATGCACCAAATTTATATCCGTTCGAAGATCAGGAAATCAAGTAGCGCACAGTCTTGCAAGATATGCTCTACATTGCAAACTTTCTACTTCTTTTCTTACCCCCCCTCGGAGTGTATTCTCCAGCAGCTTGCTGTAGACATCCTACAATTTCCTTTTCCTTTTCCTGTTGACTAAGTTGGATATCAATAAAGGCTACAATTTTTCAAAAAAAAAAAATATTAAGTTATCAGAATTACTACAGAACCTATGGTCCCCATTAGAAAACTACCACTACGTATTCCGGAATTGACAAAACTTTGTTCTGTCAATTCCGGTCGGAACATGAACATGTTTAAAATTGTAAAAATGTACAGAGAATCAGGTTTTACCAAATGGTTGATGACGGAGCACCGATGGGAGGCCTCGGACTCGGAACATGGACCGACCCGCGGAAGGCGGGATGTGGGACGCGCGCACGAGGTACGCGGAACGACGCAGACGCGCAGGAGGCGGACGAGGGACGCTGGAAACGCACGGACGAAGCTGTGCGGGCTGTCGCGCAGAAGGCACAGGTGCTGGCCGGTGGGGACAACCGGCAGGGTGCTGGCGGCCGGTAGGAACCGGCGGGGCTGGCTGGCTGGCGGCGGCGGCTGCCGCACGCGCGGGCGCTGGCCAGTGCGCGGAACACGCGCTGCTGTGCGCGGATGGCTAGCAGGGTTGCTGGCGTTATGAGAGTTTATCTCTACGTGAGCTTTCAGATCCGGAGTTGGGGGAGTTCACGCCGGACACGGGACAATGGGTTACGTGGGTTGAACGGGTTTAAGTAAAATGGATTCGGGTTCAGGTTAGTAGAATCATGGGTTTTACAGGAGTATTCCAATTTTATAGTGTTGAGATCAGCAATGAAAGTGGCAATAAATAGAAGCCAAACACATGGCTTCTCCAAGTTGTCATCATTGTAAGGTTATGATTCCACCATGTTAGTCGATTAGATATAGCCGAGCTTCAATATCACCAGGGATTTCTCCTGCAGATGGTAGCTATCAGTAACATTCAAATTATTCAGGTATTTTGACTAAACAAGATAAGAAGCTAAAGGAGCCATTTTCCTAATCTTTAATTTTTCAGTAGTCAGAATAAACTACTACCTGAGAGACATATACTTAAATACATTTGATGGAATTTTCTACAACTCTAAAGCAGACATATACTTAACATGCATAAAGAGGGGCAGCAACAGCTGGTGTGTGAAGAAGGAATGGGTGGCGTCGATCAGGATCATTTCGCAGTTTCTACAACTCTAAAGCAGGCCTCTGTATCATGACATGGAAGAATACTCTGACCAGCAACTGGCAGACCTCTTTACCATGCTGAATTCAGAAGCTAAAAGTAAAAAAAACACTTGGTTTAGGTTCTGAAAAGAACGAAATGCAGAAAATAACAGGTAAAACAAAATTAAAAGAGAAAAGTAAAGCAACCATCAATCACCTGCCAGCTCAAACCTTCAGGATTGGCAAATGTATCCTCATTTTTCCATAGAAGTGGAAGCCCTTGGACCAGAGAAGGAAAATTTCATTGTCACAGAATGTTTCTTGAGTTGAGCATGTCGAAGACCGGAGAGTAGTAGCGTCTTGATTTGTAGGGTTAGAGAAGCCTGCTGTTAACTAGGACGTAACTTAGGAAAAAGCCAGGCCTACTGTTAACTAGGACTAACTTAGGACAGTGTTGATTTGTAGTTTGTCGTACCAGTACACTAGTTAGGCTAGGAGCTGAGCCTACCTATCATCTCCTACATTTGCTAACATGTCACACACTGATAAGAAGCTTGTCCTGTGAATAGGTGGTACATCCATCTTTGTCGGCTGGCTCCGATATGTTCGTATCTATCCAGACTCAAATCTGACAAGTCGGGCCCTTTGGCCCCTACCATCGGAGGCCCCAGCCCTACAGTCGGTCAGTTGGTACTCTGATTAAATCTCAGTTGGCATTTGGTCACAAATGTGTATGCTGATTGTCATTCATCTCCTGCACAAATCACACCATTTGGCGATGGCATCTATCATTGACCCACTCCTTTAATTGTCAGCACTCCCCCCTCCCCCCTCTTTAAAAGGACTCGAAAATTCAAGGGAACATAGGAATTAGGAAGGAGAAGGAGAAGAGAAGAGAGCCATATATATTCCAACGGGGAGGAATCCTTCTCTCCGGCTCGACGTGAAGAAGGCCCCGTCCCTGTTCCGCTGCCCGATCTCGCTCGAGATCATGCAGTCGCCCGTCAGCCTCTGCACCGGGGTGACCTACGACCGGTGCTCCATTCAGCGCTGGCTCGACTCGGGCAACACCACCTGTCCAGCCACCATGCTCCCCCTCCCCTCCACCGACCTCGTCCCCAACCTCACCCTTCGCCGCCTTATCAACGTCTGGTCCTCGTCTCTCCTGCTGTCGCCAACCACCTCTACCCCCTGCAGGTACCACGACGAGCGGCTGCTGCTCAACCCCCCCTCCGAGGACACCCTCCCTGTACTCGAGAAGCAGCTCCAACAGTTTTTCATGGACGACGACATGACTCCGTTAAGAACGGCGCGGTCGATGCCGGCAGCTCCTCTCTCTTGGTATCTGTACTGAATACCGAGCATAGTAAGAAGAGAAAATCGGTGGTGATCGTGATGGCCATTAGGGTACTTTTACTGATCCTGACTGCCGGTTTGTAACAAAGATATTACAGTCTCCTCCTTGCTGTAATGCCCTGAATCCGTTGCGGAGCACGGTGCGGGCTAGCGGCCGAATGGCCGAGTCGGATAAGAAATTTGGGAAACTTTACCAGGATCGCAGGATAATAAATTGAGATCCTTTCCTCGTTATGGATTGGACTCTTTTCAAATGATGCCCAAGATGCAGTGGCGCGCGTCTTGGGAAAAGAGTTCTATATAAGAGTCGCTTGCCCCGAGACCTTTGCCCTGCTGATTTTCGATGTCGCTTTTGTTGTTGGCTTTTGTGTGCATTTTCGTGATTGTTTTCGATGAATGTTTTCATGGATTTACTTTCACTGTCTACGCATTTCGTATCGAATCACTGAGAGAAAGAGAAGAAGTATGCTGACCAGACGTTGGTGCCAATGCAGGTGCTAACGCGGTGAACCTAGGGTGACGTTGCGAGGAAGACCTCTTTCTCTCGGCAATTCACCAACAAGTGAGTGGCTATGATCCTTCGACGATCCTTGATCTTCGCGCATAACAATGGTAGACTTGTTGTTGCGTTCGGTGCTTAATAAAAGATGCCTAGTAATAATACGGGAAAGATAATGAAAGATAAATTATCACATGGCTAGGCTTATGTTGCAAATTGAATGATGCTCGTATGCTATATGAATTGTTTAACAGGTGATACAAAGACCCAAGTATTGGGCGGTAAGTATATCGGACTTCGGTTCGAAAGAATGGGTTAAACATGAATAGTCCTTTGGTTGGATGAACGAATATGCGAGCCTATGGCTCAAGGCAAGTTGGTAAGACGGCAAGATGGAAAGATGGAAAAATGGCAAGATGAAATGAGAACTACGAATATGTGTGGAAGATGCTATTATCATGCATGTCGTGTCTCTTATTAGTTAAGTTGCATTGCATGCATGGTCATGGACAACTTGTATACAAGGTAGTTCCCAGAACGGTAATCCGCGGCCACGGACCCGGTTCGTCCTAGGGGGAACAAGGAATTATGCCGACGTACTGGCATCGGTAAACGGGACTTGCAGTGGGGCTGGCTACCCGCACTGAAAGGGCGTCGTTGTACCAAGTAAGACGGTCCAAGATGGCGTGTCGACAGTGACCTTCATATAGACAGGTGGCATAGCTAACAATGTCTTATGCAGGCAGAGTAAGCGGTATTCATAAATATTTACAGGGATGGCTATCGACCGTGGGTAAGATTCACCAAATTGGTGATCAATATGAATTGCTTGTGTTAGAACAACATGAATTGCTTATGTTTCTAACATCACTGTATGCTCCTTATATTTCTCATCAAATATATGAATTGTTAATGGACCCTAAGGCAAAATAGAAAGAATACAAATCAATAGTGAACATTCATGTAAATTTTTACTACTGTTGATTTATGGTGAGATTGGTTACGGCCGCTCACCAGTACATATGTGGTAATGTACTGACCCTCGTCTCCACAGGTGCCGGAAACCTAGTGGATAATCATAGACGTTGAAGGCTTGCTGTCCGACTCTTTAGAAGCTTCGTACATCTTGAAGTTTTCACTTGAAGAAGAAGGCATTTTGCTGAAGGTGGTTATTGCCGCATTATTAATAAAGGGATATGATGTATGGAACAAGTTGTATCTCATTTCAATATTTCTGCAAGTTGTAGCCAAGCTTGGCCTTTCATCTCGGCTGTTTGAGAGCCTTATGTTTATGCAATGTAATTTCAAAGATATCAATAAAGAATTTATTTCAGATCATATCTGTGTTGCCAAAACTTCTGTATCATCTGCTGTGAATCTCTATTCAAAATGTCTCTTTTATAAAAGGAACACGAGCACGCCTTGTACAAGTGCAATTCCAGACTTGTACGGCATCACGCCTTAGCGAGGACGAACGATTCGACGTGAATCAAAGCGGAGGCGAACGATTCCCGAATCGGGGCGTGACAGTTTGGTATCAGAGCACGGCTTTACGTCCTTGGGAATTTTTGGTTTTAAGATTTTGAAAATGACACAAGCTTTATCGCTTCTCGAACAACTTTGGTTTTAAATGTCCCGAAATGAGATGTTCCATACAATAAGTCCATAAATATATTATGAGACTAACAAGCTCCTCTGTTTTGCAGAGATGACAAAGGTGGGTGCAACGAACAACGCGAGTAGCTCAAGGGTGGTAGCCTCAACCGACCCTATGGAGAGGATGCTGGCTATGATGGAGAGCCAGCAGAGGCAGAACGCAAAGCAATTCGAGGCCCAACAGAAGCAGCTAGATACACTGCAACAGTTGGTCCGAACAGTGGTGAACAATGGGGCTCAAGGCACTCCAGTCTCCCGAGAGAGTGAACTGGTGGAGGCAGAGGAACCCCCGGCGGCTAAGAAAACCACTGCTGTGGCCGACATTACAAAGTTTAAGAAAATCTGCAGCAAGGAATTCAAAGGGACAGAAGAAGCCACCATTGCTATGGATTGGCTGGTTGAAGTGGAAGATCACCTGGAAGCTTTGGGTATTGTTGGATCCAAGAGGGTCTCGTGTGTGAAACTACTGCTGGTTTCCAATGCACACTACTGGTGGCAAAGTCAGAAAAGAATTCTTGCGGGAGTGAATGGAACAACGAAAATTACTTGGCTGATGTTCCGCGAGGCATTTCTGGCTCAGTACTTCTCTTCGACTGAGCAGCGAGCTAAGGAATTGGAGTTCCAAAAGCTCGAGCAGGGGAACTTGACGGTGAAGGAGTATGCGGCAGAGTTTTCTAGACTGTCTCAGTATGCAATCACGAAGTTTACTGACGAAGCATCTAAGGCTCGTCGGTTTGAGCAGGGCTTGAGGCCTGCTCTGAAAGCTCAAGTTGTGGTTCAGAAATATAAGACTTTTCAGGAGTCTTACGAGCATGCAAAAGAATTGGACCCACACTATCCTGCGACGGCGCCAGTGCAAGCGTCGGTACAGAATTTGCATAACAAGAGACCGAACAACGATGGCAGATATGAGGCGCTAAAGCGTCAGAATTATGGTGGCTATCATCGACCCAATCCGGTTGGGCTGTACTGCAACAAGTGCCACAACAAAGGCCACTTTGCTAACGACTGTAAGGTCTTAGAGGGAGGATGCTATAGGTGTGGTCAATTCGGCCATATGTCTCGCAACTGTCCAGGGAGGGGCAACCAGAACCCTCCGAGGCAGCAGCATCACCAACAGTATCAACAGAATCGTGGACAGGCACCACGACCCCATCAACCACAACAGAATCAGAGGCCCGATGCCCAGGGCCGAGTCTTTGCATTGACTCAGGATGAAGCATTTGCATCAGATACTGTAGTGACAGGTATATTGTTATTTAATGGCATTCCTGCACGTACTTTATTTGATTCTGGTGCTTCACATAGTTTTATATCTAAAGACTATGTTAAGGAACATGAAATAAAAATGACAATGTTGGATGTATATCTTAGTGTTAGTACTCCCTCAGGAGTGGAGATGCCTACTAACATGATATGTAGGGATGGTTACATATGTATCGGAAAGAGAAAGCTACCATTAGATGTAGTCGAGCTAGATATGAAAGATTTTGATATCATTCTGGGAATGGATTGGTTAAGTGCATGTTGTGCGACGATTGACTGTGCGAAGAAGCGAGTTATGTTTCGCCTACCTGGGGGAACAGAATTCTCTTACTCGGCCAGTTCGTCGGCGAAGGCTTCGATGGTGATTTCAGCTACTACGTTCCGGCGATTGCTTCATTCTGGCTGTGAAGGGTACCTTGCTTCTGTTCGAAACACACGCAAGAATGGTGCAGACTCAGCTAACACTGAAGTCGTAGCAGAATTTCCTGATGTGTTTCCTGACGAGATACCCGGAATGCCTCCGGACCGAGAGACTGAATTCACTATCGATACATTTCCAGACGCCCGTCCGATCTCAAGGGCACCATACAGGATGGCGCTTGCTGAATTGAAGGAACTCAAAGTGTAACTATAAGAATTGTTAGACAGGGGATACATCAGAGCCAGTGTCTCACCATGGGGTGCTCCAGTGCTATTTGTGAAGAAGAAAGATGGATCGATGCGGCCGTGCATCGACTACCGCGAGCTAAACAAAGTTACAATTCGGAACCAGTACCCGTTGCCTCGAATAGACGACCTCTTCGATCAGTTGCAAGGGACGTCTGTGTTTTCAAAGATTGATCTTCGCTCAGGCTATCATCAGTTAAAGATCAAACCAGATGACATTTCTAAGTCCGCATTCCGAACCAGATACGGACACTATGAATTCTTGGTCATACCCTTCGGACTGACCAACGCTCCCGCCGCTTTCATGGATATGATGAACAGAGTCTTCCGGCCCTTTTTGGATAAATTTGCGATCGTGTTCATCGACGACATCCTAATCTACTCGAAGAACAGAGAAGACAATGCAGAATATTTGAGGACAGTGTTACAGACTCTACGGGACAATCAGCTCTGTGCCAAGCTGAGCAAATGTGAGTTTTGGATGAGTAGCGTGTCGTTCCTAGGGCACGTTATCTCGGCGGAAGGTGTGTCCGTTGACCCAAAGAAAATTGAAGCCGTAGTGGATTGGAAGCAACCCACGTCGGCGAGCGAGATCCAAAGTTCCCTCGGCTTGGCAAACTACTACAGGAAGTTTATCAAGGATTTTTTAAAAGTGGCAGCGCCTTTAACTCGGCTAACCCAGAAGGGAGTGGCATTCGATTGGACTAATGAGTGCGAGTCTTGCTTTCAAAATCTGAAGCAACGTCTCGTATCAGCTCCAATCCTTACACTTCCATACGGCGTCGGGGGATTCCAGATATATAGCGATGCGTCCGGATTGGGTTTGGGATGTGTGTTGACTCAGAGAGGGAAAGTGATATCGTACGCCTCGAGACAGCTTAAGCCGCACGAGAAAAATTATCCAACGCATGATTTGGAATTGGCAGCGATAGTGTTTGCATTGAAATTATGGAGGCACTACTTGTATGGAGTGGCTTGCGAGATCTTCACCGATCATAAAAGCCTGAAGTACATCTTTACCCAGAAAGATTTAAATTTGCGGCAAAGACGTTGGTTGGAGCTTATAAAAGATTATGACTTGACGATCGCGTACACCCCAGGAAAAGGCAATGTGGTGGCGGACGCGGTGAGTCGGAACTTTGTGGGATCACTCAGTGTTGACAAACGAATACTGGAGGAATTAGAAAACATGGGAATTGAGCTCCAGATTCGTGGCCGAAATGCACAATTGGCTCAACTTCAACTTGAGCCGAGTTTGTTAGAAAAGATAAAGACGGCACAGAGGACGGATGAGTTCTTGATTAAGATTGGCGGAATATTGGAAAAGGGTGAAGCCAGCGACTTCACTAGGCACGAGGATGGATCGTTGCGACTCAAGGGGAGGCTATGTGTCCCGAAGGATGAAGAACTCCGGAAAGAAATCTTGACAGAGGCCCATTATGCCAAGTATTCCTTGCATCCGGGAAGTACGAAAATGTATAAAGATTTATGCACGACCTTCTGGTGGCACGGCATGAAACGAGATGTGGCCCTCTTTGTCTCGCGATGCTTAGCGTGTCAACGAGTCAAGGTGGAACACCAGAGGCCCGGCGGGGAGATGCAGAACCTCGCTATCCCAGAATGGAAGTGGGATCATATAACCATGGATTTTATAGTTGGCTTGCCGAAGACGCAGTAGGGAAATGATGCAATTTGGGTCATCGTTGATCGATTAACCAAATCTGCACATTTTCTCGCAATGAAAACCACATGGAGCGTTGACCGGTTGGCTCAGCTATACTTGGATGAAATTGTCCGACTGCATGGAGTGCCGGCATCAATAGTGTCGGATCGAGATGGGCGGTTTGTATCGCATTTTTGGGTCAGTTTATATGCTGCCATGGGAACACAATTGAAATTTAGTTCTGCATACCATCCTCAAACCGATGGCCAGACCGAGAGGGTGAATCAGGTACCTGAAGACATGCTACGGCTTTGTGCTATTGATCTGAAAACTAGTTGGGACACTCATTTACCGCTAGCAGAATTCGCCTACAACAACAGTTACCAGTCAAGTATACAGATGGCTCCGTATGAAGCATTGTACGGACGAAAGTGTCGATCTCCGATTTGTTGGGATAAAGTCGATGAAAGACAGGTACTTGGTCCGGAGATGGTGGAACAGGCCGTCGAGAAGGTCCGCATGATTCGGGAGAAGTTACGTGTGGCACAAAGTCGGCAGAAGAGTTATGCGGATACTCATCGACGACCATTGGAATTTATGGTGGGCAATCACATATTTCTGAAGGTGTCACCGATGCACGGAGTTATGCGATTCGATGCGAAGGGGAAGCTAAGTCCGAGATTTGTTGGCCCGTTTGAAATTTTTAAGCGAGTCGGCCCTGTCGCCTATCTGATCGCGTTACCACCGGCATTGGATGGAGTGCACGATATCTTCCATGTTTCCCAACTACGGAAGTATGTACACGATCCAAGCCATGTGGTGGACTTCGGTCCGCTAGGGCTAAGAGCTGACTTATCTTATGTGGAGGAACCCGTGCAGATCTTGGATAGGAAGGATAAAATTTTGCGGAACCGAGTTGTTTCTTTGGTTCGAGTGCTTTGCCGAAATCATTCCGTCGAAGAGTCGACGTGGGAACTTGAGACAGAGGTGAAGGAAAAGTTTCCTTCATCGTTTGACCTAGGTAGGTTTGTGTTTAAGTTTCGAGGACGAAACTTTTTGTTAGTGTATTAATATGTAATGCCCTGAATCCGTTGGGGAGCACGGTGCGGGCTAGTGGCCGAATGGCCGAGTCGGATAAGAAATTGGAAAAACTTTACCAGGATCGCGGGATAATAAATTGAGATCCTTTCCTCGTTATGGATTGGACTCTTTTGAAATGATGCCCAAGATGCAGTGGCGCGCGTCTTGGGAGAAGAGTTCTATATAAAAGTCGCTTGCCCCGAGACCGTTGCCCTGCTGATTTTCGATGTCGCTTTTGCTATTGGCTTTTGTGTTCGTTTTCGTGATTGTTTTCGATGAATGTTTTCATGGATTTACTTTCACTGTCTATGCATTTCATATCGAATCACTGAGAGAAAGAGAAGAAGTATGCTGACCAGACTTTGGTGCCAATGCAGGTGCTAACGCGGTGAACCTAGGGTGACGTTGCATGGAAGACCTCTTTCTCTCGGCAATTCACCAACAAGTGAGTGGCTTTGATCCTTCGACGATCCTTGATCTTCGCGCATAACAATGGTAGACTTGTTGCGTTCGGTGCTTAATAAAAAATGCCTAGTAATAATACGGGAAAGATAATGAAAGATAAATTATCACATGGCTAGTGTTATGTTGCAAATTGAACGATGCTCGTATGCTATATGAATTGTTTAACAGGTGATGTAAAGACCCAAGTATTGGGCGGTAAGTATATCGGACTTTGGTTCGAAAGAATTAGTTAAACATGAATAGTCCCTTGGTTGGATGAACGAATATGCGAGCTTATGGCTCAAGGCAAGTTGGTAAGACGGCAAGATGGAAAGATGGGAAAATGGCAAGATGAAATGAGAACTACGATGTGTGGAAGATGCTATTATCATGCATGTCGTGTCTCTTATTAGTTAAGTTGCATTGCATGCATGGTCATGGACAACTTGTATACAAGGTAGTTCCCAGAATGGTAATCCGCGGCCACGGACCCGGTTCGTCCTAGGGGGAACAAGGAATTATGCCGACGTACTGGCATCGGTAAACGGGACTTGCAGTGGGGCTAGCTACCCGCACTGAAAGGGCGCCGTTGTACCAAGTAAGACGGTCCAAGATGGCGTATCGCCAGTGACCTTCATATAGACAGGTGGCATAGCTAACAATGTCTTATGCAGGCAGAGTAAGTGGTATTCATAAATATTTACAGGGATGGCTATCGACCGTGGGTAAGATTCACCAAATTGGTGATCAATATGAATTGCTTATGTTAGAACAACATGAATTGCTTATGTTTCTAACATCACTGTATTCTCCTTATATTTCTCATCAAATATATGAATTGTTAATGGACCCTAAGGCAAAATAGAAAGAATACAAATCAATAGTGAACATTCATGTAAATTTTTACTACTGTTGATTTATGGTGAAATTGGTTACGGCCGCTCACTAGTACATATGTGGCAATGTACTGACCCTCGTCTCCACAGGTGCCGAAAACCTAGTGGATAATCATAGACGCTGAAGGCTTGCTGTCCGACTCTTTAGAAGCTTCGTACATCTTGAAGTTTCCACTTGAAGAAGAAGGCATTTTGCTAAAGGTGGTTATTGCCGCATTATTAATAAAGGGATATGATGTATGGAACACGTTATATCTCATTTCAATATTTCTGCAAGTTGTAGCCAAGTTTGGCCTTTCATCTCGGTTGTTTGAGAGCCTTATGTTTATGCAATGTAATTTCAAAGATATCAATAAAGAACTTATTTCAGATCATATCTGTGTTGCCAAAACTTCTGTATCATCCGCTGCGAATCTCTATTCAAAATGTCTCTTTTATAAAAGGAACACGAGCACGCCTTGTACAAGTGCAATTCCAGACTTGTACGGCATCACGCCTTAGCGATGACGAACGATTCGGCGTGAATCAAAGCGGAGGCGAACGATTCCCGAATCGGGGTGTGACACTTGCTCTCCGAACCGGATAGCAGCGTCTCATCCGTGGTCGCAGTGCTGCTCGACAGGAGCAGCAGTCTAGAATCGAGGACCGCTGCTGGCAGGGTTCTGGAGGCGATGTTGTCAGCGACGGCGTCCGATACGAAGATCTCGGTCGCCCGGAAGGAGGAGATGCTTGTTCACAAGATAATCAGGCTGCTCGAGGAGGGAGGAAGGGACGACGTCGATGCCAGTCTTAGCTGCCTGACGAGCCTCTGGTCGACGTCGAAGCTGAGGCCGACGATCTTACAGGCTGGCGCGGTGGCCACGCTGGTGCGTACGCTGCTACTGGACCCCCGCCTTCGGCCCCCGCGATTGAGAGGGCAATGGTGATGCTGGAGGCGGCAGCAGCGAGCTGCATGGATGGGCATGTTGCGATCGGGGAGAGAGTGGAGGAGTGCGTGGATGCGACGGTGGGGAAGGCGGGGAGGGAGGCGGCGGTGGGGGTTCTGTGGAGCGTTTGTTACGGCGGCACCGGCGGCGAGCGATGGCGAAGATACTGGTAGTGATGCAGGGGGATTGTTCGTCGTGAGTCACGAGGATGGCCGGAGATTTGCTCAGGCTGTTCCGCGGCTACGGTCTCTATAATATTCAAAAGTCTCATTATTGATTGATCAAAAGTCTCATTATTGATTGATCATGACAAACCTAAATAATCCTTACACAGCCCTTACATATTTTCGATTAGCTTTATGGTCTCTATAATATTCAAAATTTGTATTTAGGTCTTCGTCGGACAATCCAAGTCAACTGTTAGAACAATATCCAATCCCTCTCTTCTGGACAATATAAAAAGTAAACCTCTAATATTATACCAGAATATAAAACTAAATAATCCTAAACTTTTTTTTCCCTTCAGAGTAGTAATTAATTTGTACCATTTTCACACGACATGATGTAATAATTATGCACCATGCAGCGGCCACTTTGGTGGCGACAGTTAGGATTGTCTAATAATAATTTGACACCCCCATCAATTTATCAAAATATGAATAATGGTCACATAAAATAAACGCAAAAATAATGCGCTCGTCGTTTTTTAATTGCAACTAGGATGGTGAGCAAACAGAGATTAGATTTTCTACCAGATAAACTAATGAAGAGAAAAGGCCTTTTTGACCACACTCAATCCACAAGGAACACTACTTTTCGTCAATAAATTTAAATTACATTGTCCGGTTCTAACCCACGCCACTCCCACCCAATTATTAAAAAAGTATTGAATGAAGAAAACAGGCAGGAAAATATGGAGAGAAAGAAGACGGAGCGATGGAATAAACTAAAGAGGGAAAAGAAAAAAAAAAGGAAAGGAAAGAAAAGAAAAGAAAGGCGGGGTGGAATCCTTCTTTCTTCTGCTTCTGCTCCTTTATGTTTTTGTACCTTCCTCTTTTGGTTGCAGGAGAGGATATGCTCACCTGCACACTTTGACTATGCTGATGATTATTGCAATCCATGTATCACAATGGAATCAAATGGACCCATGTGTGACAGGGCTACCAAAAGTTGAAAAGCTCCAGGTATCTAAGCAAAAAGGAAGCATGAAAGTTAAAGAGAGGATGATATGCGTACAGGGAAAATTCTAGCAAGATGCTCCCTCCTTGGTTAGTAACATGACCAGGAGAGAATTAGGATTTCAGAGATGGATAAAGGCCACAAAATAGATACGTAATTTCTATATTGTACAGACATGAATACCATAGGACACGGTGATCACATCCATTTTTATGTGTACTAATATATTTTTAAGTGCCTATGATGTGTGTTCTGAAACAAATGCGGTCCATATTTTTCTTTAGTAGTATGAGTGCTGACTGTGCTTCCCATATCACTTTGGCAGACCGATCAACGACGATCTAGCGAGCACAGATATTCCAAAAATATGACTGTGTGCTATGGGACATGTGTTGGAGTGGGTGGGGTTCCCAACCTATGTGGAGAAGACCCCGGAGTGCGACGAGCGCCGTTCGTGTGTCGAAGAAGCTCGGGGAGGAAGCGGGGCTGCTCAAAGGAGCTGCTGGAGGCAGGGGGGCAGAGTTCGGGCCGAACTCTGTCCCAGGCAGAGTTCTGGCCGAACTCTGCCTCCCCATTCCAGATTTTAGTCGGCCAGTGCTGGTTGCCCGACACAGAGTTCTGGCCGAACTCTGTGTCGTCGGGGGCTGAAGCGGATTTTAGGATGAGTTTTCATCATTGGATCTAATCCAATGGTCCAGGTTAATTGCGGGATTGGGGAGTTATATTGAGTTTTCTCAACCCTAATTCAAAATCGCAAGTAACACACAAGTTTGAGAGAGAGAAGGAGGCAAGAGTGCCACTGCAACTTCGGAGAAGAAGGCGGAGGATTGAAGGTCGATATTCGAAGGAGATCGTGTTCGGGTAATTTCTACTCGTCGTTCTCGCTCTTCGTAGCCTTGTAATCATTGTTCTTATCTCTGAGTGTTGTGGGGATCCGATTTGGATCGGGAGGAGTTTGTAGAGGGTGTAATTCTTCTATTCCATTAGTGGAGGCTTCTCAGGGTTGGACTCCGATCGTCCCGTGGTTTTTCCCGCAAGGGTTTTCCACGTCAAAAATTCTCTGTGTCTGCGTGATTGTTTTTGTGTGGTTGTTTTTGGGTTCGTGCGTTGTATTGCTCGGTCCTCTGCAGGTACTCTCCGGTTTGGGGAAAGGTTTCCGCGCTTCTTTCCCAACAGAGTGGTATCAAAGCTTTGGGTTCAAAGGGTGTCAGGAGTTGACAGAGAAACCAGAGAGGAGAGATGGACGCGAAGCCGGTGCGCATGGTGAATCTGAACGGCACCAACTATCACTATTGGCGGAGCAAGATGAAAGATTTGCTATTTGTCAAGAAGCTGCATCTACCCGTGTTTGCATCCGAGAAGCCCAGTGATAAATCCGAGGAGGACTGGACATTCGAGCACATACAGGTGTGTGGGTACATACGACAGTTTGTTGATGAGAACGTGTACAACCACGTTGCCAATATTGAGCACGCGAAGACGTTGTGGGATAAGCTGGAGTCTTTGTACGCGAAGAAGACCGGGGTAAACAAGTTGTTCCTGATCCGGACGATGATGGGTCTGCGGTACAAAGACGGGGCGTCTATTTCGGATCACTTGAGTGAGTTCCAGGGCGTGGTTGACCAGCTATCTTCTATGGGAGTCAAGTTCGACGACGAGGTTCAGGGACTATGGCTGCTGTGTACATTGCCAGACTCGTGGGAGACCGTACGAGTATCTATGATCGCTTCTGCTCCAGAAGGCGTGGTTAGTCTGGAGTTTGCCAAGAGCGGGGTGTTGAATGAAGAGATGCGGAGACGTTCTCAGGGCACTTCATCCACATCCCATCACTCAGAGGCACTTGTTTCAGAGAGCCGCGGAAGGGGCAAAAGCAGGGGTCCAGGTGGTGGCAGAGACAAGAGCAGGGGAAAGTCCAAGGGTCGTTACGAAGACTCGGAGTGTTACCATTGCGGTAAGAAGGGCCACATCAAGCGGAATTGTTTCGCTTGGAAGAAGGAGAAGAAGGGCGACAAGGGGAAGCAAGAAGAGAACACTACAGCGGCGGCCTCGGTGCATGGAGGCGATGTGATCGTCGTAGGTGATGAAGTCATTACTAACCTCGCCTGCGATGACAATTCTTGGCTGGTGGACTCAGGGACTTCAGCACATGTATCTCACAACCGGGCACTATTTGCTACTTACACGACAGGCGACTGTGGCGTGTTGAAGATGGGCAACGGAGATGTGTCAAAGGCGGTTGCTATTGGAGATGTGCATTTGAGAACGAAGACGGGTGCGGTTCTTGTTCTCAAGGATGTTCGTCATGTCCCTGATATCCGTTTCAACCTGGTGTCGGTTGGAAGGTTGGATGACGAGGGATTCTTCAGTCTCTTCGGGAACAGTCAGTGGAAGCTTTCCAGGGGTTCGATGGTGATTGCCAGAGGAAGCAAGAAGTCCGGTCTCTACTATATGGAGGGGAGCGCAGAGGGGGCACAGGAGGTGAACGCAGTCAGTGATACGTCTACCGAGTTGTGGCACAGGCGGCTCGGCCATATCAGCGAGAAGGGGATGAGCTACTTGGTGAACAGGAAAGTGATTCCGGGGCTCAAGTCTACAAAGTTGGAGAAGTGCACGCACTGTTTAGCTGGAAAGCAAAATAGGGTGTCTTTCCAAAGTCACCCAAGTTCAAGGAAGCCGGCGTTGCTCGAGTTGATTCACTCGGATGTCTGCGGTCCTATGAAGGTAAAATCTCTTGATGGTGCTTCTTACTTTGTAACCTTTATTGATGACTGTTCCAGGAAGATTTGGGTCTATGCTTTAAAGACCAAGGATCAGGTGCTGCCTACTTTCAAGGAGTTTCAGGCCTCTGTTGAAAGGGAGACGGGCAAGAAGTTATTATGTGTTCGGTCCGACAATGGCGGCGAATACATCGGTCCCTTTGATGCGTATTGCAGAGAGCAAGGGATACGACACCAGAAGACTCCGCCAAAGACACCTCAGCTCAATGGTGTAGCGGAGCGCATGAACAGGACACTGATGGAGAGGGTGCGGTGTTTGCTGTCAGAAGCAAACTTGCCGGGCAGTTATTGGGGTGAGGCTCTTCTCACAGCTGCTTATATTATTAATTTGTCTCCTAGTGCTCCTTTGCAGGGTGATGTGCCTGACAAAGTATGGTACGGCAAAGAGCCGTCATACAATCACCTGCGGGCGTTTGGTTGTAAGGCCTTCGTGCATGTACCAAAGGACGAGAGGACCAAACTTGAGCCGAAGACGAGGCGATGCGTCTTTGTTGGCTATGGTCGGGATGAGTTTGGCTATAGACTCTATGACCCAGTGGAAGGAAAGCTCTACAGAAGCAGGGACGTGGTGTTCGTCGAGGATCAGACCATGACCAACACTCAGGATTCCGAGACGCCTTCTGAGGCTGAGAAATTGCCTGAGTTAGAGTCATTTCGCTTCAAGCAGTTTCCAGAGGACATCGCAGAGGATCCAGTTATGGGGGAGCCGGTACATGGAGTTGCTCCCAACCTTGATCATCAGCCTGCTGATGGTGGTCAGGGTGTCCCTCAGGAGGATGAGCATGCCGGAGAGGTAGTTCCTGAAGGGGCGGAGGCTGTCGGTATACAGCCAGCACCAGTGGCTCCACTGAGAAGGAGCGACAGAGAGAGTCGACCATCTATGAGATACTCACCGGATGAGTATGTGCTATTGACTGACGGGGGAGAGCCCGAAAGTTTCGCAGAGGCTATGGAAGACGAACACAGGCAGGAGTGGATGGTGGCTATGCAGGAGGAGATGAGTTCCTTGCACACCAATTCCACTTATGATCTGGTGCGGTTGCCAAAGGGCAAGAAGGCTTTGAAGAATCGATGGGTGTTCAGAGTGAAGCAGACGGAAAATGCTACTCGCCCTCGATACAAAGCGAGGCTAGTAGTCAAGGGCTACGGTCAGCGGAAAGGCGTGGATTATGATGAAATCTTTTCGCCTGTCGTCAAGCATTCGTCTATTCGGGTGGTGCTAGCATTAGCAGCCAGTCTCGACTTGGAGGTCGAGCAGATGGACGTGAAGACGGCATTCCTCCACGGTGATCTTGAGGAGGAGTTGTACATGGAGCAGCCGGAGGGATTCTGTGAGAAGGGCAAGTCACATTTGGTCTGCCGGTTGAGGAAGAGCTTGTATGGTCTGAAGCAGGCTCCGAGGCAGTGGTACAGGAAGTTCGAGTCGTTTATGGGGGAGCATGGTTATGCACGGACGACGTCGGATCATTGTGCATTTGTGAGGTATTTTGCCGATGATGATTTTATCATTTTATTGCTCTATGTAGATGATATGCTATTAGTGGGTCGGAATGCCACTAGGATAGCGGAGTTGAAGCGCCAACTGGGCGCGGCCTTCTCTATGAAGGATTTGGACGCAGCGAAGACTATTCTTGGGATGGAGATCAGCCGAGAGAGAGAGTCCAAGCTGCTACACTTGTCTCAAAAGAAGTACATTCACCGGGTACTTCAGCGTTTCGGGATGGACGGGTCAAAGAAAGTGAGTTCCCCCCTCGCGGCTCACTTTAAGTTCACTGAGGAGCAGTGTCCATATACCGAGGACGAAAAGGAAGATATGGAGCGGGTTCCATATGCCTCAGCTGTGGGGAGCCTGATGTATGCTATGGTGTGTACGAGGCCAGATATTGCTCATGCAGTTGGTACGGTTAGCAGGTATCTTTCAAATCCTGGAAGGGTACATTGGAGTGCGGTCAAGTGGATTCTACGTTATCTTCAGGACATCGCCGGCTGGAGACTTTCCTTTGGTGGTGACGAGCCGAAGCTGGTTGGGTATACTGACGCTGATATGGCTGGAGATGTAGACACGAGGCGATCGACTTCGAGCTACGTGATGATGTTTGCGGGAGGAGCGGTGTCGTGGCAGTCGCGGTTGCAGAAGTGTGTTGCCTTGTCGACGACGGAGGCGGAATACATTGCGGCGACGGAGGCTTGCAAGGAGCTGTTGTGGATGAAGAAGCTGTTGCAGGAAATAGGGCTGAAGCAAGAGCAGTATACTTTGCTTTGCGACAGTCAGAGTGCTATCCATCTTGTGAAGAATCAGACATTTCATAGCCGGTCCAAGCACATTGAGACCCGGTATCATTGGATACGGGATGTGGTTGAGAAGAAGGACGCGGCGCTTGAGAAGGTTCATACAGATGACAACGGAGCTGATATGTTCACGAAGATTCTACCAAGGGGGAAGTTTGAGTACTGCAGGCAGATCGTCGGGATGACGACGTCCTCTCCATAGTTGTGAAGGGGGAGATTTGTTGGAGTGGGTGGGGTTCCCAACCTATGTGGAGAAGACCCCGGAGTGCGACGAGCGCCGTTCGTGTGTCGAAGAAGCTCGGGGAGGAAGCGGGGCTGCTCAAAGGAGCTGCTGGAGGCAGGGGGGCAGAGTTCGGGCCGAACTCTGTCCCAGGCAGAGTTCTGGCCGAACTCTGCCTCCCCATTCCAGATTTTAGTCGGCCAGTGCTGGTTGCCCGACACAGAGTTCTGGCCGAACTCTGTGTCGTCGGGGGCTGAAGCGGATTTTAGGATGAGTTTTCATCATTGGATCTAATCCAATGGTCCAGGTTAATTGCGGGATTGGGGAGTTATATTGAGTTTTCTCAACCCTAATTCAAAATCACAAGTAACACACAAGTTTGAGAGAGAGAAGGAGGCAAGAGTGCCACTGCAACTTCGGAGAAGAAGGCGGAGGATTGAAGGTCGATATTCGAAGGAGATCGTGTTCGGGTAATTTCTACTCGTCGTTCTCGCTCTTCGAAGCCTTGTAATCATTGTTCTTATCTCTGAGTGTTGTGGGGATCCGATTTGGATCGGGAGGAGTTTGTAGAGGGTGTAATTCTTCTATTCCATTAGTGGAGACTTCTCAGGGTTGGACTCCGATCGTCCCGTGGTTTTTCCCGCAAGGGTTTTCCACGTCAAAAATTCTCTGTGTCCGCGTGATTGTTTTTGTGTGGTTGTTTTTGGGTTCGTGCGTTGTATTGCTCGGTCCTCTCGCAGGTACTCTCCGGTTTGGGGAAAGGTTTCCGCGCTTCTTTCCCAACAACATGTATCCAACACAATCTTGAGACTCCAATATGAGTGTAAGATACTCACAGCTAGGTGGTCGTGCAGTTTTGAAAAGCATTTGCAAGCTATATATTGATTGAAACTCATCCTTATACGAGCACAATTTATTCTGACACTCAAAAAATGCACACCATGTTGTATCGGACACAAATTTGGACACTCCATCTACACTAGGACACACCATTAAAGTGCATCGTTCAATAATATATATATATATATATATATATATATATATATATATATATATATATACACACACACACGCTAAAATAAAATAAAAAATACAAGCTAAGAAATCAAATTCATCAGTAAGGAAGCCTTGGAATAAGCCATCTCAGCCATATCGAGTTAAGCACACCATATGAATCAATCAGATCGAGCCTCTTCGCTGCTGCCCCTGCCCCACACTCTTGCGCAGTTTCTCGTGCCTCCTCTTCGAAATCCCTTTCAGTATCGTTCTCCAGCAGAATCTGCACCGAGAACTTAATTACTCCAGTCGAGCACGCACGTCAGATCGATCCCGAGAATATCGCTTCTACAACTCTCGGGCTTGCAATCTCGTTGCCGCTCAGACACAAAACACAGAACTTGGCCTTGTTCATGTACTCTTCGTAGTCCAGGTCTTCCGGGTGGTACACATCCTTGTCACTCTGTTCCAGTAGATTCTTTCTTACGTGCACCCCTCCCCCAAAGAATGCCAGAATCGATCCCTCTGACCGCAACTGTCAGACATCCAGCTTCCGTGCCTCCTGTCGTGAATGTTCACTTCTGGCAGCGTCACGTCCGTGTCGGCATTGCACATGATGCAAACCGAGATATTGTTGAGACCAGGACTAGCTTGCGAGACGAATGGTGCCTGATCATGAACAATTGTAATTGTCAATGTAAAACTCATGTTGAAATAAGTAACGCATCCGAATTGTAAATGATAATTTTATCAGGTCGTGGCACAACACAAAGAAAGTGTCCGGAGGCTCCAATTTCAGAATGGGTACTTGCTCGATACCGTGTCAAGGTACCTCCAACCGCCGGCATTAATGTGCAACTTGTAGACGCTGTTGCTGTTGCTTTGCTTTTGAGCAAAAGCACAATTCCATGTACGTAATAGTCCCACATCGGCTGGAGCCAAGGAATTGTGTGTGCTCATATTCCTTTGTTCATTTTGGCTTCATTGAAGTTATGTGGGTGGCCTATGGGCCCCACGCGCGCGCCGCCGCCACCGTCCGGCCCGGCTCGGCGCGCGTAACGGGTGCGGTACCTGGCGCGGCTCGGCGCGCGTAACGGGTGCGGGTACATGCCCATATCTGTGGGCGCCAAATGCCTATTCGATTTCCTCTTCGGGTTCGGGCTGAGACCGGGTCCAGGTTCAATGAACAATGTGTTTTTTGTGTGCTGCAAACGTTCGTAACGTCCATCCCTAATTGGCTAATCAATTTGTTTTAATTCTCCAAGCCGTTGCAAAGGTTGTGAACATCCTATATATATTAACCTCCCTTCTCCTCATTCAAGAATACGCAGAAAATATTACCTCTTGAAACTCTCTGCAATTCTCGTCTTCCCAAAGATCGTTGTTGTTCCTTGTTGTTGTTCTGGGCAGAGCTAAGTCGGAGTCACTCCCTCTGCGTCGTCGTGTGCGGCAACGAGATTTCGGTAGAGAGGGGATTTTACCACAGGAGCGTTCGGATTAAGTCTGCACATTGATCCGAACTAACTCTTAGGGCAGTGCTACGTGCACGACTTCCCGGAGGCCGGTAACATTTAATTTTCTTTTTCTTGCATATTTAAAACGAAGATTTATTCAAAATATGTTGATGGAGAGGAAGAAGACATTGGTCTCCTCGGGACGGCTATCATTGTTGATGAAATGTCCCTTGGAGGAGTAGATGCCGGGATTAACTATCATCGTTTGACTCCTATTCGTCATCCACCCAAACCCTAAATCTCTTCTCCATCTCAGCATAGCTCCTGTACTAAATTGAAAAGGAAAAAAATAAATAACAGGTTGTTTGTACTTATTACTGGATCTTAGGGGGTTTAGATTTCATCTTATGATTGAGATACGTTCAACAGATCGTTTATGATTTATAATATGGGTTGGTCCTATTTCCATTATCTTCCTGTTATAGCTTTCATTTCATGAATAAGTTAGTCTACTATTTTTGATGATCATGATACATACCTGGATTTATGAGTACTTGTTGGACTTAATACATGAGGTTTAGACAACATACTACCGTCAATCTCGCGAATATGATCGATCTACTCATGTACTCGTACCAGATTATACCAGATTATCTCCTTGACGTACAAATAACTTCCTATGAAAGGAAGCTATCAACTGAAGTGTTGAACTAATGACACCTAAAAAGAAAGGAAAGAAAACAAAAGAAGAAAAATTATCCGGTCGACCAACACCCAAAAGAGACCTTTCGGCCAAGGGTGGACAAGCTCAACATGACACCGTTGAATGTCCTCTTCCACATCTATAGAGATCCAAAGACAAAACAAAAAAATATTTAAATAAGCATGGAGAAGACCGAAGGTGTAAACTCCTAGAATTTTTTTCATAGATTAAGATTGGTAATATCTTACAAGAAATACGTGGTTAAAAATAGTTAAGTAAATAACAACAAATTTCAATTACTAAGTTAAAACAATTAATAATAGGATATATACAAGGAAATGGATATTGATTTAGAATTTGTTCATGAATTATATAATAAAACAGTCCTTGTTTTAGTTAAGCTAAATAAAATATTGTTTTTATAAAGGATAACTAAATCTCACGTACACCTACCTAATCCTAGCAGTATTCCAATATCCTATTTAGAGAAAATAGGTACAATACTTTAATAAATAAACTAGTATCCTATGAAATTTTATATATCAAATAAAAGGAAATCAGGATATGTACATATAAATAATACTACTAAATGATATAAAAAATGGTAAAACCAAATTAGATGAATACTTATTGTTAAATAAACAAGATAATAAACAAGTAAATGAAACAAATCAAAGCATAATTGTACAAAGATTTCATATATCATAGTAAACTTTCAGAATTCAAATCTGTTCAATGACTTAAGAAAGATAAGCAAATCTTAAATCAATTAAGATTGTTCCCATTCCTATTTAGAGCATCCCCAACCGAACTAGACCCAAGCCCTATATAAACTTACTTGAACCAAAGAACCCCCCCCCCCTACATGTCTTCTTCACCATCTCCTTCCCTCTCAAATATTATCTAGCCGCCCCACCGGAGCTTCCAGCCGTCCCCGACCCGACCAACTATAGGCAGTAGATCCGCGTGCCTGTCGCCGTACCTCCAGACGAATTCCTCATTGACCATTTTTTTGTGACATCACCCCCCCCCCCTCCCACCCCCCTTCTTTCAACTTCTAGCCACCAGCAAGGCAATCTAAGTGAAACCAAATCCCCCTATCGTGCGAGCTTGTCGCACAAAGAGCTCTCGACTAGGCCGTCTTCCCAAGCGCCATCAGGATCTTCTTGACGCGCTCGAGCTCCATAGCGCGATCTCAGCACCGCCCACGCTTCAAACTCGACCCCAACTCTAGTCTCCACTGTTAAGCGTGACCCCACTACGTCTCGACAGTACCGAACAAGGGTTAAGCCACTTGTGGACTGGGTAGGCTCCAACCCACCAAGTTTTTTATTTTTATTATTTTTACCCATGTCAGCCCACATTCAGTTTTTTTACCTCAAATTTCAGTTTACACAAGCCTACAACATCGCACACTCCAGGAACCCAACCTTTTTTTAAAATTCCTAGCTCCCCTCTCTCTCTCACTATGTCGTGGTGCAATGCAAAGAAATGTACAATATAAATTGTTGCTTAGCCAAAACCTCGCTATCGAGCACCCTCCACTCCTCATCCTCTCTCCCCGTACAAACACTCTTTCCTTACTCAACCCCACTCTCTATAACATACATTCTCTCATCTCTTCTGCTTCATATTCAACCAAGAACCTCCATCATAACCGAGACCGCGTCATCGTCGTCGGAATACAACGACAGCAGAAGGAGGAGGTACAGTAGCAGCGTCAAGCTCCGCCACTGGCACTTTCCTCGTCGTCTGAACTTTCGTACCCTCAACGAGTTTATCAAATCGCACATCTTTTGTTGTTAGTGAAAGAAGATACCAAAGACTCTTAATGTTTGAATTTATGCCTAAAAGAGTTTACTTGGTAAACTAAAAAAAAATTGTCAGGTTACAATTTTTTAGTATGTTGGACATGATTCTACATTGACCAGACACGATACGATATAGATACGATGAGATATAGACATGACGATACTAATACACCATTCATTTTGTTAAAAATATATATTGCATTTTTAATCCAATCTGGGGTAAACTAGTTCCGCCCTTGGTACCACCAGATCCCGCCCCCGCCATCACTGCCTCCTCATCGATAAGCGCGAAGAATGCCAACCGTTCTCTCTCTCTCTCGTAGCTGACTCCTTGACGCCGAGAGTCGTCCGCTTAAACCTCGTCATCCTACCACCCTTCTTTTCTCCTGCGACCACCGTATCTTTCCATCAATGCTCGCCAAACGCAGGACGACCAGTCCCCAGAGCCACTGTGCCTCCTCGACATAAGCTCGATAGCCGACTGACCCTTGAGAATTCCATACACCCAAGGCCGCTATCGACTTTGTATAGACCATGCAACCCACTCTACAAATCTAACGTCCTCTATCGACTAAGCCATCTTCCCAAGCGCCATCAGGATCCTCTTGACGTGCTCGAGCTCCATAGCGCGATCTCGGCACCGGCCATGCTTCAAACTCGACCCCAACTCTAGTCTCCATTGTTAAGCATGACCCCACTATGTCTCGACCGTACCGAACAAGGGTTAAGCCACTTGTGGACTGGGTAGGCTCCAACTCACCTATCCATGTCAGCCCACATTCAGTTTTTTACCTCAAATTTCAGCCTACACAAGCCTACAACATCGCACACTCCAGGAACCCAGCCTTTTTTTTTAATTCCTAGCTCCCCTCTCTCTCACTATGTCGTGGTATAATGCAAAGCAATGTGCAATATAAATTGTTTCTTCCCCGAAACCTCGCTATCGAGCACCCTCCACTGCTCATCCTCTCCCCGTACAAACACTCTTTCCTTACTCAACCCCACTCTCTAGAACATACATTCTCTTATCTCTTCTGCTTCATCTTCAATCGAGAACCCCCATCATAACCAAGACCGCGTCATCGTCACCGGACTACAACGACAGCCGAAGGAGGAGGTACAACAGCAGCGTCAAGCTCCGCCACCGGCACTTCCCTCGTCGTCTGAACTTTCGTACCCTTAACGAGTATATCAAATCACTCATCTTTTGTTATTAGTGAAAGAAGATACCAAAGACTCTTAATATTTGAACTTATGCCTAAAAGAGTCTAATTGGTAAACTAAAAAAATTTGCCAGGTTACTATTTTTTTAGTATGTTGGATACGATTCTATATTGACCAGACACGATACGATATAGATACGATAAGATATAGACATGACGATACTAATACAACATTAATTTTGTTAAAAATATATATAGCATGTTCAATTCAATCAAGGGTAAACTAGTTCCGCCCTTGGTACCACCATATCCCGCCCTCACCATCACTGCCTCCTCATCGATAAGCGCGAAGAACACCAACCGTTCTCTCTGCCCGTAGCTGACTCCTTGACGCTGAGAATCGTCCGCTTAAACCTTGTCATCCCACCACCCTTCTTTTCTCCTGAGACCATCGTATCTTTGCATCAATGCTCGCCAAATGCAGGATGACCAGTCCCCAGAGCCATCGCGCCTCCCCGGCATAAGCTCAATAGCCGATTGACCCTTGAGAATTCCATACACCCAAGGCCGCTATCTACTTTGTATAGTCCACGTAACCCACTCTACAGATCCGATGTCCTCTAACCACGAGTACACCGGCATGGCCTCAGCACCGCGAGCCTCTACTTTGTCGGTGAACCACCATATTGTTGACCTAGTAAGCCATCGACTGCACGTAGACCATCAAGATTGTCTCCATGCCAAGCAAGCATCTTGCCGGAAGCCACCGCCATGACTTCGCTGTCGGCAACAACAAGTTCGTTGATGCTCGTTATCATCCCGTCCATGTCATGCTCCGGTTCTGTAAAATCGATCGTCCTTGTATGGACGTGATGTCATGCAAGCCTAAGTTGCATTTGCACAAGGCTAGCACCGAACGGCCGATTGAACAGCTAGGTGCCAGAGTTATCGCACAAAAATTCCTAAGCATAAAAGTTAAACACAGTTATACAAAATTAGTCTCTTTACTGATACTACAATAGAATATTTACAACAGCTCAAAACCAAGGTTACAATCACTCAAGCTCACTCTCTCATTACAATGAATCATGCCCTTAGGTTTACAACTGGAGAATGGATATACAACATGTGATGTTTATATATTATGTCCCATATATAAGTGAAGACTTCAAAGCAGACACACGCCTCGAATCGCTAAGAAACCCCACGCCTTGGCAACGTCCAAGCGAGCTCCGCACTGAACGAGTTACTCCCTATACCCTGCAACCAATCTGGTAGGGTATCCGTACATAGAATGCACTTGTGGGGAGGCCTCTCGCCCATCCAACAAAGCCAGCACGATCATTATGTGCGCACTATTATTACGTAGTCTTTCTATCTTGCCATAGGGTCAGTTTCATGATATATACTAACACAGCATATTTGTGTCGCAAAATCATAAGCGTGTCACTCAACCGAATTGAACTTACTCATACTTCCCATCTATCCTTCCCTGTTCAATAGAACAATACAGTTTATAACATAAAGATCTAGTGCCACGCTATCAAACCATAACATTGTTGGCCCATTGGTCATGGTTAAACCTGATTTTAATAATTGATCAAACTTTGTCTCGATATACGGAGCTACTCAGATGTTTACTTAAGACGTTTTGGACACTTAGACACTGATCAAGATCAGATATCTACTCAGTTCAAGATCGAAGCTATGTTTGCCACTCGAGTCTATATTTTTTTTATGCAATGTAATTTTTATTTTTATTGAGTCTAGGAATACATTGTACACCGAGTCATACTGGCAAATAGGCTATCCAAAATCGTTTTTAAAAATGACCTATGTTTTTTGAAAAATATCCCTCATTTACAAAAGCTTCTGAAGGATTTTAAAAAGACCAAAAATCACTTTTGAAAAACCTTGACCAACCCTAACAGAACTCGGCCAGAGTTCGGTTAGTGACCGTTTGATTTTCGAACGTTTGAAAAACTTGGTCTCCCTTCAGTTGCGGATTGTTACATAGAGTTCTGTCTAAATTCTGCCAGAGTTCTGCCATTGGAAAAACTATAAATAGAAAAGAATTCTGATCATTTCAAATCACTCAGTCACTTTCATCTCCTCTTCTAAGCTTACGTTTCTTTCCAAAGAGTTTTAAAAAGCTTTCAGTTTCAAATCCCAAGCCAGTTACAATTCTCTAGTCAATTTGCCGGCACGGTGTGGTCTAGAAGATTTCAGAGAAATTGTAATCAGAGGCTTGATTAAAGAAAGACTCTTCAAAATTGAAGTTGGTCGAATTCTTCGTATTAAAGCTCGTGTCTGTAGAAGTTGCAAGGACTTCGTATGAAAACTTGCAGGATTTTCCAATAGTAGATTCAACTGAAAGCTAGAGTTCTTCCGACTGGACTAGTCCTCACAAGAGGAAAACCAATATACATCGCTGTGTTTGCGTTTGCCTTCTGATCTCATTTCTTTTACAGTTATTGTTTTGTGATTATTGATTGAATTATGTGATCTTACTGCTAACAAGTTTTTAATTAGCAATATTCCGCTGCCTACTCTATTCACCCCCCTAGAGTATTCTGCTTTACGACTTCGTTCATACAATTGGTATCAGAGCGAGTTATACAGGTAAAGCAAGGTAAAATTGCAGTTATATTCAATTATTCTTAATTGCTATATAAATCACAGTATAACACATGGCAACTGTAAAATTCACAAGTGAATGCCAAGCCACAAACATACCTCCACTGTTTGACGGCACAAACTACACTTATTGAAAAGTACGGATGAATTTCTTCTTAAAATCTCTTGATTTTGACTTATGGTCTATAGTTATTGATGGCTACAAAAATCCTCCTCGTATTACTGTTGAGGGAGTTTTAGTTGACACACCCCATGATAAATATACTGAGGATGACAAAAAAAAGGCCAGTCTTGACGCACGTACTATTAACGCTTTATTTTGTGCTTTAGACAGAACTGAGTTTAACAGGGTGTCGACTTGCACAACATCGAATGAAGTGTGGAAACTTCTCGAAGTAACCTACGAAGGAACAACGCAAGTCAAGGAGTCAAAGATCAGCAGACTTGCTAAAGAGTATGAGGCGTTCAAGATGAAGCCAAATGAATCTGTCACTCAGATGTTTACGAGATTCCTGGATATTGTAAATCCTTTGTCTTCATTAGGAAAGGAATACAGTAACCATGAGAAGATTCGCAAACTCCTATGAGCTCTCACGAAAAACTGGATTCCAAAGACTACAACAAGCATTGAAGGAAACGACCTCTCAATAATGTCTCTGGAAACACTCATGGGTAAGCTACTCACTCACGAGTTGGAACTTTAAGACTTTGAAGATGCTACACCAAAGGAGAAGTCAGAGAAGTCGATCGCTTTCAAGGCTCAACATAGAAGAACTGTCGAAGATGATTCTGACGACAGCGACTCTGACTCTGAAGATCAAGCTCTTTTGGTAAGAAAATTCAAGAAGTTCATGAGATTCAACAGAAGAACAAAAGACAGCAACAACAACAACAACGAGAAAGATCCTATTTACTACGTATGTAAGAAGAAAGGACATATGAAGAAAGATTGTCTAACGACATCATCATCAACAAAAAAAGCAACAAATATGACAAAGGCTACCTGAAGATATCTACATCTGTCACTCCCGTTTTTCGTTATACGTATTTCCAGAATACGTGTACGGATTTCCGACCCGTATTTTGACTTGTCTAGCATGGCTTGGTTTGGTCATGGTTTAATCTTGACTTGGTTTATTTGATTTGGTTTGGTTCAAGTTGACTTGGTTTAGCTTGCTTGGTTTATTTTGGTTTGGTTTGAGATGGTGAGGCTTACTATATAAGTCAACTCCACTCTCTCTCCTCCATTATTTACATTTACTTCTTCATCTTCTTCATTTACTCCTCCCACCTACCACGCCTAGGCAAGTACAACTTGCTTCATGATTGATCTCAAGTTTTATTGTTCCATTCTCTTTCTTACATGATTCTAAGCCTCTTTAGAACTTTGCATTTTTGGATTTGATGGATGGATTCCTGTTGATCTAAGTTTGTAACTTTTTCGGTTTTTCTTGGTTTTAATCTCCAAAACTTGGTTATTTTTCGAAATCTAATAGTTCCATATTGTAGGAAATTCAATTCTACCCAATTTTGGCTTTTGAACCGCTAGATTTCGACTTTGTATGAGTAAGTTATGCCATTTTCTTGTTCATGGGTTCCCTACACCTTTTAGTGTTGTCGGGACGATGAACAGTGACGTGCGCCCGTGCGCCGTGCTTGCACGCAACGTGCGCCGTAGGCGATTTTGCCCGCACGCAATGCGCAACTTGCGCGGCCGCGCGCCCGCACGATTTTTGCCGCGCAACGTGGGCAGTTTTGCTCGCGCAACTTGCGCGCAAGTCACTCCAGATTACTGTTTTTTCCGTTTGAGCTATTTTGTAGCTGAAATATTGAAAAACTCAAAACATGAAAGTTGTAGATCTTTTCCTTGGCTTCAAGATTATGTTACTAGTTATTTTATACAAGTTTCTCTCATTCATGATAATGTAAGGATAGAACACGTTGGTGGCCTGTTAAGGCGCACTCTTAACAAGTAACATGACATGATAGTGGCCCGTTGTGGCGCACTCTTAACAAATAACACATGATAACTCTTGATAGTGACCCGTCGTGGTGCACTCTTGATAAGTAACTTGACATGATAATTCTTGATGGTGGTCCGTCGTGATGCGCTCTTGACAAGATAAGTAATCTTGGTAGTGGCCCGCCGTGGCGCACTTTTGACAAGTAATCTTGATAAGTAACCTGACATATAATCTTGAATGCTGTTGCGACAACTATCTTGACATGCTGAATAATAACTAGTCTTGACACCGTGGGTGATTGTTCTTGAACGTGCTTGTATAAGCTACCAGTCTCGTCTCGCATCATGTCTATGACTTGCATCCCTGGTTACTACGGTCAGGGATTCATGCTGAATCTGACTAGATTAATTACTAGATTGATCAAACTAGCTCATATAGAGAGATGTTTCCAGTTACAGGCGATCCCGTTATCTGGGCGCCTTGAGTGGACTTGTAGCATGCCGTCGAGTAGGGCACATTTTCAGCCCACTGTCATGTGGGACACTTCTTGAAACAAGTAATATGCACACTGTTATGTGTTGCACTCCAAGTCACCTAATAATTCTTGATAACTTTTACATGAACCTCGCCTGGATAACCTGGATAGCTGCAGGGCTTGTGACTGCCGGAACATCTCATTGCATCTTGCTAGTAACTAGGCTTGTGATAACCCTAGTTAGTTAAAGTATCAAGCCGAACTCTTTGCTTGGTCGTGATTGATGAATGGAGTCTAGTCTTGTCTAGAAATGCCAGTACATGATTACTTCGGGACATTTTACAGTTTATGCTTTACTTGTCGATAATTGGTTAGAGACTAAGTTCTGTTCAGGCAAAGGATTACAACCCCGGTTCTTGTTTGGTTTACGGGTTGTAACTTGGTTACCAGAATAATTTCTTAGTTATCTTATCGTTTATCACCCTACTTTCATGTTTCCTTTTTTTTCTTGTTATTATTATGTTTTGTGTTCTAACTTGCTGGTTTTAGTTCTTAAGTGAAGCCTCCCTTGTGGCACTTGCTCTTTCTGGGGTCTGACCCAGCTGGTTTTGTATGGCCAGATTTCGGAGCAGCATCCAAGGATCTCCCGGCCTTCCAGCCAGATGATGAACACTAGACGTAACCCTGCCAACGAGTGGATTTTATTTTGCTCTCCCGCTCTATTGTAAAGTTATTCTTTTGAGACGTTTAGCCGCCGAGCAAGTGTTAGCTCATGTAAAACACTTTACTTACTGTCTGCCTACGGGCTATAACATGATTAACAAATCCTAGGGTTGATCATGTATGACTGGAACTCTTGCTAGTCCTCACATTTTATACGACTAGCTTCATGAGCATCTGTATATGAAATGTATGGGACGCCTTACTATTGAATATCTGATGGTCTAACATCTTGTAACTATTATTACTTGCTTGAGATTGAGACACTAGGCTTGTTTTTGACCATAAGAGACTGATGGCTTGTAGATAAACCCTCATACATCTAGACAGCCGTGACCGTATATCGAGGTGGATTACACTTCTATATACGTAGCTGGCTGTGTCTGCCCCCGCTTTCCAGTATTTTGGTTCTGGGACGTGACACGGTTTAAGTGGTGGCCGATGCAGGTCTTGTAAATTAAGATGTGTGAGGGTTTTACCGAATAGATGCCTCAATCAGCATTCGTCCTTTATCTCGACTCGTGCCTTCTAATCTTCCTGAAATCTTGACCTGATCGCATGCTTATATCCCTGATCTATCTTGGTTCTTCCTTATTGTCCCCTATGTCATTATTTTTCAGTGGCATTGTTCCTGGTCCTACCGATCAGCCGGGATGAGAACCCCCAGTGAATCAGCAGCAACCTGGGGACCAAGCCCAATACTCAGGAGCAGCATACCGAGTCATGCATTCCGAGGATCCAGAGCCCCCAGTTCAACCCGTCCAGCCTGTAGAGACTGACAATGGAGTCCTGGTAGGACTTATCCGAGAATTACTTGCATCACAGGATCATCGAGGTGATGCCCTGCACCAGACAGTACAGACGGCCATGGACAAAGTTGGTTATCAAGGTAATAGTGCAGCCAACAATTTCAAGCGCCTGAACCCTCCCTTCTTTGACGGCAGCGAGGACGCGATTGCAGCTGACGCCTGGCTTCAGGACATCGAGATTATCTTGGGAGCAGCCAGGACTCCAGAGGAAGAGAAGGTGGTTGTAGTGCGCCTACAATTATTGAACTTAGCCCACACTTGGTGGACGGTGTTAGCAGTTGGATTGGCGACCCCTGTCCCATGGGCGACGTTTAGTGACAAGTTTCAGATCAAGTACTTTGATACAGTGGCTCGATATAATCTGCAGACGAGATTCACCAATTTGAAGCAGATGAGCAGGACGGTCGATGGATATGCGGCCGAGTTTTCAAGACTGGGTCGGTTTGCTCCCACCTTGGTGGCAACCGAGTTGGATCGAGCAGAGCGGTTTCATAGGGACTCCACTAGAGATTATTCTAGCGGTGGAGCAGTTCAAACATCAGACTTTTGATGCTGTCTTAAGGGCAGCTAGGAAGCACGAATATACCTAGCAGAGGATCGTGGATCAAACCGGAAGCAGGAAGAGGTCCCATGGGCAGATGGGTCTGTCCTCAGCACCAGCCCCGGCAACTAAGGCTTTGACTATTGGAGTTCTCCGAAGGGCGAATTCGGTTTCGTCGGTTCAGCACTCGACACCGACGTCCCCTCGACAACAGAAGCAGAAGCAGTCTTCCGCAATGGGCTGCACTCATTGTGGGTAGCCAGGACACGTTGTTTCGGAGTGTCGCAGAGCACAGGGATTGTGCTTGGCTTGTGGGGCACCGGACCACATGATAGCGTCCTGCCCGAATAGAGACAGTTCATCATCGTCGAACCTAACTAGTCCATCGGTTAAGGGACCAGCCCCGACACCAGTGCAGCAGCAGTACCAGCCTCCGAGGCCATTGCCGCCTCAGGCACAAGCCTTCCAGCAGCAGAGACCCCAGCAGTATGCCCAGACCCAAGCTCCGATGCAGAACCGACAGAGAGGTTTCTCGCAGGATGTCTTCCTCATGCCTTATGCTTTTAAATTCCTTGCTTGCGTGAATGATTGCTTGATTGGCTGCTAGTCATAGATTGCTCGTGATTAGTATAGCTTGTCCCGACATCTCTAGCCTCTTGATTAAATTCCGAGGATGGAATTCTTTTAAGGTGGGTAGAGTTGTCACTCCCGTTTTCTGTTATACGTATTTCCAGTATACGTGTACGGATTTTCGATCCGTATTTTGACTTGTCTAGTATGGCTTGGTTTGGTCATGGTTTAATCTTGACTTGGTTTATTTGATTTGGTTTGGTTCAAGTTGACTTGGTTTAGCTTGCTTGGTTTATTTTGGTTTAGTTTGAGATGGTGAGACTTACTATATAAGTCAACTCCACTCTCTCTCTCTCCATTATTTACATTTACTTCTTCATCTTCTTCATTTACTCCTCCCACCTATCAAGCCTAGGCAAGTGCAACTTGCTTCATAATGGATCTCAAGTTTTATTGTTCTATTCTCTTTCTTACTTGAATCTAAACGGCTTTAGAACTTTACACTTTTGGATTCTTATAGATCTAAGTTTGTAACTTTTTCGATTTTTCTTGGTTTTGATCTCTAAAACTTGGTTATTTTCGAAATCTAATGGTTCCATGTTGTAGGAAATTTAATTCTACCCAATTTTGGCTTTTGAACCGCTTGATTTCGAATTCGTAAGGAAAAGTTATGCCATTTTCTTGTTCATGGGTTTCCCACACCTTTTAGTATTGTCGGGACGATGAACAGTGCCGCGCACAGTGTCTTCGCTGTCGCGCGCCCGCGCGCCGTGCTTGCGCGCAATGTGCGCCATGGGCACTTTTGCCCTCGGGCGCATAACAACTTGCGCGGTCGCGCGGCCGCGCGATTTTCTGCCGCGCACCCGCGAGCCGTGCTTGCGCGCAACATGCGCCATGGGCGATTTTGCCCGCACGCAATGCGCAACTTGCGCGGTCGCGCGCCCGCCGCAACGTGCGTCGTGGGCAGTTTTGCTCGCGCAACTTGCGCGCAAGTCACTCCAAATGACTGTTTTTGTCCGTTTGAGCTATTTTGTAGCTGAAATATTGAAAAACTCAAAACATGAAAGTTGTAGATCTTTTTCTTGGTTTCAAGATTATGTTACTAATTATTTTATGCAAGTTTCTCTCATTCATGATAATGTAAGGATAGAACACGTTGGTGGCCTGTTAAGGTACACTCTTAACAAGTAACAAGCCACATGACATGATAGTGGTCCGTTATGGCGCACTCTTAACAAATAACACTACATGATAACTCTTGATAGTGACCCATCGTGGTGCACTCTTGATAAGTAACTTGACATGATAATTCTTGATGGTGGTCCGTCGTGACGCACTCTTGACAAGATAAGTAATCTTGGTAGTGGCCCGCCGTGGCGCACTCTTGACAAGTAATCTTGATAAGTAATCTGACATGTAATCTTGAATGTTGTTGCGACGGCTATCTTGACATGCTGAATAATAACCAGTCTTGACACCGTGGGTGATTGTTCTTGAATGTGCTTGTATAAGCTACCAGTCTCGTCTCGCATCATGTCTAGGACTTACATCCCTGGTTACCACGGTCAGGAATTCATGCTGAATCTGACTAGGTTAATTACTAGATTGATCAAAGTAGCTCATATAGAGAGATGTTTGCAGTTACAGGCGATCCCGTTATCTGGACGCCTTGAGTGCATTTGTAGCCTGCCGTCGAGTAGGGCATATTTCCAGCCCACTGTCATGTGGGGCACTTCTTGAAACAAGTAATATGCACACTGTCATGTGTTGCACTCCAAGTCACCTAATAATTCTTGATAACTCTTACATGAACCTCGCCTGGATAACCTGGATAGCTGCAGGACTTGTGACTGCCGGAACATCTCATTGCATCTTGCTAGTAACTAGGCTTATGATAACCCTAGTTAGTTAAAGTATCAAACTGTACTCTTTGCTTGGCCGTGATTGATGAATGGAGTCTAGTCTTGTCTAGACAATGCCAGTACATGATTACTTCGGGACATTTTACAGTTTATGCTTTACTTGTCGATAATTGGTTAGAGACTAAGTTCTGTTCAGGCAAAGGATTACAACCCCGGTCCTTGTTTGGTTTACGGGTTGTAACTTGGTTACCAGAATAGTTTCGTAGTTATCTTATCGTTTATCACCCTACTTTCACATTTCCCTTTTTTTTCTTGTTATTATTATGCTGTGTTCCAACTTGCTGGTTTTAGTTCCTAAGTGAAGCCTCCCTTGTGACACTTGCTCTTTCTGGGGTCTGACCCAGCTAGTTTTGTATGACCAGATTTCGGAGCAGCACTCGAGGATCTCTCGGCCTTCCAGCCAGATGGTGAACACTAGACGTAACCCTGGCAACGAGTGGGTTTTATTTTGCTCTCCCGCTCTATTGCAAAATTATTCTTTTGAGGCGTTTAGCCGCCGAGCAAGTGTTAGCTCGTCGTGAAAAAGAATTCTGGATGGAGGGATTTTTTACCAAAATTCCCTACCCATGGAATAATATTATTAAAGTAAAATATGATGAGCTCCGTGGTGGTATAAATGGTCTCCATACAACTGGCATGCTTAAAAAAGCATGTATGAGAACCATGGAAGAAATCTGCGAGCAGGCTAAAGCCACATCACAAATGAATAAATTCATTAAGAACTCGGTACTTAGGTACAGATGTTGTGCTAAGTACGATGAAGATGTCAACTTCCAATTCGGATGTCCCCCAGTATGGAAAAAACCGAAATGGAAAAAGACATGGAAAAAGGGTAAAACCTCTAGTAGGAAGAAATGAAAAATCACTCGAAAGAAGTGGAAACCTAGCTTCAAGAAGAAGTTTAAAACAGAAAAGAATTTTCGAAAAAGAAAATTTATTAAAAGGAAAAAATTTAAGAAAGGTTGCAAATGTTTCAAGTGCAACAAAGAAGGACACTTTGCTAATGAATGTCCCGAAAATATACAGAGTGTGGTCATAACAGATCTTGAAGACTATGGTATTCATATTGGTACCATTGATGAGGTTAGCAGTAACACTTCTGCTTCCTCTATCTATGAGATTGAGTCTATGGATGAATCCTCTGGAGAAGATATTTCTTCTGAGGTAGAGGATCTCAGCAAAACTATAGAACATCTCAAGATAAATATGAATACAATAAATAAAACTCATAATACAATACGTATTACCCTCTTAGATAATAAAGCTATCCTTCCTATTAAAGAAGGGATTTCTGCGGGATATGCTTTATATTCTAAAGACGATGTTTGTATTAAACGATACCGAAGTGCCGAGATACGTCTTGGTTTAATAATCTTTATACCCCTTGGATATTATGGTGTTATCCATAGTGTTCCTTTGCATACTAATAAAGGTATACTGTTGACACAGGATTTTATTGAACCAGTGTCAAGACATAATGTATGTATCACTGTTAAGAATACAGTATATGAGGGTGATTATATTATTCACCGTGGTGACCCCATTGGGTTATTAGTAATACATAAATATGAGGATCTACCTATGGTGAAAGAACCCCTTCCATCTAAACCAGTTCCTCAACCAGGTTCTAGTTCTAGTATTGGCTCAGACAGGAGAGATCCTGAGGAGCATTACTATTAATTTAGAATCTATATGAATAGACTTACATCCGAAGAAACTTCGAATTCTAGCCTCCAGCAAAGTGAAGGGGAACAATTCGAAATTACTGACGAAGATTTGGAAAAGCTGAAAGAAGCTATTCCTCATTCGGATAAAAAGGAAGTATATAAACCTATATCCTTCCAGTCTCGATTTTTAAACAAACATGAAGCTATCAAATCTAATTACAGAACTATTGTAATGCGTCATTTGGAACAGACTAAGAGAATTCTACGCGAGCACATTCATTTTTATAAAAATCATACAAATCAAGCTCTAACAGAAAACAATAAAAACAAGAAAAGGGTAACCTTCGCACCCTGGCTTCCTAGAATCTATGATCTTGATGATTCGGATTCCGAGCCAGATCAGGATCTAGAAACCAATGAGAATAATCAAATACATCTAGATGATAATGAGCATCTTGATTTGGATATTGTTGGAACTTCTGTCGACCAAATGGGTCTTGAATTTTGCCAACTTAACCAATTCAACATTGACGAGTGGTTGCGATGTGATGAGGATGATACCTCAATCCTCGCAGACAAAACCCTTGAATGGGAAAGTCTACTCGAAATAGATAATGCTCAAGACAACTCTTGATCTTAAGACCTTTCCACAAGGATATATCTATATACCCTTGACAATTTGTACACCTGGGTATAAAGAGCGCACGATTCACGCTCTTCTTGATACTGGTGCTGAGGTTAGTTTATTACAAAAATTGTTCATACCTGAACATTTAAGATATAAACTTGATAGACCCTGTCGCTTAAACGATTTTATGGGCCATCAGATATCAGTTGAATTTGGCGCACTTGTTGATGTCCAAATCCCTGACATTCATGGCCATTTCAAAACTTATCAGTATACTTTCCGATTACTTCCTAAGGATTTTGATAATGATTGCTTATTAGGAATGGATAATCTTCGCAATTATCCACCCTTTAATCATCATTATTTTGATATCGATGGACGCTCTATTCCTCGCGTACCATTTAATGTTTCTCTTGCAAACAAATTCTCGTCTGCAGCACAACGTGGTGAGATCGATGATAAAATCTGCACTTATAATATCCCAACAGATAATAATTTCCAAAAGGTCATTCATGGAATGCTAGAACCATTATACTCTGACAATCCATTAAAGTGGTTTGATAAAGCCCCACGATATTGCAAAATTGAGCTTTTAGATATACATAAAGAATCGAAAGTTCGTGTTAATAGCATTATGGTTTCTCCTACAGACAAAGAGGAATTTGCTAAAAAATTGATGAACTACTTCGATTAAAATTGATACAAAAAAGCCATAGTACTCATTCAGCCCCAGCGTTCCTAGTTAGGATTCATGCCGAGATAAAAAGAGGAAAGGCTAGAATGGTTATAAATTATCGTAAGCTTAATAGCTACACGAAATTCGATGGTTATTTCATTCCCTCTGCTGAGAATCTAATTAGGCAGATACAGGGAGCTAAGTTTTACAGTAAGTTTGATGCCAGGTCGGATTTTTGGCAACTCAAGCTTGCGGATAAAGCATCCATTGAGCTAACCGCATTTTGTTGTCCTCAGGGACATTATGAATGGTTGGTTATGCCATTTGGATTAAAAAACGCTCCACAAATATTCCAGAAATGGATGAATTCAATATTTGGTCATCTCGATTTTGTTGTTTATATTGACGACATTCTTGTGTTCTCCAAAACTGCTGATGAACACAAAGATCATTTACTGCAAGTTTCTAAGCTATTGCTTGATAATAGTATTATTCTTAGCCCCAAGAAGATAGAGTTGTTTAAAACAGAAATTGATTTCTTGGGCAAAGTAATTAAAAATGGGCAGTTAGAACTTCAACAACACATTTACACGAAAATTAAAGACTTTCCTGAAGACTTCAAAACTTTGAAGGAACTTCAGAGTTTCCTTGGATTACTTAACTATGGTAGAAAATTTATTCCCCATCTTTCTGCCAGAGTTGAAAAATTACAAGATAAGTTAGCAGCTGAACAAGCTAAGTATAAAACAGTGACTGGGGAGCAACCCAGGAAATGGGACACCAGCAGGATTTCTATCTCTCTCTCATCCTCTGAGAAAGATGAAATCTCAAAAATTAAAGATCTGGTTAAAGACCAAAATTTTTTATATTTTCCTCTTGATGAAGATAAGTTAGTTTTACAGACTGATGCTTCTGATCATTTTTGGACAGGAGTATTAATTGCAAAAAATAAAGAAATTGTTGCATATACTTCTGAAAAATTCACTAAAACCCAGGTCAAGTATGCAACTTATGATAAAGAACTACTTGCTGTTAAATTAGCCATTAAAAGCTTGCGTATATATTTGCTTTACAGAAATTTCATTATTGAAACTGATAATAAGTCTGTTGCTCAGTTTCTTAAAAAGAAAACTATTAATAATCCTGAAGAAAATCTTCGAAGGATTAGAATTGCAATATATTTAGAAATTTTTAATTATGAAGTTAATTATATCCCTGGATATACTAACTTTTTTGCTGATACTCTTACCCGGCCGTGATGCTATGGATCCAGACGAATACAAGAAAATGAAAGGAATCCACGAGGAGATGAAGAGGCAAGATGCCTGCACTCCTGTCACTGGCCAGAAAAAGGCCAAATCTGGTGCCGGCAACCAGGCATCATCGTCATCTGGAGCGCCCAAGGCGAATAGCCCAGTTCCAGTGACGACAGGCCAGGCGAATAGCCAAATGGCCGAGGGCACACAGGCCCCAGTTCAGGCCACACAGGCCTCCCAAGCCACACAGGCTCAGCAGGGCACACAGGCCCAATTTCAGAAAGGCGGACCCAAGAGGCTCGTACCTTTCGCACCCTTTCAAAACAAGACTTTTGCCAGTACTGTTGTTAAGAACTGGTATAATCAAGAATTGGAAAAAAATGAATAATTCGTGGGACAAGTTCAATGGCTGCTGCCGAGCCATTCAGTCCAATGACACTAAGGGAGCCAATTTTTGGCTATCCCAAATTGAGAAGCAATTCCTTGCTGTTCGAGCTAAGTCTGAGCAGCTAAACACTAAGCTCCATGAGATCAGGCAACAGACTCTTGTGATGATGGCCTATAGCGCTACATCAAGGTCACCTGCTCTTGATGCTATGGAAAAGGATCTGTTCAGTGGACCTTCTTCTGAACATAAAGAACTTTGCAAAATTCTTGAGCAGATTAACAGCCATGATCTGGTCAATCTGAGAATACCAGACTTGTTGAAACTCTGCTCATTCCTGTCCATTGACGATGAAAGAACTCAAATCATGGACGCTGAAGGAATGGCACAGGGAATGATTACAAGGTACAAGCAGGGGCTGATTGATGAAGCCCGCCTCTTAACATACTTCAGACGCTTAGATGACTCTAACATCACTAAGTATTTTGAAGGGTTAGAGGTTGTATATTCAAGCTACGGTAACATACACCTGGTATCTTGCTTCCAGGAGATTGTTAACCTACCCGTACAAATTAAAAAGGGTTTTGTCCATGAGATATTCATCTGCTCCTCAGATGATAACATCTACAAACATTTGATCCCAGAAATTTGCTGGAAAGGTGCTAAAGCTAGTGCTTCCAGGTTTCAGACCATGTTCCGGTTCAGAATCTGGAGTATTTGGGAGGAGAAGCGGTACATCAAATGCTTCCCCTCATATCAGATTTGGGAGCTCCACCGTCTGGCTGGAGATCCGGGACTTCAGTTCTCTCCTTTCAAGAAGGGTAACTTCAACGAAGAGAAGGAACGGTATGGTGCAGCTAGAGAATTTTTCTCTGAAGCACGAAAGCTTTCTAGAGGACAGGCGGTCCTCTCCAGCAGCAGCAATGTCATTCTGGCGGACTATGTGACTGTGAAGCCCGTCAACGAAGAAGAAAATGATGCCCTGCTCCAAGATTTTTTTAATAATATGTCTTGGTCCAGCAGGTTTACAGGCAAAGGGAGATGACAGCGCGGAGGATGCGATTCTCGAGGAGGCTACAATCGCGTCTCAACTTATGCAGCTGTGAAGCTTGGTGGGTAAGTTTGACTTTTTATGGCCCAAGAAGAAATTGAGTCTGTGGGTTCTTGCCCTTGGCCAAAGGAAGAAGAAGATAATTGTTCTGGTCCAGATAACTGCGGATCAGTTCGTACAGAGTTTTTGTTTTCTGACACCGATGATGCAGAAGTGCAGATGATGCCTGTTGATGATGACTCTCCATCTTTCCTCTATGATTGGGATGGATGGTGGGATGCTATTATGGCTGATCCCCAGCCTATCTACATCGATGAGGTGGAAACCACTCCGGAGTACGTCTCATTAGATGTCGATAATGACTCGCCACCAACCGGTGGACAGGTGGAGGATTCGTTTCCGTCCGAAACGAATAAAGTATTGACAAGACGGCATACCATCTAAAGTTAATTTGATGGCGCACTAACTGCAGATAAGAAGGAATCTTTCCTTAATAATTAAGGGAAGACTGTTGACACCGGTAGTCTTAACCGGCTTAACCGGTTAGTACCGTCCCTTAGGCCTATATATAGATGGGCTTGTGTGTGTAGAAGGGCAACGGAGTTTGTAATCTTCTCTTTGCCCGCACGCAATGCGCAACTTGCGCGGTCGCGCGCCCGCCGCAACGTGCGTCGTGGGCAGTTTTGCTCGCGCAACTTGCGCGCAAGTCACTCCAAATGACTGTTTTTGTCCGTTTGAGCTATTTTGTAGCTGAAATATTGAAAAACTCAAAACATGAAAGTTGTAGATCTTTTCCTTGGCTTCAAGATTATGTTACTAATTATTTTATGCAAGTTTCTCTCATTCATGATAATGTAAGGATAGAACACGTTGGTGGCCTGTTAAGGCGCACTCTTAACAAGTAACAAGTAACATGACATGATAGTGGTCCGTTATGGCGCACTCTTAACAAATAACACTATATGATAACTCTTGATAGTGACCCATCGTGGTGCACTCCTGATAAGTAACTTGACATGATAATTCTTGATGGTGGTCCGTCGTGACGCACTCTTGACAAGATAAGTAATCTTGGTAGTGGCCCGCCGTGGCGCACTCTTGACAAGTAATCTTGATAAGTAATCTGACATGTAATCTTGAATGTTGTTGCGACGGCTATCTTGACATGCTGAATAATAACTAGTCTTGACACCGTGGGTGATTGTTCTTGAATATGCATGTATAAGCTACCAGTCTCGTCTCGCATCATGTCTAGGACTTACATCCCTGGTTACCACGGTCAGGAATTCATGCTGAATCTGACTAGGTTAATTACTAGATTGATCAAAGTAGCTCATATAAAGAGATGTTTCCAGTTACAGGCGATCCCGTTATCTGGACGCCTTGAGTGCATTTGTAGCCTGCCGTCGAGTAGGGCATATTTTCAGCCCACTGTCATGTGGGGCACTTCTTGAAACAAGTAATATGCACACTGTCATGTGTTGCACTCCAAGTCACCTAATAATTCTTGATAACTCTTACATGAACCTCGCCTGAATAACCTGGATAGCTGCAGGACTTGTGACTGCTGGAACATCTCATTGCATCTTGCTAGTAACTAGGCTTATGATAACCCTAGTTAGTTAAAGTATCAAACCGTACTCTTTGCTTGGCCGTGATTGATGAATGGAGTCTAGTCTTGTCTAGACAATGCCAGTACATGATTACTTCGGGACATTTTACAGTTTATGCTTTACTTGTCGATAATTGGTTAGAGACTAAGTTCTATTCAGGCAAAGGGTTACAACCCCGGTCCTTATTTGGTTTACGGGTTGTAACTTGGTTACCAGAATAGTTTCGTAGTTATCTTATCGTTTATCACCCTACTTTCACATTTCCCTTTTTTTTCTTGTTATTATTATGCTGTGTTCTAACTTGCTGGTTTTAGTTCCTAAGTGAAGCCTCCCTTGTGGCACTTGCTCTTTCTGGGGTCTGACCCAGCTGGTTTTGTATGACCAGATTTCGGAGCAGCACTCGAGGATCTCTTGGCCTTCCAGCCAGACGGTGAACACTAGACGTAACCCTGGCAACGAGTGGGTTTTATTTTGCTCTCCCGCTCTATTGCAAAATTATTCTTTTGAGGCGTTTAGCCGCCGAGCAAGTGTTAGCTCGTGTTGAATACTTTACTTATTGTCTGCCTACGGGCTGTAACATGATTAACAAATCCTAGGGTTGATCATGTATGACTGAAACTCTTGCTAGTTCTCGCATTTTGTACGACTAGTTTCATGATCATCTGTATATGAAATGTATGGGACGCCTTAATATTAAGTATCTGATGGTCTAACATCTTGTAACTATTATCACTTGCTTGAGATTGAGACACTAGGCTTGTTTTTGACCATAAGAGACTGATAGCTTGTAGATAAACCCTCATACATCTAGACAGCCGTGACCGTATATCGAGGTGGATTACACTTCTATATATGTAGCTGGTTGTGTCTGCCCCCGCTCTCCAGTATTCTGGTTCTGGGGCGTGACAACATCAAGGAAGTATGCCAATACAAGCATATGGTATGAGAGCGAAGACAGCGACTCAGAAGACGAACAATCGGATGACGTTGCAAATGTATGCTTGATGGCTTGCGATCAGGTAACCACTAATCCTCTGTTTGATCCTTATGATGATTTCACCTTTGAGCAACTAGGAGAGGCTTTCAGTGACCTATTAAATGACTACAGGAAACTGCGTAGTAAATATGAAACCTCTAAGAAGGTACTTAAAGAGTACAAAGGTGAGATAGAAAGACTTACCAACCAACTAGCTTATGTTAGAAATAATGTTTCTTCTATTGAGTCTGGTGAGCTTTCTTCTATTAAGTTGTTACACGAGACTATCAAGTTATCCGAAGAAAAAGACCAAACTATCATCCAGCTAAAGGAAGACCTATCTAAGGAGAGAAAGTCTCCAGTATGCACAAGTCAGAATGGAAACACTTACATCTGACTATACTAGATTATATGACACCTCCAAAAAGTTGGAAATTAGTTTAGGAAAACGGTCTGAAGTTGCTGCTTCCTATTCTAACACGTGTCAATTACCGAATCATCGGAACACACCCAAACCAAACACTGTCAGACCAAACCATACCAAACCACCGCCCAAGAAGACTAATAGACATGCATTTTTCTATACTAGAAAACCAAAACCTACCAATCATGCACCTCACACAACTTTCAACACTCAACATGCAAAATGTCATTATTGTGGCCTCATTGGTCATATATCCTCTGCATATAGAATCAGAAAGTTAGTAGATTTAAATGTTTATGCATGAATACCAAAGACTAACATGTCAGGACCCTACAAGAAATGGGTACCAAAAGTTTCATCTGCAAACTGTTTTGTAAGTAGGACGCCCTTCACATGCTAGAAGCAAATGGATCCTCGATAGCGGTTGCTCACGGCACATGACCGGTGATGCATCATTATTCGCAACACTGTCAAAGAAGAATAAAGAAGGATACGTCTCCTTCGGTAATAATTTGAGAGGGTACATAATCAGTATCGGTGACATTGGTAAGGCTCCCTACCCTGTGATTAAAGATGTCTGTCTAGTTACCGAGTTAAAACATAATCTGCTCAGCATAAGCCATTTAGCTGATCACGGTTATGACATTAACTTCGTTAAAGACAAATGTACTATAGTTGATAGCTCAACTGGCAGTACTATCTTTGAAGGTATCAGAGAAGACAACATATATGTTTTTTATCTGTTAGAAGATGCTAACAAAGCAGGTAGATGCTTGATGGCCAAGACAATTGAGAGTCAACTATGACATATGAGACTCGGTCGTGCAAACATGGACACAATTTCAAAACTATCCACAAAAAAGTTGGTACGCGACTTACCAGACATATCTTTCAAGAAGGATACAGTATGTAGCGAATGTGAAAAGAACAAAGCTACCCGATCCGTCTTTAAGTCCAAGAACGTTGTAAGTGCCACTAGATCTCTACAATTATTGCATATGGATTTATTTGGACCTAGTAGAATTGCTAGTCTAGGTGGTAAGTTATATGCATTTGTCATTGTAGATGATTTCTCTAGATACACGTGGATATATTTTCTTGTACGCAAGAACGATGCTTTGTCAGAATTCGTCACCTTTTGCAAGAAAGTACAGAATGAAAAAGGTTTCATGATTACTCGCATTCGTAGTGATCATGGCGGCGAATTTGAGAATGCAGAGTTCAAGCAATTCTGTGACACACACGGTTATTTGCATGAGTTTTCCTGCCCTAGGACTCGACAACAAAATGGAGTTGTGGAACGTAAGAACAGGACTCTATCTGAAATGGCTAGAGTAATGTTGAACCAATTTAGTCTACCTAGATACTTTTGGGCTGAAGCTGTCAATACAGCATGCTATATTCTCAATAGGGTTCTGATTCGACCTATATCGAAGAAGACTCCCTATGAGTTATGGTTTGATAGAACACCCACTGTTTCATATTTCAAGACATTTGGTTGTAAATGTTTTATTCTTAATACTAAAGATAACCTGAGTAAATTTGATGAAAAGGCCGATGAAGGTATCTTTTTAGCTTATGCGGCAAAGAGCAAAGGGTACAAAGTCTTCAATAAGAGAACCATAATCATCGAAGAATCAATTAATGTTAAGTTTGATGAACTAAATCAACATTCAGTCGATGACGATAATGAAGACGTAAGTACACCAAGTACAGCTACTGCAAAACATTCACACAAAGATGCAGAACCTTCACACCAAGCACCAGCTGAGTCTTCAAGCAAATCACATACTGAACCAGAAGCCGGAACCAGCAATCTTGGGGATATGCCAAAAGAGATGAGATTCTTGGCAGATTATCGAAAGGACTTGATAATTGGTGAGATTACCAAGGGTGTAAGTACTCGTTCCTCTAATAAAGATATAGCTTCGTGTGTTGCTTTTATCTCACAGCTTGAACCCAAAAACATTGAAAAAACATGTAGTGATAATTTTTGGTTAGATGCTATGCAAGAGTAATTAAACCAATTCGAACGGAATCAAGTTTGGGAACTTGTTCCTAAGCCCATTGATCATCCGGTCATTGACACCCGTTGGGTATTCCGAAACAAACTGAACGAGAATGGTTTAGTGACTCGTAATAAGGCTCGACTCGTAGCTCAAGGATACAATCAAGAAGAAGGTATCGACAACGATGAGACTTATGTCCCAGTTGCGAGATTAGAATCCATTCGCATGTTATGTGCATTTGCATGTTTTTATAATTTCAAATTATTTCGAAAGGATGTTAAAAGCGCATTTTTAAATGGTTTTATAAAAGAAGAAGTTTATGTAGCTCGACCTCCAGGTTTTACTGATTTCAAAAATCATGATTATATTTTCAAGTTGAAGAAAGCCTTATACGATTTGAAACAAGCCCCTCATGCTTGGTACGATCGTCTATGCTATTTTCTACTTGACAACGGTTTTTCAAAGGAAAAGGTTGACACTACACTGTTTATAAAATCTTTGAATAGCAATCTTCTTTTGATTCAAATCTATGTAGAAGATATTATTTTTGGATCCAATGATGAATCTCTTTGTCAAGAATTTTCAAAGTGTATGCAGAATAAGTTTGAGATGAGCATGATGGGAGAGCTGAAATTCTTTCTTGGACTGCAAATCAAACAAACCAACAACGGGACGTTCATAAATCAAGCAAAGTACACAAGAATTATTAAAGAAGTTCCACCTGGAAGCAGTCAAACCACTTAACACTCCAATGGCGACTTCAACCAAGCTTGATATTGATGAACAAGGCAAACTCGTCGACTTACGTAAGTATCGAGGTATGATCGGTAGCTTACTGTACTTAACTGCTAGTCGACCTGATATTATGTTTAGTGTTTGCTTGTGTGCACGTTTTCAAACCAATCCTAAGGAATCACATCTGTGCGCAGTTAAGCGTATCTTCCGATACCTTAGAGGCACTTCTTCTGTCGGCTTATGGTGTCCTAAAACCAAGTCGTTTGACCTAACCGGTGATTCTGATGCTGATTTTGCTGGATGCACATGTCATTTCCTAGGAAAAGCCCTAGTCTCTTGGTTTAGCAAGAAGCAAAATTCTGTCGCATTATCAACAATTGAGGCCGAGTATATCGCCGCAGGACGTTGTTGTTCACAAATTTTGTGGATGAAGCAAACTTTAGAAGACTTTGGACTACATTTCACACACATACCCATTTTCTGTGATAACACTAGTTCTATTAATTTGACTAAGAATCCAGTATGTCATTCTCGTATTAAGCATATCGAGATTCGACATCATTTTCTTAGAGATCATCAACAAAATGGAGATATAGACCTTGTATACATAGACACAGAATCAATTGGCTGACATTTTCACAAAACCTCTAGCGGAAGATCGTTTCAATTATCTACGTCGAGAATTGGGAAATTTAGATGTCAATAATATTAATTAATTTGTTTTATTAATTAATTTTTTCAATACTCAATAACTGTTTTCGAGACAAGCCTAGAAAGAGTACGTCTATCACCACGACTACGGTCGAAGCGAAACGGTACTTAATTGTTCCCCGGTGAACTCCCGTTAGCTGGGACAGTACTCCTACAGCTAATCTGAAACAGACGCTGAGTAACGAAAGTTAATTTAGAAAATAATATTAATTATATTATTTGAAGTTTAAAATTACTAAACTTTGAATTAAATATTTGAAATGAGTTGATGAAAAGGATGTGGCCTACAAGTTTTTTTTTTAAAACTCAGGATAACCCTAGGCGAATTCGGTCCGAATTCGGCCAGAGTTCTGTTGGTGTTATATACTTTTTAGTCAGAACCCGAGGCCCCCTGCTCTTTATCTCTTCCAAATTTCATCAAAACAGCAGCAACAGCCGCCCGAAGTCCCCCAAAACCCTAGTTCTTCTCCACTTTGTTGCTTCCAATCTACGTGGAGAAATCAATCCAAACTTTGGATTCATGCGGAGAATTCATCCCTCTACAACATACTTGAATTTCAGAAGGTATAACTCCTTCCCTCCACTTTCAATTTCGTAGGTTTATCTAGTTTTGGGAAAGAATGCCGAAGAGATTCAATCCTTCCAAGAGGAAGAAGACTAATGCCAGTGAAGAGGCATCATCTTCAAATCTGAATACGGATTTCCTCTTTTCCTCGGTCCAATCGGGTGACGGCGTGTCGGATGAGTTTTACTTCAAAACTCATGACCAAGCTTTGTTATGGTATGCCGACTTTGCCATGCGTACAATATGCACAGGCGCTCCGATCAAATGGACTGTATTTCCATATCATCGTCCTTTGTTTGAGGCATTAGGGTTACACCGTCACGTTACCTAACAATTTCCTATAGCTACTAATGCCCCTCGACTATTTTACTGTAACTTCGTGTTAGACACTTTTACCGCAAGAACTCATATTGGCGGGATCGATATCGAGTTCGATGATGTGTTGCTAGCGAAAATCCTTGGTATTCCAAACGAAGGTGCCCCGCTCGATGACATCACCGACTTTGACTTTCCGGAGGGCACGACTCTTGTTAGTTTCAAGAATGAGCTTTGTGCGCCAGCAAATGCTCGTCCTGAAAATTTCAAGGCCAATAACTTGAACTTGTTTAACTACGAGTTACATCGCATCATCTATTCCACTATTCTTCCGAAATCCACTTCGAAAGATGATGTCACTGCACTTGAGCTATATGCCCTCTATCACATTCTTAAGGGGATTCCTTTTTCTGCCCCTAAGACTATCATCCAGATGATAGGAAGATGTTGCGGAAGAGACCGCAATCTCTCTTATGCGATGCTTATCCCTCGAATCTTTCAGCATTTTGATATCGATTTATCCACTTGCGCTCTGGACCCTGAGCCCAAGTATCTTCAGCTTTCTCGTCGCAGCACTGCTTCTGCTCCTGCACCTTCTGCTCCTGCTCCTACTGCCCCTGTTCCTCCTCAGACCTACCCTATGACTTTTGAGGGTATCCATCAGCACCTTTCGGATATGCAGACTTTCTTTGTTGACAATTCCAAGGAACATGAGTTCCGTGACGTGACTCGGTTCCAGGCTATTGCCAACTCGTTTGCCGATCTCTGATTTGCTTAGACGAGTCATTCTGTCAGTTCTCTTCCTAGAGACCCTGCTGTATCTGGTTACCGCATTGAGGATGAGACGTTCCATTCTCTGTTCCAGCCAGGGAACGCTTATGATGGGTACAGTGATTCGGGTGCTACTCCACACACCTCTGGAGCTGGCACATCTGGACCTGGTCCTTCTGGACATGGTGGTCGTGCCAAGACTACTACTACTGATGATGATGATGAGGATAAGATGTGATTTAGACATTTTTGTCTAGTTTGTCGTACTATTGTGACTGTTTATTGTCTTTGTTTACTTGAAAATTCTCCGACATTCCAAGCTAGTATCCGTACTTTTATTTGGGCTAGTTTTAGAACTTTTTGTGACATTTTCTGTGATATTTGTCTGTTAAACATCGTTTATATTATCTACTTTAGAGATTTATCTCAGTTTAGTACTATTTAGCATATCTCGTTATAGCACTCTTTATCATGCTTCGATTTTTTTTAATATACCATGCATGTGAACACTATAAATATTTTTTATATTTTTTTGTTTCTTCACTGATTATTGCGTATGCATATATTGCGGGGGAGCTTTCTCTTTTGCAATTATTTTGCTAAGTGACAACGGGGAAGAAATAAGATCTAACGTCTTTTCTTAATCTTTTCTTTGTAAGATTACATGAACAATTTTTTTACCGAAATCCGTCTTATCAAAGATACCAAAGATATTATATCAGTCAAGGTTTGTCAATTATCAAAATGGGGGAGATTGTTGGCCCATTGGTCATGGTCAAACCTAATTTTAATAATTGATCAAACTTTGTCTCGATATACGGAGCTACTCAGATGTTTACTTAAGACGTTGTGGACACTTGTACACTGATCAAGATCAGATATCTACTCAGTTCAAGACCGGAGCTATGTTTGCCACTCGAGTCTGTATTTCTTTATGCAATATAATTTTTACTTTTATTGAGTCTATGAATACATTGTACACCAAGTCGTACTGGCAAATAGGCTATCCAAAATCGTTTTTAGAAATGACCTATGTTTTTTGAAAAACATCCCTTATTTACAAAAGCTTCTGAAGGATTTTAAAAAGCCCAAAAGTCACTTTTGAAAAATCCTGACCAACCCTGACAGAACTCGGCCCGAGTTCGGCCAGAGTTCGGTTAGTGACCGTTTGATTTTCGAACGTTTGAAAAACTTGGTCTTCCTTCAGTTGCGGATTGTTACATAGAATTCTGTCCGAATTCTATCCGAATTCTGCCAGAGTTCTGCCTTTGGAAAAACTATAAATAGAGAAGAATTCTGATCATTTCAAATCACTCATTCACTTTCATCTCTTCTCTTCTAAGCTTACGTTTCTTTCCAAAGAGTTTTAAAAAGCTTTCAGTTTCAAATCCCAAGCCAGTTACAATTCTCTAATCAATTTGCCGGTACGGTGCGGTCTATAAGATTTCAGAGAAATTGTAATCATAGGCTTGATTGAAGAAAGACTCTTCAAAATTGAAGTTGGTCGAGTTCTTCGTATCAAAGCTCGCGTCTGTAGAAGTTGCAGGAACTTCGTATGAAAACTTGCAAGATTTTTCAATAGTGGATTCAACTGGAAGCTAGAGTTCTTCCGACTGGACTAGTCCTCACAAGAGGGAAACCAGTATACATCACTGTGTTTGCGTTTGCCTTCTGATCTCATTTCTTTTACAGTTATTGTTTTGTGATTACTGATTTAATTCTGTGATCTTACTGCTAATAAGTTTTTAATTAGTAATAATCCGCTGCCTACTCTATTCAACCCCCCTTCTAGAGTATTCTGCTTTACGACTTTGTTCCTACAAACATCACATATTGCGTCGTACCGCATGGCATTTTAGAAGCCAAATATTAGGCTCAATAATTAAGTTGCATATTGTGCATCTATTTCCTTTACTTAACTAGTGACCTACACGCGGATTGCCGCTAGCATGCCGACTTAGCCTATATAAGGGTCACTGGCGGCACGCTATCATGGACTTACAGTTTGGTGTAGACGGCGATTCTTGCAGCGCGGGTAGCGAGCCCCACTGAAGTTTCTGGATCACTCGTGCTAGAACGCGACATGGCTATCATGTTTCCTCCTAGGCCGAATCGATCACGTGGCCCCGGGATACCGTTCGAGGAAACACGCCCATGTGCACAAATTTGTCTATGACCATGCAAGGTCTCTACTTGAACTTATCATACTACTCAAGCCATTGGTCATCTCAAACTATCCATCTCGATGTAGCTCCCAGTCCAGGGACAGCCTCGGCGATCCAACGGTTCTGAAACTTTAATGCTTTACCTTCAAACTCAGGGACGACTATTTGATATCCTTCATACCAAACTAAATGAAACACATCCTACGAAGTACCTCAACATTGTTATACTTTATATGACAATCATTGCAACCGTGTGAACGTATATACTGTGACACTAAGTCAATAGTCTATGTGGCAGCATATCAAAACTCTACTTTAAAGAAGACGTGAATGTGTTTAGGGCAAATGCCAACTTAAAATATGATATAAAATACTATATAGCAATCAGTAATATTTTTATGTTCTATACAATGTAATACAAGATAGGATTATTCTCTTAGCTATGTGGGTTCATCTCTTTTATTAGCATGTATCAACTTCGACTAGCGAAACAAGTCGTGACATCACTTTATTAAGTATGAAAATATGACAGAGGCGAGTTCATCGAAGCCACCCACCTGAACGAGAAGTTGCCTTGACCGAGCAGGGCTCATAGCAAGTAACTGCATAGCCAAATCCGAACGTCGTTTTGTCAATGATTCATCTTGTTGAACTGGGCGGAACGGGACACTACAGTCCAGCCTCACCATCCCGCTACCTTCTAGTGCATTGTGGATCCCCTCGCCGACGCTCTTATCACTAAGTCTCCAAGAGCTTGGTTCCTGCTAAAAAGAAGAAATAATCTCAAATTTTGTTTTGTTGATGTTGTTGCTTCTTGTAATTATTTAAGTGATAAAGAAGAAACCAGGAAGAAGAAAGGGATACGTAGAAATGTCTATAAAAATACATTAAGACGTGGGCCTCTTACTTTTACTTCGTGTAAACAAAGTAAATCAACAGCACATGTATAAGTGATATAGGTAAAATTCCCCAAAACCCCCTCTATAAATCCTTAAATGCAACTTAGCTTAAAACTTATTTAATGCAAATTAAGCTTAGGAGCTAATTGATAACTATTAAGTTTAACTTTAAATAACTTATTTGTTTAACTTTGAATTATATATGTTAAGCTTTTTTTTAGTGTTGTATTTAAGCTAAGTTTAAATTTAACATTAAAAGTAATGGTATACTATACTATTACTTTCTTTAGGCCTTTAAATAAAAATAATTTTTCTAAAGGTAACCGTGTAACTAAAGTTGGTGAATAGGTTTCACATAAATTAGTATAGTATTTAAGTAAAAGTATATTGGTAGAGTTATATATGCATAGCTTAATATATCTCTATTTAAACCTCAATATTCCATAAGAGCTTCCCTCAACATCAGCCTATTAGGACTACTAACTTGTATCCTTTGATCCTAAAATCAATTAACTAACAAGCAACCAACCTACTAGTATATGGATTCTGATTATTGTGCTTGTGTTTGTGATTGTATGGGATTGATCATGGTATTCGACTAGAATGAAATCGTGGGTATCATAGATTGTGTGATCGGAACTATCAACCGTTGTTTCGCATGGAGTACAAGACAAGTACTTGTTTATTGCTTTCATGTACAATTACTTTATATTGTTCATCTTTCATCCATACACGTTTACCTTTCGTGTCTTTGAGTACTTACATACACATGATGGCGGAGTCATCGATTCATATTCATGTTTATTTTTGCACTGTCTTCATGATCGTGGTATCAGATTTGGGTTTCAGAAAAGTACAGTTACTAGGCACGTAGACCTCCTTCGTGTAACGTGCTTTATGAACTAGAGAACATGTTATATTTTCGTACCGTGAAATTCTACTATAACTCGTGTGACGTTCTCAAGCACTTATAAGTACGTGTTAGCCCCTTATCCATATATAGCTTGTCCACGGGTTAAAAGTTGTGTTTCCAAGAACACATGAACACTTATTGTATATTCTATATCATACTTGTTGCCTATTTTTATCGATTCATCTTGTTATAAGTTACTTGTCCATATCGTTCATGCTTCAACTGTTTATCTGGTTATCATGTTAGAGTTTTACTTGCTTTATATTGTGCTTGTATCTTGCTGGCGTAGACTTGTATTTGCTCCAATCTTGACTGGATACGTTGACAATTTTAGGTGATTTTTCTTTCTTTGTGATCGACACGGTGATCATATCGTTTCTCCAGTGGTGTATAGCCTAATGTGGTATATTTTTTCTTCCGTATACCTTTAGTCTATACTTAATAAATTAGTTAGTGTTGCATAGTATGCATATCGTCATATATTTTCATAGTTTAGTTGTGGATGTTATTGTAAAATATTATAGATATGATTATGTATAGAACATTTAGATCATACACATCGTACTATTGTCGATGTTACGGCATAGGCTGGACTTGGTCACGTATTAGTATCCCAAAGTGGAAGCGGGTTATGACAAGTTTTTATGGTAGTCCATACTGGTCGAGTCTTCGCAAAAGGTGTGAAGTCGTGGTAGTACTTAGTCTAGCCGTACTACTGCGAGCTTGTGAGTAATTGAATAATTAATGATTTAAGGATGCATCCACAACTAGTATTATATGATTTAAGGATGCATAGAGATTTTGTCTTAATTGTTGATACCATTTTCTTTCTTGTGCCTTGACTAAAACATTCCCAAATTATTCTCTCGCTTGACTTTTCTCGATTATTTGATAACTATTTTGGAAAATACCTCATGGATTTGGCCGTAGGCAACTTCGAAAACCTATATTATTTGACATGGTAGATGTGCAATGCAGCCATCCGTTCGAATTATGGAACAAGAAAATTATTTGCAACCAGAAGCACACTGACAATGCAGTAACTTCAAGTGACATGATCACAGAGATATGGTTATCGAATTTTACCTAGACTATATTCTATGCATCCTGATTTGGCTTTTTATCGTCATTGATTTTTTTTTGTTATTTTGTTCTTGCTTGCTTGATCGTAACCTTGTTTAATGTTGGAATGAATTGTTGGACCAAGCCCTAGGTCCTTGTTATCTCTTTACTTATTAATGACCGGACTAGAAAAAATATGTAGACATTCTAGTGAAGATAGATAAAATTGTTTGTGTGATTGTGATACTTTGATAATCAAGGGTATGACTTTGAGTCTATACTAGATATATTTGACTATTAAGTTTGACAATGATGATTTTAAGTAGTTGGTATAAACGATTCATTATGATAACACATTTTGATCATATTGAGGTGAGTTATATTCATAGATGTTACATAATGGTTCTTGATTGTGAGACTACTTATAATTGATGATGTGGTCTCTCAAATATAGACATGTGTAGTTGGACTTAAGGAATATACTTAAGAGTAAACAAAAACTTACGTATCTTTGATTTAAGGGAAAGCGAAGTATTCATGACAAAATAAAGCTCTCAAGGAACTATTACAATATATCAAGAAGACTAAAGGAAATTTGGCAAGTTGATTTTCATAAAAAAAACCTCGAAGATCTATAGTTGATTGGTGGAATATATATTAAGGATAAATATTAGATCATGGTTCGGAAGAGTATGGTTGTCAAAGGTGTGCCTCGAAGCAAGGCACAACATGTGCGCCTGGAACTTCTCTAGGCAAGGCGCATTTCTCCGGGCGCACCCAAGGCGCGCCTTAGGTGCGCCTTTCATCAAGGCACAACAACGAAAAGGCGCGCCTTATGTATTTTTTTGTTTTTTTTTACCAAAAAAGAGAGACATGAAGATAGCCCTTACCTCATACAAGTGGTAGGGAGGTAGCCCTTCTACGGTTGCCAAAGTTGGCTACAGTTGAACTTGAAAAACTAAAATTTACTAAAAGCGTAGTATGAAAAATACAAATTCTTGTTAGTTTTGTTGAGTGTTATTGTTGCCATGCTAGTTCACTTGGTTATGTTAACATGTTTTTGTTGGTTTTAATATGTTATTTGGTGTTATTTCTTATGTTACTAATTTATTTATATTATTTTTTATTTTGCGCCTCACTTCACTCGGGCGTGTGCCTTAAGTGCGCCTTGCGCCTCGGGCGATATGAACCATTTGCGCCTCGAGTGCACCTTGCGCCTTTGACTACCTTCCGGGAAGACTCATTAGTGAAACCAAAATTCGGATTTTAAAATTTGGTGAAGACTGAGGACTTTGTAAAAAAAATTGCGATAAAGGAAAAGGCACCATAATAGTGTAATTCAAGTCGTAACTCAAAGGAATATAGCCTTAAGTGCTAGCGCGACTATAATAACCACAGGTTCTATCTGTCTTAAAAACCTCATAAGGTTGAGTTGATGAGTAACTAACAATGAGTTATATATACATCTTCAAGGATTAGTAGATGGTTTTGGACTATTCATTGATTCATTAATAATTGAGTTTTAGAGGATAAATGACCAGGTTTAAAAGATGGTATGTTTAGATAGACCCAAACTAAAGACTATGATGAATATATTCTCTACTGACTAGTGGGACACGGTTTCGATCAATTGATCGACTTTGAGGATTTTATGTCATAGAAGCATATTTATCGAGTAATAAGAATCTACAAAAAAGAACCTATAAATTGAAGAATAAAATTCGGGATAATAACGAATCGTATGCTTATTGGTAATACATTGAGGTTTAAATTGTTAGTAAAAATTACATATCAACAAGATTGGAAATTAGGACTTTTGTATTAGAATAAGAATTTCAATGATAAAGGCTATAGAGATTCAGATTTTAGTAGCCTTTAAAATTTTGAGGACATTTTTTTGTAAGAAGGATATGATGTAAAGTTGTAAACTCATGTCCCAGAATTCATTTTTTTCATAGATTCTTAAATTACTAAGATGGGTAATATCTTAGAAATATGTGGTTAAAATAGTTAACTAAATAACAACAAATTTCAATTACTATTTTTTTTTCCCCAGAAATCTATTTCAATTAGTAAGTTAAAATAAATTAATAATAGGAGATATACTAGAGAATAAATATTGATTTAGAATTTATTTATGAATTATATAATTAAAAAGTCCTTGTTTTAGTTAAGTTAAACATAAATATATTATTTTATCCTATATCCTAAATGATAACTAAATCTCATGTACACATAATCCTAAACTATTCCAATATCCTATTTAGAGAAAATAGGTAATGACTAATGAATATTTTAATAAATAAACTAGTATCCTATGAATTTTATATCAAATAAAAAGGAAATCAGGATATGTTGATATGTACATATAAAGAATACTACTAAATGAAATAAAAAAAGGTTAAAACAAATTAGATGAATACTTATTGTTAAGTAAATAAGACAAGAAAAAATAAATGACAAATCAAAGTATAATTGTACAAATTTTTCATATATCACAGTGAACCATCTGAATTCAATTTTTTTAATGACTTATGAAAGTTGAACAAATCTTAAATCAATTAAGATTGTGTCCTATTCCTATATAGCATCCCCAATCGAAGTAGGCCCAAGTCCTATATTCATTGAACTATTGAAACCTATGTTCTTCCTCACCATCTCCTTCCCTCTAGAATATTATTTAGTTGTCCCTCCTAAGCTTCCAGCCGTCTTCCTCCCCGATCGAGTTCTCTACTCGTTCTCTGTCCAACACCAATATGGCCGAATAATCCATGATATGCACGTCCCCGACCTGACCAACCATAACCAGCTGAGCAGCGTGCCAGTCGTCTAACCTCCCGAAGAACTCCTTATTGGCTATTTTTTCGTGACAACGCCCTCCCCTCGCATCTCCTAGTCGTCGGCGATGTAGTCCAAGTGACACCTGAATCCCCTACCGAGCCAGCCGTGCGCAAAGCCCTCCAGGAGCCTCCCGACGTTCTCGAGCACCAACGTCTGATCTCGACGCGACACTGTCCAGTCTTCAAACTCGACTCCAACTCCTTTTTCCTCTCTCCACTAGTGAGCGTAATCGACCAGATCCCGCCCTTGTCGTTACCGCCTCTTCGTCGGTGTGCAAGAAGAACGTCAATTGTTCTCTTTGCCCCATAGACGACTCCTTGACGACTTGATGTCGAGAGTGTTGGAGTGGGTGGGGTTCCCAACCTATGTGGAGAAGACCCCGAAGTGTAACGAGCACCGTCTGTGTCAGAGAAGCTCGGAGAGGTGACGAGGCCAGTCGGAGATGACGGAGATACTCGGGAGCTGACCAGAGGAGCTGCTGGAAGGAGGGGGCAGAGTTCGGGCCGAACTCTGCCCCAGGACAGAGTTCTGGCCGAACTCTGTCCCCTGGTTCCAGAACTGTGCTGGTTGCCAAACACAGAGTTCTGGCTGAACTCTGTGTCGTCGGGGCTGAAGCATTTTTTAGGGTGATTGATCACCGTTGGATCGTATCCTACGGTCCAGGTTTTGTTGCGGGATTAGGATATTTTCATATGGTGTTTCCTAACCCAGTAACCCTAATCTCATACGTAACACACACAAGAGAGAGAAAAGAGGCAAGAGTGCCATTACAACTTTGGGAGAGAAGAAGGAGCATTGAAGGCCGTTTTCGAAGGAGGATCGTGTTCGGGTAATCTCTACTCGTCGTCTTTGTTCTTCGTAGCCTTGTAATCATTATTCTTACTTCTAAGTGTTGTGGGGATCCGATTTGGATCGGAAAAAGTTTGTAGAGGGTGTACTCCTTTATGTCATTAGTGAAGGCTTCTCAGGGATGGACTCCGATCGTCCCGTAGTTTTTTCCGCAAGGGTTTTCCACGTCAAAAATTCTTTGTGTATGCGTGGTTTGTTTTGGTATTTTGGTTCGTGCGTTGTATTGCTCGGTTCTCTTGTAGGTACTCTCTAGTTTGGGAAAAGGTTTTCGTATTTTTTTTTCCAACAAAGTGGTATCAGAGCCAGGTTCTGTAATTCAGAAGGGTGTCAGGAGTTGACAAGAAAACTAGAGAGCAGAGATGGATGCGAAGCCGGTGCGCATGGTGAACCTGAACGGCACCAACTATCATTATTGGCGGAGCAAGATGAAAGATTTGTTGTTTGTCAAGAAGCTGCATTTGCCCGTATTTGCTTCCGAGTGACCAGGTGATAAATTCGAGGAGGACTGGAAATTCGAGCATATACAGGTGTGCAGATATATCAGACAGTTCGTTGACGAGAACATGTATAACCACGTTGCCAATATTGAGCACGCAAAGACGTTATAGGATAAGCTAGAATCTTGTACGCGAAGAAGACCGTAATAAACAAGTTGTTCCTGATCTGGACGATGATGGATCTGCGGTACAAAGATGGGGCGTCTATTACAGATCACTTAAGTGATTTCCAGGGCGTGGTTGACCAGCTGTCGTCGATAGGAGTCAAGTTCGACGACGAGGTTCAAGGACTATGGCTGCTATGTACATTGCCATACTCGTAGGAGACCGTACGAGTATCTATGATCGCTTCTGCTCCAGAGGGCGTGGTCAGTCTGGAATTTGCCAAGAGCGGGGTGCTGAATGAAGAGATGCGGAGACGTTCTCAGGGCACTTCATCCACATCACACCACTCAGAGGCACTAGTTTCTGAGAGCCGCGGAAGGGGCAAAAGCAGGGGTCCAGGTGGTGGCAGAGACAAGAGCAGGAGGAAGTCCAAGGGTCGGTACGAGGACTCGGGGTGTTACCACTGTAGCAAGAAGGGCCACATCAAGCAGAACTGTTTCGCTTGGAAGAGAGAAGAAGGGCAACAAGGGAAAGCAAGATGAGAACACTACAGCAACGGCCTCGATACATGGAGGCGATGTGATAGTCGTAGGTGATGAGGTTATCACAAACCTCGCCTGCGATGACAATTCTTGGTTGGTGGACTCAGGGACTTCAGCACACGTATCTCACAACAGGGCACTATTTGCCACTTACACGACAGGCGACTGTGGAGTATTGAAGATGGACAATGGAGATGTGTCGAAGGCGGTTGCCGTTGGAGATATGCATTTGAGGACGAAGACAGGTGCAGTTCTCGTTCTCAAAGATGTTCGTCATGTTCCTGATATCCGTTTCAACCTGGTGTCGGTTGGAAGGTTGGATGACGAGAGATTCTTCAGTCTCTTCGAGAATAGTCAGTGGAAGCTTTCCAGAGGTTCGATGGTGATTGTCAAAGGAAGCAAGAAGTCTGGTCTCTACTATATGGAGGGGAGCGCACAGGGGGCATAGGAGGTGAACGCGGTCAGTGATGCGTCTACCGAGTTGTGGCACAGACGGTTCGGCCATATCAGCGAGAAGGGAATGAGCTACTTGGTGAACAGGAAGGTGATTCTAGGGCTCAAGTCTACAAAGTTGGAGAAGTACACGCACTGCTTAGCTGGGAAGCAAAATAGGGTGTCTTTCCAAAGTCACCCAAGTTCAAGGAAGCCGGTGTTGCTCGAGTTGATTCACTCGGATGTCTGCGGTCCTATGAAGGTAAAATCTATTGATGGTGCTTCTTACTTTGTAACTTTTATTGTGACTGTTCCAGGAAGGTTTGGGTCTATGTCTTAAAGACCAAGGATCAGGTGTTGCCTACTTTCAAAGAGTTTCAGGCCTCTGTTGAAAGAGAGACGGACAAGAAGTTATTGTATGTTCGGTCCGACAACGACGACGAATACATTGGTCCCTTTGATGCATATTGTAGAGAGCAAGGAATACGACACCAGAAGACTCCGCCCAAGACACCTCAACTCAATGGTGTAGCGGAGCGCATGAACAGGACACTGATGGAGAGGCTGCGTTGTTTGCTGTCAGAAGCAAATTTGCCAGACAGTTTTTGGGGTGAGGCTCTTCTCAAAGCTGCTTATGCTATTAATTTATCTTCTAGTGCTCCTTTGCAGGGTGATGTGCCTGACAAAGTATGGTACGACAAAGAGCCGTTATACAATCACCTGCGAGTGTTTGGCTGTAAGGCCTTCGTACATGTACCGAAGGACGAGAGGTCCAAACTTGAGCCGAAGACGAGGCGATGCATCTTTGTCGGCTATGGTCGGGATGAGTTTGGCTATAGACTACGATCCGGAGGGAAGAAAGCTTTACAGAAGCAGGAATGTGGTATTCGTCGAGGATCAGACCATGACCAACACTCAGGATTCCGAGATGCCTTCTGAGGCTGAGGAATTGCCTTTGTTAGAGAGTTATTTCGCTTCGAGCAGTTTCCAGAGGACATCGCAGAGGATCCAATTATGGGGGAGCCAGTACATGGAGTTGCTCCCAACCTTGATCATCAGCCTGCTGATGATGGTCAGGGTGTCCCTCAGGAGGATGAGCATGCCGGGGAGGCAGTTCCTGAAGGTGAGGAGATTGTCGGTATATAGCCAGCACCAGTGGCTCCATTGAGAAGGAGACAGATCGTCGACCATCTACGAGACACTCATCGGGTGAGTATGTACTATTGACTGACGGGGAAGAGCCCGAAAGTTTTGCAGAGACTAAGGAAGACGAACACAGGCAGGAGTGGATGGAGGCTATGCAGGAGGAGACGAGTTTCTTGCACACTAATTCCACTTACGAGCTGGTACGGTTGCCAAAGTGCAAGAAGGCTTTAAAAAATCGATGGGTGTTTAGAGTGAAGCAGACGGATGATGCTACTCGCCCTCGCTGGTAGTTAAATGCTACGGTCAGCGAAAAGTCGTGGATTATGATGAGATCTTTTCGCCTATTGTCAAACATTTGTCTATTTGGGTGGTGCTAGCTTTGGCAGCCAGTCTCGACTTGGAGGTCGAACAGATGGACGTGAAGACGACATTCCTCCACGGTGATCTTGAGGAGGAGTTATACATGGAGCAGCCAGAGGAATTTTGTGAGAAGGACAAGTCATATTTGGTCTGCCGATTGAGGAAGAGCTTGTATGGTCTGAAGCAGGCTCCGAGGTAGTGGTACAAGAAGTTCGAGTCGTTTATGGGGGAGCATAGTTATGCACGGACGACGTCGGACCATTGTGCATTTGTGAGGTACTTTGCCGATGATGATTTCATCATTTTATTGCTCTATGTAGATGACATGCTATTAATGGGTCGGAATGCTACTAGGATAGCGGAGTTGAAGCGCCAACTGGGTGCGGACTTCTTTATGAAGGATTTGGACGCAGCGAAGACTATTCTTGGGACGGAGATCAGCCGAGAGAGAGTCCAAGCTGCTACACTTGTCCCAAAAGAAGTACATTCACTGGGTACTTCAGCGTTTCGGTATGGACGGGTCGAAGAAAGTGAGTTGCCCCCTTTGCGGCCCACTTTAAGTTTACTGAGGAGCAGTGTCCATCTACCGAGGACGAAAAAGAATATATGGAGCGGGTTCCATATGCTTCAGCTGTGGGGAGCCTTATGTATGCTATGGTGTGTATGAGACCAGACATCGCTCATGCAGTTGGCACTGTTAGCAGGTATCTTTCAAATCCTGGAAAGGTACATTGAAGTGCGGTCAAGTGGATTCTACGATACCTTCAGGGCACTGCCGATTGGAGAATTTCTTTTGGTGGTGACGAGCCGAAGTTGGTCGGATATACCGACGCTGATATGGCTGGAGATGTAGACACGAGGCGATCGACTTCGGGCTATGTGATGATGTTTGCCGGAGGAGCGGTATCGTGGCAGTCGCGGTTGCAGAAGTGTGTTGCCTTGTCAACGACGGAGGCGGAATACATTGCGGCGACTGAGGCTTGCAAGGAGCTGTTGTGGATGAAGAAGTTGTTGTAGGAAATGGGACTGAAGCAAGAGCAGTATACTTTGCTTTGCGACAGTCAGAGTGCTATTCACCTTGTAAAGAACCAGACATTTCATAGTCGGTCCAAGCACATCGAGACTCGGTATCATTGGATACGGGATGTGGTTGAGAAAAAGGACGCGATGCTTGAGAAGGTTCATACTGATGACAATGGAGCAGACATGCTCACGAAGGTTCTACCGAGAGGAAAGTTTGAGTTATGCAGGCAGATCGTCGGGATGACGACCTTCTCCACCTAGTTGTGGATGGGGAGATTTGTTAGAGTGGGTGGGGTTCCCAACCTATATGGAGAAGACCCCGGAGTGCGACGAGCGCCGTCTGTGTGTCAGAGAAGCTCGGGGAGGTGACGAGGCCAGTCGAAGATGACGGAGATACTCGGGAGCTGACCAGAGGAGCTGCTGGAAGGAGGGGGGGCAGAGTTCTGGCCGAACTCTGTCCCCTGGTTCCAGAATTGTGCTGGTTGCCAAACACAGAGTTCTGGCCGAACACTGTGTCGTCGGGGCTGAAGCGTTTTTCAGGGTGATTGATCACCGTTGGATCGTATCCTACGGTCCAGATTTTTTTGTGGGATTAGGGTATTTTCATATGGTGTTTCCTAACCCTAATCTCATACATAACACACACAAGAGAGAGAGAAAAGAGGCAAGAGTGCCATTACAACTTTGGGAGAGAAGGAGGATTGAAGGCCGTTTTCAAAGGAGGATCGTGTTCGGATAATCTATACTCGTCGACTTTGTTCTTCGTAGCCTTGCAATCATTATTCTTGCTTCTAAGTGTTGTGGGGATCCAATTTGGATCTGGAGAAGTTTGTAGAGGGTATACTCATTTATTTCATTAGTGAAGGCTTCTCATGGTTGGACTCCGATCGTCCCGTAGTTTTTCCCGCAAGGGTTTTTCACGTCAAAAAATTTCTGTCTGCGTGGTTTGTTTTGGTGTTTTGATTTGTGCATTGTATTGCTCGGTTCTCTCGCAGGTACTCTCTAGTTTGGAAAAAGGTTTCCGCATTTCTTTTCCAACAGAGAGTCGTCGCACGAAGTCCCTTGCTCATCCCGCTGAAACCTCGCCATCCGACCACCCTTCTTTCTGCATACGACCACCGTATCTCTGTGTTGCTGCTCTTGCGCAGAGCCCTCCAGGAGCCTCTCGACATTCTCGAGCAGCAACGTCTGATCTCGACGCGACACCGTCAGGCTTCAAACTGGACTCCCAACTCCTCTTTCCTCTCTCCACTAGTGAGCGTAATATACCAGATCCTGCCTTGCCGTTACCGCCTCTTCGTCGGTGTGCAAGAAGAACGTCAATTGTTCTCTTTGCCCCGTAGACGACTCCTTGACGTCGAGAGTCGTTGCACGAAGTATCTTGCTCATCCTGCTGAAACCTCACCATCCACCACCCTTCTTTCCGCATACGACCACCGTATCTCTGTGTTGCTGCTCGCCGAACGCAGGACGACTTCTCCAGAGCTACCCCGTATCCTCGCCATAACTTTGATAGCCGACTAAACCTTCCTTGAGAATTCCCCACAACCAAGGTCGTTGTCGACTTCACGTAGAGCACGCATCCTACTTCGCCGATCCAACCTTGTCCTCTAACCACGAGTACACCAACATAGCCCCAACGTAGCGAGCATCTGCTCTATCGACGAGCTAGCCTTGTTGTTGACCTAGGAAGTTGTCGACTGCTCATGGACCTTCAATAATGTCGCCATGCCAAGTAACCATCTCGTCAGAAGACACCGTCATGACCTCGTTGTTGCCGACTCCAAGTTGGTTGATTCCCGTTATTGCCTCAGACTCACCAGCCCGCTAGAGACCCAAGCTCGCCTCCAATGCATCGTGGATCCCATGGCCGACGATGTCGACACAGAGTCTCCAGGGAGCTTGGTTCCCGCTAAAAAAAGAAAATAATCTTCAAATTTTGTTTTGTTCTATTGTTGCTTCTAATCTTTTTTAAGTGATAAAGAAGAAAGCAGGAAGAAGAAGGGATACGTGGAAATAGCTATAGAAATACATGGAAACATGGGCCTTTTCCTTTTACTGTATGCAAACACAAAGTAAATCAACAACACATGTATTCGTTAAGTGATATAGGTAAAATTCCCCAAACCCCCTCTATAAATCCTTAAATGCAACTTAGCCTAAAAATAATATCACAAATTAAGCTTAGGAGCTAATGGATAACTATTAGTTTAACTTTAAATAACTTATTTGTTTAACTTTGAATTATCTCTACTATTATAATGCGGCTTAGAAACGGCTCAAAAATGGATCATTTAAATTGATTAAAAAAGTTCAATAAGAAAATAACTACCTAAATACTCCATTGATTATTAAAAAAACTTAACCAAGCATTTACCTAATATGATATATTTATAATTAAGTAACTCTAACTCAAGTGGTTTAAGATGGAAGCATTATTCTTGATTGCTTGAGTTCTATTCCTGAGAATGATATTTTTTATAATAAATTTATATTTAATTTTTTATAATATTTTTTACGCACGTGCAATGCACGTGCACATTGCTAGTGTATGTTAAGATTTCTTTAGTGGTATATTTAAGTTTAGTTTAAATTTTAACATTTAAAATAAAAGATATATATATTATTACTTCAAACCTTTAAATAAAAAGAATTTTTCTAAAGATAACTGTGCAACTAAAGTTGGTTAATATGTTTCATATAAATTAGTAGTATTTAAGTAAAAGTATATTGGTAGAGCCATATGTGCATAGCTTAATAAATTTCTATTTATACCTCAATATTCCATAACTAGCTTCCCTCAACATCAGCCTATTAGGACTACTAACTTGTATCCTGTCATCCTAAAAACCAATTATCTAACAAGCCAACCAACCTACTAGTGTATATATTCTGATTATTGTACATGTGTTTGCGAACTTGTGGGATTGATCATGGTATTCGACTTGACTACAATCGTGGATATCGTGATAGGAACTGTCGATCGTCGTTTCGCAAGAAGTACAAGACAAGTACTTATTTATTCTTTCATGTACATTTACTTTATATTGTTCATATTTCATCCATACATGTTTACCTTTCGTGTCTTGAGTGTCTACATACACATGAGAGCAGAGTAATTGATTCATGTTTACTTATTTATATGTACTGTCTTCGCGATCATGTTATTGTGTTTGTGAGATTTGGGTTTCGGGGGAAGTACACTCACTAGGCACGTGGACCTCATTCGCGTGACATGCTTATGAACTTGAAAACGTATTATATTTTCATGTCGTGAAACCCTACTATAACTCGTGTGACGTTCTCAAGCACTCATAAGTGCGTGTTAGCCGCTATACCCTCTAAAAACTGTGATTCCAAGGACATGAGTACTTACTGTATATTCTTGACTTTCCTTAGTTATATCATACTTATTACATTTTTCTATCAGTTCATTTTGTTACACTTGTTTATATCATTCATGTTTCTACTGTTTATTTGGTTATCATGTTAGACTTTTACTTGCTTTACATTATACTTGTATCTTGTTGGCTGAGACTTGTACTTGCTCCAATATTGACTGAATGTGTTCATAATTTTAGATGATTTTTTCTTGCTTTGCTATTGACATGGCAATCCTATCATTCCTCTAGTGATGCATAGCTTGAAGTGATATATTTTTCTTTCGTATACCTTCAGTCTATTCTCAGTAGATTAGTTAGTATTCGAAAGTTATTAGGCCTGTTATCATTTATTTTTCATAGTTTAGCTTTGTGGATGTTAATGTAAACTATTATATATGAATATGTATGGACCATTGAGATCATAGACACTACCGCCGATGCTGCAGTGTAGGATAAATTTGTCACGTATTCGTATCCCAAAAAGTAAACGAAGGTCGTGACAGAAGGAAAACTTCTCCAGAATACTATGAGTACCACCAAGACGGAGGTCATTGGACCGATGAATTGTCTCAACTCACGAATGAGATAGAGAGGGATCACAAAGAAAGCTAACACAATTCCAAGATCTGCAATCTAGAGCATCAGGTAGAGAGACGACGTGAACCGTCTCCCCTAACAAATGGGAAAATCAAGGCTAGTATCAAGGAGGTCGACCAAATAACTAATGTCATTGGCAAAACAATTAGAAGATCCCGACATGAGAAGCAACAACAAACGTCGTCGAAGAAGTAAGGAATGAGGAAAGAGAAGTATTGACAATTAACGTCATCAACGGAGGCCTTACGTCAAGAGGATTAGCTTGAAAACAAGATAATACAAGAACATCATAAAGAAAGTCGTGAATTTAGTCGCACCAATGTAGAGATTCTTAATGAGTAGAATCCCCTTCACTAAAAAAGAAGTTGTCGAGGTCATAATGCCTCCATGACCCTGTGGTGGTAGAAGTCGCCAAAGGAAAATCCTATAAAGAATCCTTGTCGACAGTAAAAGCTCGATTGACATCTTGTACAAATCTGCGTATAACAAAGTGAAGGTTGTCTCGTCGAGCATATCTAAACCAACAAGCCACGCATCCAACTTGTACACCATATAGTACTTGTGATCAGAACAATGACTTTGAATGTCACATTCGACAAAGAAATAAGAGAGGTCAAACGTAATGTGCTACTTATGGTGGTCGACATTCCTTCGACCTACAAAGCTACTTTGGGGAGCCCCATGATCAACGCGCTAAGAGCAGCCATCGACATGCCATTAATGCATAAAATGTCCTACTTTTAAAGGAATTCGCTTAGTACGAGGCAAACAAAAGATAACTTGCCAAAAGTTAGCTTTCCATTGTTACTTTAATCACTACTAAAATAAGTTGAATTAGCAACATAGTTTGTAACTTCTAATGGCTACTTCGCTATGTGTCATAATTAGTAACTCCAAGTAAATGTGTCACTTATTACGTCGAATAGCGACGTATTTGCTACTCATTTCTGATAATATGGGATTTGGCATCGCGAGACATAGTTGATTTAGTGATATTTTTATTTAGTCGCATTATCAGCTACACTTAGCGAGTTCTCATATTAGACGTCGCTAATTAATTGATACCAGAACACGAACTCCCCAAAATTCTCTCTCCCCCTCTTGAAAATTTTAATCCCCCCCTCCCAAATTTCAGAACACCTCCCCCCCTCCCAATCTACTCGACCCTCCTCTCCTCCGACCCTTCAACAACAACACCCTTCCCCTCCGACTCCTACGATGCGCCCCCCCCCCCCCCCCCCACCCCTCCTCTTGCACCATCCTTGGCCACTCGTGTTCTCCGTTAGGGCACCGACTCCCCCCTCCTCTTTTGTCTCCTCCCGCAGGTAACTTTTTCTCCTTTTTTTTATATCATATTATTGTTCTGGTTCTTGAGGAATGCTCGATCGATCGGATCAGTGGGCTCTTGAAACTCGTTTTGGAGTGAATTTGGTGGAGTGATTATGAAATTGTTCTAAGGAACACTGAAGGACACATACACAGTTGAAATTGTTGAATTTGATACGCATGAACGTCTTATGGTAGTTTTAATAGATGACTATATGGATTTATATGTCTAATTCTACATACAGTTGGACAAATCACAAATTACTAGGGCCCCAAAATGTTGGCATTGGAGCTATGTATCCCAATCCCTATGGTGGGCACGGACACGGATTAGGATTCGTAGCAGCATCATAGTCAAGGAGGGACATACCCTATTTTGGTCTTGAACCATGTTTGAATTGGTTTGAAGTTTAATATGAGGAACATATAAGGTTACAAAGTTTAAGCATTGGTTCCTTAATGTTTGGTGGAGGCATGGATGCTCCATATGGCACAAGACAATGGAAGAGGAATCTTGTCGTCGTTCTCCAATTATTAGGCAAGTTATCTAGCCAAGTTCATGTCAAATAATATTGAGCTCCTAAACATCCTTCATTATTACACTTTAGTATTGAAGTATCTAAAATAAGTAGGTTAATAAAGTTTTCCAAGAACATATAGTACCATTATGAAGGTTCCAATGGCGATATAAGCTTCAACTAAAGATGTTATGATGTATGGACTGATACTATAGGTGATTGGGAATCCAATGAATCCTATTACTTGATGCTAAAACAACTATGACTATCTTCTTGATTGAGGTTGTGTACAAGACAATACGAGTCACAAGCTGCCTACATACATGTCCTTTAGGCCAATTTTTTTCCTTGTGCTTTTGGATCAGTTGGCTAAAAGTATGAGATTAACAAAAGCACTCACTCTACTATCCACGTATACTAGTGGAATAGGACATATTTCCAAATGTTTGGCTTGTTTGGACTTCCTGCTAGTATGTTATTTCTAGCTATGTGTTATCACTCTAGGGTTGACTCTCAACTGTTTTCGTTTTAATTATATTTCAATCGCAAAAGGATTTTTATAGCATAAATCTGCTCATCCAATGAGGCCCACTGTTATCCTATCTCTTGGATAGATATCCAGTTTCATTTTCCCTAAAGAAGCTACTCTACTAAAAGAAACCAAAATGCAGCACTTTGCATGAAAGTGTGATCCATTATTTATACATGAAAGCATCCTTTTACATGGTTGCCTCGGTGGGTCTGCATATTTCCTTTTTGAGCGCTAAGTGTGCAGCTGAGTACCAAAGGCCGGCAGAGGTCGTTGCTAGAGGTACCCGTAGGTGGATCTTTCCTCTGCATATAAATTGAAATCACATCTCCATTTCACTTACTCTAGTGTCTTTTAGGTAGATTATTCCTATCTCTGCCCCTATGTGATTTATGTTATCCTACTCGTCATCAGCATTCCTCAGGAATTTTATTTAGACTGAGAATTGTACATTCTCAATGATTGTTATCCTGAATGATATCTAGGTTTTCATAACTTGGAACGATGGCATGGGAGATTAGTGTCCGCACTAAGGGTTGCTCTTGACAACTTGTTTTCCAAGGAAAGAAATCTCAACAAACCTAACATTTAGCTAGCTTTACTTATTTGATATATAAGCAAAATGCTGACATATAGCTATCTTTACCTAACATTTATCTACTTGTAACATTATGTCACGCCCAATCTCAAAATGCATAGGACTGGGATAAGTGGCAAAGGTCATCTACGTATCAAGTGGACTGCAGCCCAACTCGATACGTATATGTTGTCCAAGAATGGTGTAACTATCACTATATCATAACATCTCTATAACTCAATCCACATAACAGAAGCATAAAAAATGGACAATATGAATACTAGACTGCAGCTCAATAAATATATTTGTCCGATTAGACTCGAAAGAAATAATTGAGTCTACAAATACTAGGCTATAAAGCAGATATAAATAACAGAATGAAGTAGAGAATATGGAAGAACATATACCTATAAAGAAAAGAGAATCACCCACAATCCATCTGCAAAACAACACAACCAACCTAGAAGGAAACCAAGTCCTCATAGGAGCATAGCAATAAACAAAAAACATGCTATGAATAAATGCATAAGGGTGTTTCTAACCTCCTAATTGCAAATTTAGAGGACAACATTCGCACGCATTGACAGGTGTAGGCTCATGATCTGTACTACATATACTGCAAGCAGTAATATGTATCCATGCATAATGTTCAACGAATGTCAAAGGCCAACATGATAATCAAGCTCATATTCCTCCATAGTTCCCTCTGGAGCCTATGGTTCACCGATTTGGGTAGCCATACATCTAGTGACTGTCCTCCCCCTCAATTCCCATATTGACTAAGTCGTATACACAACATATCCAGTTTATAACTGCTCGAGTCTTTAAAATACTAATCATAGCAGTTAAGTTCTATCTGTCACGCGTTTCATACCGTACCGATGATCAGTCGGATACAATAGCTCGTATCCTATCATATATATCAAATATCGTATCATGTGTGGGTCAAGGTCAAGGAGATATAAGAATATTCTACCAATATATGGTAGTCTACTAACAACTAGGTCGATATACATAAAATAAGCAAGAAACAAGTAAATCGATGAACACCGTTGATCGCTCCCAAATCTAGATCAGACGCACATGATGCATCTATTGAAATATAGACTCTCTCTCTCTCTCTCTCTCTCTCTCTCTCTCTCTCTCTCTCTCTCTCTCTCTCTCTCTCTATATATATATATATATATATATATATATATATATATATAATAGCAAGGTATACTTGTTTGGTGTCTGGGAAGAGTCTAAACGACGTTCTAACAGCAAACTCGTCAAGTCAAGAATATCTCAAAAAGTGGGATCAGTACAAACAATTCTGAATGCTGAAAAAACATCACCAACATATCCGAAATTGATGAAATAGTAATAAAAAAAAAACTACCCATAAGTCTAATTTGGAGAGAGGGACAAAAACAAGATCTGTATGCGGGTCAACATTGCACCAAAAAACGTGTCAGAATAAAGGTGTCCAAAATCAAGAAATTATGTCATTTTGGGTAAAATGATACAACGAGTCCAACAGTGGTGTTAGATTCGTGATATGAAGTCTCGGGTTCAAAAATAAATTTTCTTTTGAATAATTTTCGTAAAAAAATGCGATAACGAACGGCCAACTTTGGCATCGAATTTAAACTTTAAAGTGATAGAATAATATAATGAAATTTTTACAGGCAAAAAGATGGTTATACCTGCTATGCAGAGGCGTTGGCGGCTCGTCGAACGTAGCTACGACGAGGGAGAAATAAATCCGCAAAGTAGACGTCCCAAAACTGTTGAAAATAAAACAGTTTTAAACATGCAACTTGGCAGCTGATTTCAACTGATCAAAAGAACGAATTAACAGTTAAAAATTTGACAGAAGGAATGAGGTACATACGGTCATAGAGACAAAGGAATCGGATCCACAATCCAACGATCCGATCTTCGGGAATTCACAAGCAAAGTCAGCTTCGGGAATTCACAAGCAAAGTCGGCTTCGTGAAACAATATTCTGAAACGAAATTTTAAACAGTTTAATGAGTCAACTTGGCTTCGATTTTTGGGATATCAAATAATCTCATAATGAAAGAAACTTATGACGTGGGAAAATAGAATTATATCAACTTCCAGACAGAGAAGACCAATTAGGAATTCATGCATTGGATTTGAATATATCGGAGTTCAAATGTGCTCCTTCGAAATGAAGTTCCTAGTTCAATACTCGCGCGCATCAAGACGAGATTCAAAAACGAACTGATCTCGAAGTAGTTTCGACGGTGTGCAACCGTCGCAGGGTGGGCGCGGACGGTCGACGACCACGGTGAGGGCCGCGACGAACTGTCGTGGGTGACGGTGCGGGGATCGGCCATTGTTGCCGCTGTCAGTTTCGGCAGAAGAAAGAACGGGAGGTGGAAGCGAATAGGATGGAAGAAAAGGTTGGATCGGGGAAAGGAAGTCGAGGGGTGCACAGTTGGCAAGGATGCACGGTTCCCGCGCAAGAAAAGGACCCGGGATCAGTTGGAATGGGTTAAGCTTAGTTGCTGCTAGGAGGGGGAAATGAACTGAATCCTTCTTAATGGGTATCGAGTTTAGGAGAATTTTAGTTGTGGGTTTTAATAGAATAATGGGTTATTGGATTTTAGACTTAGGAATGGCTTTGGGTATGGTTTGGACTTGGCAATGACCCTATTGTTGTCCACCACCACCACCACCCCCCCCATACACACACACACACTTGATAATAATGATGCGATGACCCAACAGTCTGTAAGTGATTACTTTTCTTTGCTAATCATCATCGGGGTGCTTCTAGTTATATTCAACAATAAATACTACACATAATTGATGAGAACTTATGATACGACATTCAAACAAAACTACGAGTGTTCGAGCTAATGTACACAATAAAATAATGAAATTTGGTTATTATTTTGATCCTATTGGAATATCCTATTGGAATTTTTTTGTATGTTGGGATATGTGTTGGAATATCCTATTAGTATATTTGGTATAATGGAATATGCCATAGGATATTCCTATAGAGAGTTAATGTAATGAGGAGGTTGTAAGGCAATAAATAGCCAAGATATTATCAATAAAATATAACTATTTCAACATGGTATCAGAGCCACCTTTCCACACCCTAACCCTAGCCGCCACCAAACCTCCCCCCCTCCTCTTTTCCCTCTTCCACAGCAGACGCCCCCCCCCAACCTTGCGCACAGCAGCCCACCCCCCCTCTTTCCCGGCGATACTGTTGCCGCTGCCGCTGTCGTGTGCGCGTCCCCCACCCCCAATCCCCCACCCCCGCCGCACGCAACGGTGTCGTGGTTCGAATCATTCCGAAAGAGGACACCGATGCCTAGATCTGATAAAAACAGACATGTTCGGATCTAGGATCGGACGACGAAGACGAGCATAAGTCGTAGAGCGGACGTGACGTGATCAGAGAAGAGAAGCATCGATGGAGGAGATCATCAAGAAGCTGGATCCTGCAGAGGTTGCGACGTTGATGAAGTTGATGAAGATGTCGGCTGGTGAGAGCATGACACGAACGTCGCCGAAGTTGGAGCTTCCCTCCATCGATCTGAAGCTGGATGGACCAGCCACCTATCTGAGTTGGTCACGGCGGGTGAGAAGAACCCTCGCAGGAAAGAACCTGGAGGGGTTCCTGTCGGTAAGAAGACAGAGCCGGACGAGGGCTCGACAGGATGCGACGAGTGAAAGTCTACTCATATGGTGATCTACATCTAGCTTCTCAACTCCTTAGTCCAGTCTATTGTCGCCACAGTAGACGACATTGAGATGGTAAAGGACATATGGAAGAAGTTGAGGAGGACATACGATGGCGTGGGAAACAACTTACGAGTTTTCAGATCAAGGGGGAGATTGATAACACTGTTCAAGGAGAGAAGACGGTGCAAGAATACGCCACAGAGCTGGAGCGACTGTGGTTGGATACGATCACTCCTCAGATCGGACAATCTGTAGGGATCCGAAGTGCAAGGAGAGACAGGTATGTCTGCAGGAGAGGACAATAAAGTTCCTTAAAGGACTGACTGCAGCATTTGCCTAGAGGACAACCCTACTTCTAGCCCAACCGAATATCCCTACCCTTGAGGAGGCTATCTCGGCAATGATCCAGGAAGAAACGCGCATCAAACTGCAAGCAGGGACAAGTGGCCCTCCTGAAGAGAAGTCAGCACTAGTGGCCACTAGTTTGGGCGACACAAGTCCGAAAGGGGAGTATTGGCAGTACAATTGACAGTACTACAACTGCGGGGAGATGGGCCATCATCGGCATGCTTGCACCAAACCACCTAAGGAAGGAGATTTAGGCGGTGGACGCGGGCAATTCGGTGGACGGAGAACCTTCGGAGGACGAGGCCGTGGTCGTGGAGGTCGATAAGGTGGTCGAGGAGGCTATCGAGCAAATCTACTGGTAGCAGAAGGCAATGAAGGAGCTGATAGTACTTTTACTGAGGAGGATCAGGCACTGATAGGCATACTGGAATCACTCAGAAGGAAGCAGAGGGCGTCAAACGAGGGAAGCGAGGAGGCTTCTACCTTATTCTCTGCCATGTATGCCCATCCATCTGAAGGTACTAACGATCCACTTGCTCTTGCATCTATGTATTCCCCTCGACCCTCAGACTGGATAATTGATTTGGGAGCATCTTAACACGTGACGGGGAAGGCTAGTGAGTTCTCCTACACTCACCTACCATCGACAGACAACATTCAAACAGCTGATGGGACATTCCAGTCATTGGTCGATAAGGGTACTGTAAATTGTACGGGTTCGGTAAAATTATCCAATGTTTTGCATGCTCCTTCTTTTCCAGTCAGTCTTTTGTCCATTAGTTCCATCATCCTTCAACTAAAATGTATTGTTTCCTTTTATATTCTCAAGGTGATCTTCCAGGAAAAAAGGACGGGACGAAGACTTGGGACTGGCACTTGGCATGATGGACTGTGGTACCTGGATCGGGAAGGGCTGGATTCAGCATTAGTATCTATGGCGGAAAAGGCAGGGATGGAAGGACTGAAGAAGATGAGTGCAGAAGATACATTGCGACTCCACCACAGGAGCTTGGGACACTCTTCATTTGGTATTTTAAGCAAATTGTACCCTACAATTTATGAAGAAGTTAATAAAGAGAAACTAGTTTGTGATGCTTGTGAGTCAGACAAACTTACTAGGTGTTCATATGTGAGTAGCGGTCATAGGAGCTCGTCTGTTTTTGATGTGGTACACTCTGATGTCTGGGAGTCTTGTACTACTCCTATGAATGGTTACAAATATTTTGTTACCTTCATAGATTATTTTTCTCATACAACTTGTGTAACACCCAGTTTTTCAGATGAGGGTAATTTTGAAATTTTGTAATTTTAATTATTAATTATTGATATTTAATTCATATTATGATTTTTAGTGATTTTTAATAAATTTTAAACTATTTTAAAACTGGTTTAAGTCATGACTTGTGATTTTGATGTGCTGCTAGTGAAACCTGAGAGACTGCATGACCTAGAGCCTAACCATGTCATTAGCATGATTAATTATCATTTTTAGCCTAGGGGTATTTTGGTCATTTTGACTTATTTGAATTATTTGATGATTTGTTAAATTGGTGAATTCTAGTTTGACTTTGACTTGTTGAGACCTAGTGGACTAGCCTAGAAGCTAACCCTAGCCATGGTGACCCTAGTCTAGGTTGAGTTAACCTATTTTAGTCATTAGAGGATAGGTTTAGAATGAGGGAATTGGTTTAGTGAATTTAAGTCATGGCTTATGACTAAATGGTTTAATTGATCATGACTTAAGCCCATAGGCCATTTAGTGAACCCTAACCCTAATTAATGAACCTATGAGCAGCCACATAGGGATCCCCACCCTATTTAAACACTTGTTCATTAGGGCTTGCCTCTTTTATCATTCCTACACTTGGAGAAAAGAAAGGTAAGTTTCCCCCTTCCAAAAAAAATTCTATTTTATTCATTTGATCTCCTTTTTCATCCTAGTCTTTTGTATTGGGTTCTAAATTGAGTTTATGGACTGTTGGTGGAGAACCATTTCAGTTTGGGATCAATTTGGAGCTTTTGGCCATCAAGAAGAACACCCCCCATTTTGAGCTTTTCCATGCAATTTGCACCAATAGGTAAAACCCTTTAAATTTATTTAAATTTCAGTTTTCTTTGCATGTAGGGCTAGATCTAGGAGTCCCCTAGGTGTCCCTGAAAGTTGGGTGAATTTCGTGTCCGTTTGGTGTCCGTATCGGACACGTGTCGTATGGTATGATAGGTGTTCGACGAAATGCCTCAATGGATTGAATGTTATTGTTTTTCAAAACAAATTATATATTTGGATAGCTCTTGATGTGTACATTAATTATGTTGAGGACTGAGTTGGATTTTGTGCACTTTTCGTGTCCAAATCGGACACGCACCGCACGCACGACACAGCGCACAGGCCCGTGCGGCTGCCCTGCTGCTCGACCCTGATTGCGGACACGACACGCGATGGTTTGACACCAAATTTTGTGAACACGTTCCCCTAGTGTCTGACACGACACCTACAAAATTTCGTGGGTTCTTGTTTTGTGTGCACGGAGATAATCGACCCGTACTGAAAATTCACATACGCATACACGCGCACAGGCACGTCCTGATACGCGTTCGTATCAGGGACACGGCGACACGTTGACCCATTTCAGGCTGACACGCACGTACCCCTAGACCCCCTCTACCCTCTGACACGTGCACGTGACCCATGATTCACTGTGTCGTGTCCTAGTCTAATCGACATGCGTGCACGAGGAATTTCTGAACACTGTGTCTTCCTGTTTTTCCTTTCGATTGTGACACTTCGTGTCCAGTCTAGGACACATGGACACGACCCTAAGGATGACATATATATGTATATGACACTTGTGCACTTGATAAATTAGTTTTCCTTGGTTTTTGTGTTCGATTTCCCTGGTAACTTAGGTTACTGTATTTCTCTGATACCATGTGTTAAGTTCGAAATTCTGAATTTTGTTTTCCCTTTTAACTGACTTTAAATGCTGATTTAAACCACTAAATTGGTTCCCACATGTGAAATGGTTATTGCTAATTCGGATTTTCATGATAGTTTGGGTTTTGCATTGGAGAATTGGAAATTGAACTTTGAATTGGACTGTGAACTGTTTTCCTGAGAACAGTTCACTGAGATCCGATTTCCCATGGTTAACTCCATTTCAGTTTTAATAGTTATAAATATCCTTATATATATATATCTGTATGTATTATATATATATGTATGTCTTTATGTAAGTTCGTATAGATATGGGTGTAAGGGTACTAAGAATAGGAAACTGAGGATATGTATGTGGGTGCACTGTCCAGTTTTCTGAAATTAGGATGATATGTTTTAACTGATTTATAAGGTTTTAATTGCCATGTTTATTTCACCCACATTGTTGTTGTTCACCCACACACCAATGTCACCTGAGAATCAATTCTTCCTAACACTGTCACATGATTTTATCTAAAACTGAGAATGAAACCTGGTTTGGACTTTGAACTGAAATGAATGTTGTTCATGTATTCACTGATTTTTACCTCACCTCGCTCTTGTATTCCCACATCTCAGTTTTCACATTACACATCACACACACACTTTGGTTCACCTGTTACACACATGCAACCTGAGATTTCACGACCTAATGAGTGGATCCCTGAATTGATATTGTGAGGTTATTGATTTATGCAGGTTTGTAGGTTCTCCCTATGTGTATATGGATATGTGCATATATGTTGTGTGTGTGTCTAGTAGAGAGGAGTAGGCTGGGAAAAGAGAGTAGCAGTAGGAGCTTAGCAATTTTGCAGCAGCATGTAGAGGGCTCCCTGTTACAGGGATGCCTAGAGCAATGCCTAGCATTCTATATCAAGTGGGGGCTTAAGGGAAATAGGACACTGTCCAGGTGGCATGGTAAATCCTGCATCATGTGAAGTTCTTGTGGGTTGTTGGAGAGTGAGGGTTAAGGTGTTAGCCTTTGTGTGGCACTTTGTGTCAGTGTTCAGATTAAGGGATATCTTATAGACTAATGTGAATGCCATTACCTTGGTATCAATTCATTGGCCTTGTTCATTATTCAGCCTCATCCATTTATAAATTAGCCCTAGTTTGACTAGTGGTTCAGATTGGTATAGGAAGGGGTATTTGTGAGTGGTAAAGAAGGAGTTTAAGTGAGGTTCTATGAGATGGGAAGAGGAGGCTTGGGTTAGGTTGGCATTCATACATCTTGAATGAGTTTGTGTATAGATTTATATACATATAGCTTATAGTAGATTAGAATATTATATAGGTATGTATATGTTAGGTTGTTAGCTTGATGTAGGTTCATATATATGGATAGGTATTGAGGGTTCCTGTATGTATATAGGATATATGTATATATGTGTGTGTGAGGTATTATATGAATGTGTGGTTGGCTTGATAGCCTAGTTTGGCTTGTACTTGTGTTAGATTGCTAGTGTAGGTTGGGTTAGGCCTAGTGAGACTTGATTGGACTAAGTTTGACCTAGTTGACTTAGTTTGACTAGTCCAGGTAGACTGGAGTTGACCAAAAGTCAACATTAGTCTGGATGTGACCAATTGACCTAGTTTGACTAGAGTATTGACTTGAGTTGACCAAGTTTGACATGGACCTAGTTTGACCTAGATAGTTGACCAGGGTTGACTTAGAGTTGACTTTGACCTAGATTTGACTTAGAAATATGTAGATTGCATCATAGACTGCATTTGTCTTATTTTAAGCACATTATAACCTGTACTGTTCTATTTAGGACATTGTGACTCCGGTGCAGACATCTGACATTACACTACTCTTTTCAGAGTATCAGGCGAGTACATTCTCTGATAGTTCTCTCATTTATTTGCCAGTTACTGTATTTCAGTTCTATTTAGTTTTATGTGATTCTCTGATACCACACATATGGATATTTCTGGATTCATGTATGCGACACACTCACCATGTTATCTGGCCTCTATTACTGGAATCACTGGAATCATTCTGGAATCTATTTCTGGAATCATTATATTTTGGCTGGACTCATCTCGATTCTCGTGTCGAATTCTGGATTCACTTGTTTACGGGGCGGGGAAATATTGAGTAAGACATGTAGATATACCCCAATCTGGAATTTCCCTACTGGAATCTACTGGAAGCATAGCCATCTCTCGCCTGATCAGTGAGAGGTGTGTCTGATTATCCACAGCCGTCTACATGTCGATCTCGGTATTTTAAAACACACTATTAGATTAGCTGGACTCACCTAGATTCTTGATCACTACCTAGAATCATCTGGTACTGGATTCATCTTGTATTAGATTCATCCCGTACTGGATTTATAGCAGTTTACACTTGTTTTACATTTACTGCCTGGACTTATCATGTTACTTTAGTTCAGCTAAATTTATTTACAGTCGTCATTGCCATCATTCTTCTCTTATTTAGTTACTTTACTTTCCTTGCATCTTACTGTTTCTCTATACCATCACATGTATATAAACTACCATATTCATCAATAAAACTGTCTATAACTGCCTTATAGTTCCCTGTCTTTTACTTGGGTTTTCTTGATGAGTTGTACTCGTTCCTGTCCTGACTGGACCTGTTGAAAATTTTACAGATGACTGCCCTGAGGACACATGCCCTACATATTACAGTGGAGATGGTTTTGCTACCTTTGGCCCCGACACTCAGGAGTGATCGGGAGTTTAGTTAGTCTGTCTGGTTTTATTTTTCCTGTTTAGATCTGGAGTTGTATATAGAGATTTGAGACTTGAGATGTATTTGAGATTGTTGAGTTTGTTGTTATTTTATTAGTAGTTTTGTTGTCTTCAATTCTTAGTTTATTTCTGTGTTATCTTATCGTGCTTAGACTGTGATTGAGTTACACCATATATTATACTTGTCCTCCGTTCGGAGTTGATCATGATGAGTACTTTATATACTGCATGAGTTGATGGTTAGTTAGAGACTTAGAACAGCGTTCTACCGCCGACACTGCGGCGTAGGCTGGGCGTTGTTACGCGCTCGTACCCTCACAGTGGGTGCGGATCGTGACAACTTGGTTGTATTTGATGAAAAATAAGAGTGAGGTCTCCTCATGTTTTCGGGACTTTCACAAACATGTCTAGACTCAGTACAAGGCAGTGGTAAAGGTACTGAGGTCTGACAATGGAACGGAGTATACCAACAAGACACTTGTGGAATACTTGTCCGCCCAAGGGATACGACATCAGACCACTTGTGCATATACACCAGCACCGAACGGAGTAGCGGAAAGGAAGAACAGATACCTCCTGGAAGTAGCGATAAGTATGATGATAGACATGAATGTCCCACTGAGTCTGTGGGGATATACAGTGTTGACAGCAGCTCAACTAATCAACAGGATGCCTTTGAAGGTATTGGGATGGAAGTCTCCATGCGAGATGCTACAGGAAAATTATAGTGGGATGCTCCCACTAAAAGTGTTTGGCTGCGTATGCTTCATGAAGGACAACAGACCATCGGTAGGAAAGTTTGATCCTCGAGCAATCAAGTGCATCTTTGTGGGCTACTAGGGAACTCAGAAGGGCTACGTATGCTGGAGTCTAATGGAAAAAAGGAAATTTGTAAATATGAATGTTTACTTCAGGAAACATGAGCCATACTACAGTCAGGAGGAAAACCCAAATATCTCACCTGATACTGCAAGTATGAGGCGAGAGGGAGAGTTGTTAGAAAACATTTCGACTGATCTCGGAGTATGGCTTAGAGGAACAAATAGGGTACATGAAGGTGAAAAGGGACAGGGGAAGGAAATAAGAGGTGTTAGGCCCACAGCTCAGGGGGAGATACTTACCTACAGCAGGAGAGAGAAGCAACTTGCAGGGCCAGTTCCTACAGTGCCAGTGCTAAGTCCCTTCCTACGCCCATCTTGACTCCTGAGATACCTACACCACCTTCCCCTTCAGGTGATATGCTTCCTTCTCCTCCTCCCCAACCATCATCAGTATGGAGGTCCACTCGCAGCAATGCAAAAAAACCTCCTGATAGATATGGTTGGGACCTTGCTAAATTTGTCTCATATAATCATCTCTCTTCTTCTCATGGAGCTTTTACTGCATCATTGGATAGTGTTACTATACCTAACAATTGGCAGGTAGCCAAGAACGATCCAAAGTGGAAAGCAGCGATGCACGAGTAGTTGGGAGCTCTGGAGAAGAACCGAACTTGGGAGCTGGTGAGACTGCCAGAAGGGAAAAGAGCAGTTGGATACAAGTGAATTTTTACTGTGAAGCAGAACCCAGATGGACAGGTTGAGCGCTACAAAGCTGGACTGGTGGCAAAAGGATACAGTCAGACGTACGACATCGACTATGACGAAACCTTTGCACCAGTGGCAAAGATGAGTACTGTCAGGACCTTGATCTCTCTGGCAGCCAATGGAGGATGGAAGCTATACCAACTGTATGTGAAGAATGTATTTTTTCATGGGGATCTAGTGGAGGAGGTGTACATGGAGATACCATCAGGATTCGGCACCAATCAGACAGAAGGCAAGGTCTGCAGGCTGAAGGAGTCCCTCAAGCAGTCTCCTCGAGCGTGGTTTGACAGGTTCAGGAGAGCAATGATAGGGATGGAATATCAGCAGATTAATACTGATCATACTGTGTTCTTCAGACGAAGTGGAGGCCACATCACTATGCTTGCGGTGTATGTGGATGATATGATTATCACAGGCGATAATGAGCAGGAGATCGCCCAACTCAAGGGAAAGCTTGGCAAGGAGTTCGAGGTGAAGGATCTTGGCCCTCTTCGATACTTCCTTGGGATTGAGATTGTTCGAGATACAGAGAGAATTGTTCTTTATCAGAGAAAGTACGCACTGGACCTGCTTACAGAAACAATGATGATGGGATGCAAACCCGCTACGACACCGATAGACCAGAAGTTCAAGCTGGATGCTGAAGCCGAAGAACCAGTTGACCGGGATAGATATCAGAGATTGGTGGGCAAGTTGATCTACTTGAGCCACACCCGACCTAATATCAGCTTTGCGGTCAGCGTAGTGAGCCGTTACATACATGACCCCCGGAAGGGTCATATGGATGCAGTGTACCAGATTCTGAGATACTTGAAGGGAGGTCCTGGGAAGGGACTGATTTTCAGAAAGAATAATCATGTGAGCATCGAGGGATATTGTGATTCTGACTGGGCTAGTTGTGCTGACGACAGGAGATCCACCTCGGAGTACTGCATATTTGTAGAAGGCAACTTGGTCTCTTGGAGGAGTAAAAAGCAGTCAGTTGTGGCCAAATAAACAGCTGAAACAGAGTATAGAGCTATGGCCTTGGGAGTCACAGAGCTATTGTGGTTGAAGAATATGTATGTTGGAATATGCCATAGGATATTCCTATAGAGAGTTAATGTAATGAAGAGGTTATAAGACACCGATAGACCAGAAGTTCAAGATGGATGCTGAAGCCGGAGAACCAGTTGACCGAAATATCAGAGATTGGTGGACAAGTTGATCTAGTTGAGCCACACCCGACCTGATATCAGCTTTGCGGTCAGCGTAGTGAGCCGCTACATGCATGACCCCCGGAAGGGTCATATGGACGCAGTGCACCAGATTCTGAGGTACTTGAAGGGAGACCCTGGGAAGGGACTGATTTTCAGAAGGAATAATCATGTGAGCATCGAGGCTATTGTGAGTCTGACTGGGCTAGCTGTGCTGACGACAGGAGATCCACCTCGGGATACTGCATATTTGTTGGAGGCAACTTGGTCTCTTGGAGGAGTAAGAAGAAGTCAGTGGTGGCCAGATCAACAGCTGAAGCAGAGTATAGAGCTATGGCCTTGGGAGTCACAGAGCTATTGTGGTTGAAGAATATGCTGATGGAGCTGAAGCTGGACCAGGGAGCCAAGATGAAGCTATGGTGTGACAACCAGTCAGCTATTTGTATTGCAAACAATATAATACAGCATGACAGGACCAAGCATATAGAGATTGACAGATTCTTCAACAAAGAAAAGCTGGATAGTGAACTACTAGAGATGGGCTATGCTCCAACCAAAGATCAGGTAGCAGACGGACTGACCAAGGGGCTTAGCTCTGTTAGCATGATGAGAGGATGTGACAAGATTGGCTTAGTGAATATCTTTCGTCCATCTTGAGGGGGAGTGTTGGAATATCCTATTGGTATTTTTGGTATGTTGAAATATGTGTTGGAATATCCTATTAGTATAGTTGGTATGTTGGAATATGCCATAGAATATTCCTATAGAGAATTAATGTAATGAGGAGGTTGTAAGGTTATAAATAGCCAAGAAATAATCAATAAAATATAACAACTATTTCAACAGATCCATACATTTGAAATAAGTGTTTGGAGTTTAATGATCGATACCGAGTCAGAAACAGAGTCGACACGAATTCTGAGCCACCCATTGCATGTATGTATTAGCACAATTCTAGAGTCAGATGCATATACTACTTTATTTATGTCCCTCCCCCCACGCTCAACAATGATGATGCGTGGGCCCATCACTCTTTTCTAGTGTGCACTTCTACAACAATATTTTCAATGTTCATGAACTTCTTAATAGGGCAAGAAATTCATTAATATTAAATTGTCTATATATAAATTAGTCACTTAAGGAGCTGCAATAATGATTCAGCCAAAAAAAGATTATGATAAAATGGACATTCTCCATGGACCAGGCAGTATTGCAACACTTTTGGCATTCACTATTGTGACTAATTTAGATGTGAACCGTACAAAATGACTGGCTTGTTTTGCTATTTAAGACTGTCCCACTAATTAAAAGCAGTCAAATTGCTATTAATTCGTTTTGCAGTTGGTTTGGTTACCAACACCGGACCTGAGAACAGACTGAAACCAAACCGAACTAACAAAAATTGAACCACAAAAAACAGACTGAAATGAATTAAAAAACAAAATCCATTTAGATGGTTTTCTGGATTGAAATGAATATGCGCACCTAGTAAAGGAAAGAAGACAAAAAACTGGAAATAAACAAAAGAAAAAGATTATATTTATCTCACCCTTTGCGTGAGGCGCATGAGTTCCACAAGTACCAATAATTAGTGGAGAAGCAAATGGAGAGGGAGATACAAATAAGGAGATAAAACCTTCAAAATGGTGGTCAAGCAACTTTTCGTAAAAATAAATTCATCCTTGAATTGGTTTTAATCAATCTGTCAGACCACAATGGAAATTAACAAAATACGATTTATGATCAAAAGGGTGGTGCAGTGAGTGATTAGCTTAACAAATTTGTTCAGACTGCATAAACTTATAGGCAAAGCCCACAATCTACAATACAACAGTAGGAGTGCAAATTTTGCATAACCACCCAATAACCAGAAATTTTCTGAGACTCAGATTAGATCTATACGATAAATTCTGGTCGAACCATATAAATTGAACATTTGTCAAGTCATATATGCATTGGTGCCCCTTAATTCACTACTCAAATTGTGGAACTCCACAATTTACGATCTATAAAGCATCACTAGGTTTGGTCAAACCTTTGTTCTAAACACCATTAAAAAACATATGTTATTGAAGGACGATCAATCTAATTGAGAAACCCATATATTAACTATGCTTCTAAGACCACAAAAGTTCATTGGAAATATTTAAGATCCATATTAAAAACGCCAATATTAACAGAAGAATCATAAAACTCAAACCTCTAATAACAGAAACTCAAATACCTGAGTACACACAAAAGAAACACCACAAGCAACTAACCTAGCCCATCTTGCATGATCAAATAATTAACACAAGGAATACATGATTAAAGCACTAAAACATTAAAATAAGTAATGTGGTTTCTGTGTCTCGATGTATCGGGCACATAGGGGAGCAATGGAATGTCCGTGCAATATTATCCTTATTCACAGTTCTTACTAAATTCCACTAAATTTATCTTATGACTAGTGAGTATCTCCTGTCATCTTTGCTCGTCTTTTCTCAAATTAATTAAATAAATAATAAATAAATAAATAATAAATAATCTTTGCTCGTGGATGTAGCCCAATTAGGCGAACCTCGTACATCGGTTGTGTTGTATTTTCCTACATTGCTCACTGTCTATTTGGTGTTATGCCCGAAAGACGAACCCAATCAAGACATATATCCTGCAAGTCCTCTTTGCATAACATCCAGCCTATTGTCAAGCCTTACCAAAACACCTCCTTAATCTACTTCAACTGAGTTTCTTCACTAGCATTCCAGATGGTGGATACATGTAAGCTTGATACATATAAATTGCATGATCCGGCAAATATCTAAATTGTTCTTACCTTTACTTGTACATTGGTTACCATTTGCATGTCACAATTATGTTGCAGACATTTATAAATAAGGAGAAACTTGCTTATGTTAAAAAAAAAACATGAATAGATCAAAAGGCGAACAACTAACCTTCGTACTCCAGAGTTTTGTGCTGACCCTTGAAGAGATCTATGGTGATCTCCTCGAAATCGATGTTGTTCACTCTAACCAAAAGAAAATCAATAGAAAAATTAACTCAAAATTTAGAAAATAAGACAATCAGTAAGAAACACATAGATGTGGAGTTTTTCAATTACTTGCAGAAGAGTACTCACACAACGGCTCCGACAGACAATCCACATACACCTTCAGCGTCATCTCTCCCTTCAAATTCTTTGTTTGCTAAGAAGAAGAAGAAGATATTGACGAAAGATATTTATAGATTCTATGTTGCTAAACGGCTATGTATAACAAACATCACTTTTTTCAAAAATCATGGACTTGGTTATCTCATTGCTCACGTTGTATCAGCTGTGTCAGAAATACCTACTGCTTTGGGCATTTCACATTTAGTGAATTTTCAGTAAAAAATTGGACGTCAAGAAATTAAGATCTATGGAATTGGCAAGAATCACGTGTGAAATTTTTATTTTCCACATTTTTAGAAGATAACACGTAAAATTTTGGTATTCCAAATTTCTGCAACCAGGAAATTCATATAAAACATTTATTTAATTTATGAAGATTTTGGAGGGTCCAAAATTGACAGGTTACCACCATGCAGATCTAGTATATGGACGAGTTACTTTCATATATGAATACTAATTTTGTTTAGACCTACATTTGCAAAAATTAGATCCAAATAACTACCATTTCCCATAGATCTACAAATAAATTGATAAATCTCAAGATCTAACGTGTAATCCATCTGCGAGAAATTGATGGACATAATATCATAGTTTGGTAACTTTGCACATAAGACCTAATTGCACAAGGTTTCGGACGTCTTCATGACGTAAGAGTTGTGGTTAGTTTGATGGGGAAACAGCTCTGATGTCGGTGATAAAATATAACAGACGGAAGTTGTAAGTACTGATAAGCTTTTAAAAATCTAACCATAATGCTACAAGCCTTTGTTTAATTACTACAGGAGAGTATTTAAGAAGTTAGACTTTTCCACAGTTCATTCCACAGTCAACAGCAGTAAAATAGCTCTTCATTTAGATGTATAAAAAGGAAAACTAAATTAATTACCTTCAGAGGTGAGGATGGAGATGCAGCTGAAGGTTTCGGACTGGTAACACCAATATCATATGCTATGCCCCCATCTGCTTTAAACTGTCCAAAGTGCCTCTCAGAAACAGCCCCAGGCTTCGAATCCTCATTAAACAATGCAAAGACATACTCCCTCATCTTTGGCTTGAGAGGAGTTCCTTTTTCCTTGAATAGCCTCTTACGCAGATTATAACTGTAGGTTCTTGAATGTTTGAAGCATAGCTCCTTCTTCATCTTTATATCCCCACTAGTAGGGGTGAGCAACAGGCAGTTTTTTACCGATAACCGAACCCAACCGAAATTGAAGTTCAACTCGGATTGCGATTCTATTTTTTAAATAATTCGGCTATCGGGAAGGGTTTCAAGTTTGGATTTTGGAACTCGACCCAAACCGAAAACCGAATCAGTAAAGTCTATTTACCATTTTAACCTTCAGCCTATATAATAAAAACCTAACCTAACACTCTTCACTCTGCCGCCTCTAAAACGTCTTCCTCTCCCATTCTCCACTTGATCGACCCTCTCTCTCCTTGACTCTCTCGAGTCACGACTCTCTCTCTCTCTCTCTCGACTGAGACTCTCTCTTGACTCTCGAGTTTGAGTCGGTCTTTCTCTCACGAGTTCGTCGACTGAGACTCTCCCTAAGTTGGACCGAGAATCTCTCTCACGAACTATTCGAGTGTCTCTCTCGTGGCTTCTCTCATGGCTTTCTAAGGAATCTAGCCCAAGCCCCTAATCCTAAGTAAGTAGTCACACCTTTTTTATATAGATCGCTATACTATTGTTAATTTGAGGCTGTTAATATTTTTTATATAGATCGTTATACTATTGTTAATTTCAGTACCTAATAATTAGCTATGCTGCAATTGAACTAATAACATGTTATGGTCAGTATTTCTGCTGTTTACGACATTAATATTAGTTAACACAATATGTCAGTAAGTTATGTCGGCATAAGGAATCATTCCTTGGTCGAAGGAAGAATTGGTTATGAAATAGGTAAATGTAAAATCAATCTGAGCCAAAACCACGAGAGAATGTAGGTGCTTCAATCTATTGTACATTTAATTTTTATTTTATCATAAAAAGCATTTATACAAAGATTGATAGATTTTCTTGTTCTGATCTTCCTTACATGTTGCTAGCATCATGTTATTAGAATAGGCATTTCGAGATCACACATCACCATGCTAGTTGTATAAAAAAAAGGTTCCCTAGTATTCTCTGGAATGGTTCTTCAGTAGATATTGCCACTATTATTACTTAGGTATTTCCAGTGCTAGCTTTGGTTCTTTTAATCCTTGATAATTGCAGTGTTCTGTAACTGTATCACTGATTTGTATTTTTGCAGATTCAACATTGGATCTTCTTAGTTGCAGTGTGCCAGTGTTCTATAATTGAATGTATATTTCTATTACCTCTCAAGACCCTGAGTCTCTGACTCACATAGCCGTTGTTAGCAATTTCTATTCTATATTTCTATAATTTGATTCGATTCGATTATGGGATACAACATGCAGAAAATTTGTACTATTTGTTGCAAAAAAAAAGCATTTAGCATTGCACTGCTTGCTGCAAAAAAAAGAAAGAAAAAGATCTGTTTCTGTTTAGTTATTGATAGAACCCCTTCTCATCATATCAAAAATTGGTGGGGGTCCATCATATGAAGCCATGGAGTTGACTTCAAGAACAACAGGAATTGAAGAAGAATAGAGGAGAACTATAACTATAACTACTTCTATTGAGAAAGTGGTAACTATTACAATACAACTAAAATGAATGAAAACAAAGATTACATTTCTTCATCATCCATTTGACTACTACTCCTCACTACATATAACAAGGAGATGACAAGAAACTTAACTGACCAACTAACTAATGACAGGTCATCCAACTGACTCCTTTCTTGCATGTGTTAATCTTCTTTAGTCCTGCAGTGACATCTAGCAGTCTTCACTGCATCTTCAAACAGTCCTCACAACCCTCCAGTTCATTGTTAGCAATCAATACTGCCTTTAATTGCTTCAAGGCTAGGAATTGTAGTAGGAATCATTTGGGAATGCATCAGTTGTATTGTTTGCACAAATTGTATTCTGTTTCTGTTTAATTGAATTGTTATACCTTATAAATTTACCTGGATGTGCATTGCAGTTATATGTTAATTGAATATTTTTGTAAAATTTTGTTAATGAATTTATTTTGTATTCTTTTTTAAAGTGAAGGCCTGGCCCACTTGGGTTTTGTAAAATTCGATTCAGAACTATTTTAATTCGATTCAGAACGGTTTTTATGAATATGGTTAGATTTTCGGTTTTGTAAAATTCGGTTCTCGGTTCATTTGATTTTTATTCGGGTTGGACCGAACCAAACCATTGCTCGGCCCTATCCACTAGAGGCATAACATGTCTCTGAAACCACAACTTCCATCTCCCCAGAGCCTGAATGGGTCTTCCAGAACTGTATGGCTGGTCTTTTCCTGTAGATCCACAAGTAGTTCAAGAAATAATTAATGATCTGAAATGCATAACATTACATTATAATTTCACCAGAGATTCATAAATCTATGAGCAATATCAAGATCTTTCTACTTAAAATTCAATTTTTACCATAGATCTACAAAAGTATAGCAAGATCCAGTAGATCTACTAAATACATCAAACATACCCAAGAAATCCCCAAAGATCAACTATTGATCCACAGATCTAACAAATACTTCTCCATTATTCAAACTCGATTTGTAGGAACTAACAAATTTTCCGACGGATCTATATTTCTTGCAAGAAAATCAAGAAAATGAAAAGCGAGTGGATAGATGAAGAGCGAGTGGATACCTGTATCTTGTGCCCCGGCCTGGCCATTGTGGATCGTGATATACTCCCTCTACGCGAAGAAGAAGAAGAAGAAGAAGAAGAAGAAGAAGAAGAAGAAGAAGGAGGAGGAGAGGAAAATTTGGAGCCACTCCACCCTGGGGTTCTCCGGCGAGACCCTGGCTCTGTCATCCCGCGGATGATTTCCCTCACCTCTCGCTCTCCCCGGACTCAGGGGATTGCTTGCAGCTTGACGAGCTCCGGATGCGCGCGCCTCGTCCTCCAGCTCAGAGTATGGAGGACGCGGCCGCGAAGATCAGGGTCGTAGAAGAGAACCGCGGTTGGGGCTCGTGGGTGGGTGGAGGGGGGGGGGGGAGGGGGGAAGGGGGGGGAGGGGCGGGGAGGGGGGGGAGGGTGCGGGGGGAGGGTGGGGGGGGAGGGCGGAAGCGGGGGGGAGGGGGGAAGGGTGGGGGGGGTGAGGGGCGGGGGGGGAGGGGGGAGGAAGGGTGCGGGGGTGGTTCCTACTGATACTGAAGAAGAAGGAGACTATCTAAAATTCTGTAACATGTAACAGAGTGTAATGGAGACAAATAGCTAGCTAGAGAAGAAGTAAAGAAACTAGGGTTTGCTCTATTGTAATTTGAAGAAGAAGCTACAATCTAGGGAAGATAAAAATAAAATTTGGAAAGTAAATCTGAGATCATAATTCTCCATACATTTGAAAATTAAAGAAGAGTCAAAATGACATTTTAGGAGAGCACGGAATATATATGTATGTATGTATATCCACTTATGAAGGTGGTTTATATATGTAATTACTAGGAGGGCTTATAGGTAATTTGACCGAAATTAAACTGCATTTCCTTCTTTCCTCCCTGGCGTGGCGTCAGTTGGGTACCGTACGGCGAGGAGCTGCTGGCCTTGGGCGGTGAACTCAGCGCGGGGACGGGAAGGAGGCGAGGAGACCGGTTGGTCGGCTGCTTCTTGTCGGGTAGGTGGCAGCGGGCTGTTCTAAGCGTCAGGACCAGCAGAGGGGTCGTCGGAGACCTGACAGGCAGGCAGGGCAGAGCGGGCGAGGAGTTTCGATCGGCGGCGTCGGCAGAGAGGAGCGATCGCAGTGCTTTATGCGGAAGCAGCAGAGGCGTGTAGAGCAGGGCAGCTAAGCTAGCGGGGAAATAACATGGGTAGTGCGGGTTCACTGGCAGGGCTCGGCGAGCATAAAGCTTAGGAAAGTTAAGGTCAGTTTAGGAGGAGGGGGAGTCTCGTGCAAAGGAAGCTCGAGAAGATTATGCGGACATTTGATCGACATGCTTCGATCGATAACATTACCAACTCTCCACAAGATGTCAATGGTTGATAAGCTTAGGATCAATTAGACTAGAGCCTTACAAGCCCCTTCCCCTTCAAAGAAAACATTTCGAAAGCTTCCAAGTTGGCACGTCTTCTCTCAACAACGCAAACATGGGATTTGGTCTCGATCGGCACTGCATTTATGGATCAAGTTGTTAGCAATTTCATCAATGTGACCAGCAAATAGATCCACCTTTGGCTTAGCTTATTTGCTTCACAAGAATTATTTAGAAAGTTTTTTTTTTTTCCTCCATATTTCTTTGTCCAGAATAAAATTTTCTACATATTAGTATACTTCTTTCATAAACGACTTGTTTGATTTTTCATGTCACAATTACAAAAGTTAATTGTTAGTATGTATTTGTAACAAATTCCTCTACTCAAAGCCAATGGACAGCCATGAACCCTACTATTTAATAATCTATACAGCAATCAATACCAACTAGATCAATGTACATTTCAATTACGATATCTTTTTTTAAACAAATAACCTTTAGTTATTTGGTTATCTAAGTGTTATTTACTTTCTCAGTAAAAATCAATTGCTAGTTTTTAATATATAAATGAAAAATTAGAAGAAATTACAAAAACAATTAGGACATGTGCTTGGATATATATATATATAAATAAGAGGCTATAGTGAGAGAGAGAGAAAGAAAGAGAAGAGAGAAGAAATAGGAGAGAAGAAAGAAGAGAGAACGAGAAGAAAAGAGAGAATTACCAGAGCTAATGGACCGCTGTCAGTATTCCTTCCCTCTCTCTCTCTCTATCAATCTCTATCAATTGCTTTTCTTGTTACAAGCTTCTTGATTATGCTATCATTTTATTAGACATGCTACTTATTCTATTATTTTGGTAACGAATTATTCTTCAATCTTTCATTTTCTGGCTAAATGTTTTATGGTTTCTTGTTTTGTTTGTTTTTTTTTCCTTTAACTAATCCATGACAAAACTTTAAATCTTTAATTTTAAAAATCGTTAATTTTATGGTTTTTTGTTTTATTCGGTTTTTTTTTTCTTTAATCTTGATAATTTTAATGAATTATAAAATTCCTCGATTGCTGATTCAATTATTTGCTTGACAAAATTGTTTGGCAAAGCTGTTTTCTTGACAGAACCTTATAACTTGATCGCTATCTATCCAAAGAACAATTTGGTGGGGCCATTTCTTAAATCTTGATCGCTATCTATCCAACAATTTGGTGGGGCCATTTCTTAAATCTTGATCGCTATTTATCCAACAATTTGGTGGGGCCATTTCTTAAATCTTGATCGCTATTTATCCAAAGAACAATTTGGTGGGGCCATTTGTTTGTTTTAACCCGACACCTAAAATTACAAATCCTAGCGCCTACCTAAAACCCCGAGGCCGAGCTCCTCTCCTCCTCTTCTTCCTTTGCACCCCACGCCTCCCCGAGCCTGAGCTCCGCCCGACCCTCCGCCTACCATGCCAGCGCTACCCCTGCGGTCGAACCTCGCCGTCCTCCCGCTGCCTCGGACAACACCCTATTTCCGTCAACAATGTGACCAACAAATAGATTCACATTGGGCTTAGCTTATTTGCTTCACAAGATTAATTTTGAAAGCTTTTTTTTTCCTCTTTGTTAATATATTATCCTCTACAGAAGAAATTTTTCTATATATTAGTATAGTTCTTTCATAAATCACTTGTTTGATTTTTCATGTCACAATTACAAAAGTTAATTGTTAGTATGTATTTGTAACAAATGCAGTAACAAATTCCTCTACTCAAAGCCAATGGACAGCCATGACCCCTAGTATTTAATAATCTATACAGCAATCAATACCAACTAGATCAATGTACATTTCAATTACGATATCTTTTTTTAAACCAAATACCTTTAATTATTTGCTTATATAAGTGTTATTTATTTTTGGGTATACGAGAGAGAGAGAGAGAGAGAGAAAGAAAGAGAAAAGAGAATCTTTAATTTTGACAAATTCTTCAATGTTTTCTTTTCTTTTTCTGGCGGGAAAATATTAATGGATGTTTATGATTTTTTTGTTTTTCCTTTAATATTTATTATTTAAATGGGTTAATCTATTATGGTTAAAATTTCTCGATTTCTTACTTTAGACAAAACCTTAAAAAAAAAATTTAATTTTGATAATTCTCCAATCTTTAATTTTCTGGCGGGAGAATATTATTGTTTTTTGTTTTAATCGTTTTTTTTTCCTTTAATCTTAATTACTTTAATGAATTAATCTTTTATTGTAGTTAAAATGCCTCCATTGCTGTTCTATTATTTTGTTGACAAAACCTTAAATATTTAGTTTTGATAAATTCTTCTTCAATCTTTAATTTTCTGGCGGGAAAATTTATCCAAGTCTAAATGTTAATGATTTTTTTTTTCTTTTGTTTGTTTTTTCCTTTAATCTTTATTATTTTACTGAATTAATCTTTATTATTGTTGAAATTTGTGTTTTATTGACAGAACCTTAAATCTTGATCTATCTACCCAAAGAAAAATTTGGTGGGACCATTTGTTTGTTTTAACCCGACTGTTTTTAACTGATTAGTTAGTTTATTTTGTCACATAGTCATCAAAGTTTTTTTGTTTTGTTTATTTCATCGCAGACCCTTATGCACCATTTCCCCCCGTCCTTCCGGCACTGCGCCTCCAGTCCCTTGTGCACCTCCACCTCCAGCTGCCCCCCATCTTTCCGGTACTGCGCCTCCAGTCCCTTATGCACCTCCACCTCCGGTCTCTTATACACCTCCAGTCCCTTATGCACCAGTTTCCCCCCGTCCTCCCGGCACTGCGCCTCCAGTCCCTTGTGCACCTCCACCTCCAGCTGCCCCCCATCTTTCCGGTACTGCGCCTCCAGTCCCTTATGCACCTCCACCTCCGGTCTCTTATACACCTCCAGTCCCTTATGCACCAGTTTCCCCCCGTCCTCCCGGCACTGCGCCTCCAGTCCCTTGTGCACCTCCACCTCCAGCTGCCCCCCATCTTTCCGGTACTGCGCCTCCAGTCCCTTATGCACCTCCACCTCCGGTCTCTTATATACCTCCAGTCCCTTATGCACCTCCACCTCCAGTTGCCCTCCATCCTCCCGGCACTGCGCCTCCAGTCCCTTATGCACCTCCACCTCCAGCTGCCCCCCATCCTCCCGGTATTGTGCCTCCAGTCCCTTATGCACCTCCGCCTCTAGCTGCCCTCCATCCTCCATACTACGGCATTCCAGCCGGCATTGTGCCTCCAGTACCTTATGCACCTTCACCGTATGCACCTCCACCTCCAGATCCTCCTGCTCCAGTCCCTCGTGCACCTCCAGCTGCAGCTCTATACCCATACGCCCCAACTGGTACAAGCATTAAAATTTCAACATTGTCAAGCGAATAGTATTACCGTTTTACTTTCTATACATAATTTGGTTTGCAACATATTTTGCAGCTGCAGGCCCCCAGCTAGTCCTTCGTGTAGCGCATGAAGGGGAGGTGTTACAAGGCATGGAGAAGACCAAGATGTGCAAATATTTTAGTAGATTTTGCCGCCATGGCGAGGGGTGCCCGTTCGCCCACGGCCAGCATGAGCTCCGCCCGTTCCCTGCTGGCTACAGGACCCAGGTGTGTCGCTCCTTCGAAGAAAAAGGTGTGTGCAGCTATGGGAACCGCTGCAAGTACCTCCATTAAGCGATGAATGGTCCATAAGCGATGAATGTTGCCAGTAACACAATGATTGCTGAATCTAATTCACGTCTGTTACTGATTTTTTTTTTTTTTTTTTGAGGTCATGATGGATTGGGCCTATTAGTAGTGTTAGAAAGAAAGCCACATGAATCTAAATGATGGCTGTAACTGAACAATTATACTATCATTCTGTAACCTGAATCTAAGATTTTTGTTGAGTCACTGTATTTTTGTTGAGATCATTCTATATCAAATGACATTTGTAAAGTGTGGAAATTTAAAAGTTAAAACCAATTCTTTTTTCTCGCCCATCTTCTTCTTTTGGATGAAAACTTTCTTGATTACATGTAATGATTTATCATTTCCTTAGATTGTTTATATATATATATATACATATATATGTGTGTGTGTGTGTGTGTGTGTGATAACTAGTTAATTTGTTATTAATGGAAATAACATATTCATAAATTTGCAGAGATAAATCATTGACAAAGATATGTCATCAATGTCCAAACTGAGTTTTATCTTTAACTTCATTACTACAGTAACGATGTTTGTTTTGCAATATGTGAATCCTAGAATCAGAGAGTATAGCATCTAATATCTAAACGTGAACCTAAAGAGAATATAACTTAAATGAGAAAATCTAGATACAGAAAGTATTATGTACCTGAAGAAATAAATCTGTATGAGTTTTTCCTTTATAAAGGACTAGTTCAACTTTTAACACCAGAACTCCGAAGGGCACCAGCAAAAAATTTGCTGCATAGAAAAGTTAGGTCAGTACCAAGTAACAGCCAATATGCAATTTTGAAACAACCAAAATTCTGCTACACGAAAATGATATTAAATAATAAATTCATTGGACAATCAAATTTGAGTTACTAGATTTTGACATCTTTCACTAATACCCACATAACTAAATACAACCTACCATACATTAGTACATCAAAATTGATCCTTCTAACCATCTTACAATTATGCATTATAAAATATTTGATGACATTTTAGACAACATGAAACATTGGTGTGATCTAGGTGACTCAAATGTCATTTCCAAAACTCATGCATACTGAAATAGAGCTGGTCAAGAATAAATCTAAACAAGAAAATTACAGAAGATGATAACCCTATGATATGAAAATGAAAATGGGGAGTTTTAGAGGGCAAAAGCAATTATTGCTTTCTATAGAATTCTCTGCACATACAATTATTGTGCAGTGTTCAGAAACAAACTTATTCAATGGTAATGCCTACTTTAACTTGACTTTTATAAAATAGAATAAAATAAAGAAGAAGATGGGATCAAGGAGATCACAGTACATAAAGGGATCAAGGAAACAAAAACTTGGCTAATCAATCACCGGACTCACTAAATTCACAAGTCGGAGCAAATTTAGTCAATATCTAGGAGAATTGCAAAATTTTCAAGACTACTTCAATTGAGTGACCCTGAAAACTGATTACAACATCAAAGCCTTTTATCGCATTTTTTGGTACATATCATATTCAAGGCTCGAACACGATGTCTCTGTTCAAAGCTTGTTCGAGTGCGCAAGCTAAATTACAATATTGAAGTGTCAGATACACTGCTCAACCATCATCAAGCTTTACTAACCAAACATCATAGTTACATGACATTACAAATATTTGATCAAAAACTTCGGCAAGGTCACTGGGGAAAACTTTATTGAAAAAAAATCCATAACTCATCCAAATACCATAGCTCGAGGTATTTTTAATTATCAATGTCACTTTGAAGTAAACAATTAAATACAGATGCTACATTAAATCTTTGGGAAGTATATATTTTCGGAAGTATGATACAGTTTAATGGTTGATTAAGGAGTACAAAAATAATTTGAGAGTAATATGGCAACTACTAATAATGAGAAACAACTTACCTCGGCATCAGAAAGATACATGAGTAGCCAGTTTGAGAAAATTTGTTGGAGTTTGGCCTTTTTTATTAGAAAGTTTAGTCCCACATCGGCTAGGCCAAAGGAGTTGTATCTCTATATAATAGCTATGCTTGTCTAGAGATGCACAAGTGGTGTGGAGGTGCACATGGGTATGCCATGTGGGAGTATTTTTCTAATGGGAAAAAAGGACAAATCAACAATGAAGCATTCATGCTTTTTGCTCTTGGAAAATTAAATTCCATTGGAGCTAAGCCCCGTAGGGGCTTAGTGACTCGGACTCGGACTCGGACTCGGACTCGGACTCATGGGCTCATGAGGCGTAATGTGGCATTTTGTTGCCCTTTGGCTCAGATCGTGTCTATGCATGATTGCGTAGTTACAGCATGTTCGGGACGGTTTCTTCCCACATCCCGAACATGTTGCTAACTCGGCGGTTACAGAGCGAGGCTATATAAGCTTCTCTGCTCTCTCTCTTTCAAGATACAAGTTCAGAATTCACATAAGGCAGAAGTATTTTTTAGCACCATTCCTTACGTGTTTCTACAGAGTTTGAGAGTGAAGAGAAGCAGTGCATCAGCGCCACTTAGCGCAGGAGTCCGTATGCTATCCGAGGAGTCAGAAGAGCGGAGTGTTCCAAAGTTCTTCGTCAAACTTGTTGGTTTCTGGAAGCTGTTCGTGTGGGACGAATTAAGCTTTGAGCAACGGTGATCATTCACCCCAGCAATCTTCTATCTATCGCCTGTCATCCAAGATGCTGCTGCCTATAACAATTCGCTTAGTATCTTCTTTTTAGAAGTACTACTGTCATTTGCTACTGTTACAAAATCTTTTTAGATTTTCGTAACTCAGAATCCTCCAAGGATCTCCGTTGCGCACATTCTTTGAAGTATTGTATTTAAACATTATTTTTACAATTGTTTCATTTTCTCAGTTTTTCATCGAAAATTATGCCTCGGCCATTCTCAAAGCTTAATTGTTACGATGAAAATCTTTCGTGCTTCGCTAGTCAATCCTAACTTCTCTAAGTTGGAACAATTTGATGGTGAGCACTATCAAATATGGAAAAGAAAGGTTTTTCTCAATATTTAGTTCTTTGATGTTGATCACATGTTGTTTGAGGAGGAACCTACTGTTACAGAAACTGGATCTGCAGCCGCAATCTCTGCGTCTACTAAAAACCAAGCCAAGTGGAGAAGGGACAATAGCATTTGTAGGCTTATGATCCTAAATGCTATGGAAGATTTTCTTGCCGAATCTTATTCAAAGAAGACTGTTGCCAGAGAGATTTGGGAGTCTCTGGAGAAACTGTACGAGGATGATAAGAACCGCAGTAAGATATTTCTTATTGAGAAATATCACAAGTGGTTCTTTGAGGACGATAAGCCAATGTTGCCGCAGGTGAAGGAGTTCCTGAAACTGCGACAGAAGTTGGAAGACGAGGCGATGCCCCTCCCCGACAAGTTTGTTATTGGAGGGATCGTTTCGAAGCTCCCTGCTGGGTGGAGCAAGTTCTATACAAACATGCATAGGAAGAAGTTGGAGGTCAGTCTCGACGATCTCCTGCAGGAAATCTACGTTGAGGAGCAGATGAGGGCTCAACTGAAGGTGGACGCACTGTCCAAGCAATTGGCTAACGCCAATCTGGTTCATACCAGGGAACAAAGGGGAAAGCATGCGACTTCCCTCAGCAAGAAGAAGGACCCTAACAATCTGAACGTGAAGGGGACTTCCTTCAAGCAAAAGAAGGCAAAGTCTCAGATGCCTTGCTTCAAGTGTGGCAAGAAGGGCCACTTCAAGTGTGAATGCAAAGAAAAGACCAAACAATCAGAGCAAGGAGAGCCTAGAAATGTATCTATGATCACTGATGTTGTTGCTATGATTGTGCAGGTCGAGCGGTGGGCGCTGACTCTGACTGTTGGGTAGATACTGGAGCCACCTGCCTTGTCTGCTCCAGCAAGGAGTGGTTCACCACCTATACACCAACTTCTGAAGTGGTTATGGTGGCGAACCAGGCACAAGCTGAAGTGTTCGGGATCGGGACGATGGTTTTGTAACGTCCCAGTCCTAAAATACTTAGGACTAGGTACGTATCCATGCCAGCTGCATACATACGAAGTATACTCAAATATATGGAAACTCGTATGTATACATAAGCTGTAAAATGCAGAAAAATAAGAGTAATCTAATCTCATCCACAAATAAAGAATAAAAGATATCATATAATCAACTGTAATAAGTCTTTATACAATATGTTGGACGGAGACAAAGTCTACTACCAACTATCTCAAATAAAAGGGTACAAGAAGGAATAGATGAAATAACAAGACTAGCTAAGTGCAATCATCTTCGAAAGGATAGAGAAGATCACGGCCTCGACTAGAACACTGCAACTATCACAATAGCACACACTTGGAGAGATAACCAGGTCCTCAGAGGGACGTAACAAGATACAATAAATATGCCATATAAATACTGAATATAAAATATGCCACAAACAAAAGTAAGTGACAAGACAACAATAAGGCACTCTAATCATACTAAAGTGAACATGCAGTTAAGAACAAACATTTCGTCGCATGAGCCCTGGCTGTAAATGGGATCTGGTATAGTCTCCACTTGGGCACCAGTGACCACAGTGCATGATGTTCAAAAACGACAGTGGCAAACCTGAGAGGCTCAACATACCCGTATCTCCAGCGGACCTTCCGGGTTACAAGGAAAGTGCAATCGAAGCCCATATGACAAGAAAATGTTCTTCCCATCCAATGTACCTATCATGTCGCATCCATGACCATGTAACACTACTAATCATCAAGTCTTCTAATATACAACTATTGACAGTTAGGCCTAACGCATGCATACTGGGGATCAGCCAACACGCAAGGACCTCTACATGCTACTCATCTCACACATCCTCGTGGTACAAATGTGTCAAGGTATATGTAATACACTACAAATGGTAGTCACTTAACTCTAAGTCCATATGCAACTAAAGGATAATAACAAAGTACAGCTAATATCACTGAGCAGACAGTAAATCAAGGACTGTAAAAACTGGAAATAAATGAATAGTAATATGTAATAAAATGCAAACTAAATATAAATAGTATAATGTCAAGGTATCTTGCCTGAGGTTATGTGCAAAAGAGAATAATCCAATAGCTCGAATAGACAAATAAACGAAACAAAAAAAGTCAAATCCCGCAGATGACTCCGGATGCTACAACAATCATCACGAACGAGTTTGGAATATAAAATATGCCTAGGAAACGCCTGTCCAAAAGTTAAATTTTGGAACAGGGGTAAATTCGTAACTTCGGATCAAAACGATGTCCGCCGTTGGATCCGCTTTGCACCGAAATGCGTACCAGAATCTACGGTCTCTAAAGTCGTCAAACTACATGTCTAAATTTTTTTTCCGAGACGAACTCAACGGTATGTCCAATTTTGGATTCCGAGGAGCCGTGCACAAAATCGCCCGTTGAGTAGGATTGTGGGCCCGCCAAAATGACGTCTCGATCAACGGTCTCTGAATCGGACCAAACTTGGTTCACAGGACCAGAAAAATATTTTGAGTCCAATGGCGCAAGTTTCGTCACGAATTGATGAGTGTACACGAAGTTGTGACTTAATTTGCAAAGGGTCGATATGGGGGTATCTCGACGGATACGTACTGATTTTGTCGTGCACATGCAACGAAATCGGGTTCCGTCAGTTCCCACACGTCAACAACATCCATACGCGCCTTTCGATGCTTATAGTGTGCGACCACGTCGCCCGGTTTGTCGGGATGGACGTCGTATCGGGGTGTTCTTCTACTTTATGAAAACAGAATTTACAATTTTTCATGAAACTTTAACAACATATAACTTTTTACACACTAGATAAAAAATGAATCCAGAAGTTGCGTTACAATCTCGGTTATGTTGTCTTTGACTATCTTCAATTAGTTTCTACAAAATCCTATTGTACAGAAAGAAAAGTGGCCGACAAGTTGGTGTTTTGAAAAAGTTTTTAATATACCAGAAAAATGGTTTTTTCTCCAACTTCGTCTCAATTTTTCGAGCAAATTGGATGGCCATATTGAAATCCACCTGGGGGATCTCGAAGAGGGTCATGTGGGCTTTCTACACGAATTTACGAATAAAAAATCGGAATAGAATTGATAGAGAAATTGATCGGAGAAGTGGTATACCTTAAAGTGGAAATCTGTTATTTTATTGTTGTTGTTGTTGTCGCCGTGACGATCGGGAGGCGGAGATGCTGTCGCTCCGGCGAGGCTGGCACGTACGCCAAAGAGAGGTACGGGGACAGAGGTGAGAGGAGGAAGGATGGAAGGAGAGAGGAAGAAGAGATTGGGTTAGGGTTTAGTAATATATATATATGTATGTATACATATATATATATATATATAAGGAAGGGGGTTTCGGCCAACTATATACTAAAGCTGCTGCTTATTATTTTGGACGGCCACCAAGGGGACCAAGGAGCTGCTGCTCCTTTTGCTATTTGTGCATTGTGTGGTCGGTTTTCCCACTTGGTGGGGCCGACCACACATGCCATTATTTATATTATTTTTTCTTTTTATCTAAATCTATTTAACTATATATATATATATATATATATATATATATATATATATATATATATATATATATATATATATGTATATATCCATATACCATAATCTATTTAGAAAAACCAAATAACAATTTAAATATTATCTATCCAAATATTTAACATATTTAAACATATTCATATATATATATATATATATATATATATATATATATATATATATATATATATATATATATATATATATATAAATTCAATTCACAATAAATCAACTCAAAATAATAATATCTTAATAGAATAGACATGTTTATTAAATATCCATAAAATAACTTTAATAACACTAAATTAATAAAATCGTCCCAGTGGGTGAACCAATACCGCACACCCTTATCCGGGTCCCGAAAAAATCTATAATCTTGTAAATATATTATTTAATAAAAATACTAATAATTGTACATATAATTAAATAATTAGAAATTGTGCATAAAATTCTAAAATAATTTAGAAAATATTTCTAAGTACATAAAATATGTCTACATGGCCACATTTGGTAACACTACCTGCTTACATGGGATTAAATTTGGTTCGGGCCCTGTTCGGGCTGAATTGGACAAACCGGGTCATCTAAAAATCAATATATAAAATAATATTTAATTAAAATAATTTGAATAAGTCCATTCACAACTTAGCCTGGTTTTTCTAGTTTGGGCATCACCATGGCTAGGCTTCCCTTGGCACGACTGGTACACTAGTCAAGGCACACTGCTACAACTTTCGTGCTAAAAGTCATGGTCGTCTAGTGCTCCAAAACACAACAATGGCTAAGGTCATTTTTAATAATTAATAAAAACCATAAATTGTATAAATTCATTTTTAAGTCTAATAAAATAAAAAAATAGGGGTTTTTACATCCTACCCAACTTACAAGAATTTCGTCCTCGAAATTTTTGAATAATAGGGTAGATAGGGTTGAGGAATAGAAAGAGTTTATCAATACCAACATACGATTAAATTTTTGGAGGAGGCAATGAAACGACGTTCAACACAACCATGCATTAGAAAATTGTGGAGTCGATATATACAAAATATATCATGGTTATGGAATTGAATAAGGGTTGCTAATGAAGGTGACAAAATTTGATTACCTGAATAAAATGGTAAGAAATTTAGTAGATCAAAGAGGATAATTAGACATTTGGGGATTATGGTTCTTTGAGGGAAAAACTGGATACTAATCGTCTTGGTCGAGGGTTTGATTAAGTGAACGATTAGAATCATTCTCGAGTGCTTAAGAATAATTGGGAGGGCACGATAACAATTCTAGGATTGAGAAAATGAGGAGTAGTTAAAGGCGAGGATATAGCCACATGAGTCGGTCGGTGGCTATCTACATTTGTGTATAAATAATCGATAGGGCAACCAAAGATGATACCTTGAGTCTATCTAGTAAATACAGTGCCTTATCTTTCCAAAATAAGTAAAAGACAAGAACAACAAAGGTTTCAAAGACGGTGTTATATATTGAGTACGAATTGTGGGGTTCATAGGCGGCGAAACTAATTCAAAAAAGAATTGCCAAGGCTGTCGCGGATGAGACTCTAAGGCAAGTTTACTATGTCTTCATCCACGTAGAATAATATGTGATAAGCGAACCAAAGTGCAATAGGTTGATCAGACCATCATGCACCGGTTCTGATTAGGCAATATGTTAGTGGATGCACCCAATAAAATATGTCATGATCAAGCTTGATAATGAAATAAGCTTGTAAAACTGAAGCTACGTTAGCAGCATGAAATAGTCAAAATATGAGCAAGGGAGGTACTGGTGAAGGAAATTTTAAATAGTCCAAGATCTTTTAAAATCAAGGCTCGCCCGAAGTTTGGGCCTATACAGTTGTCCTAGTGTTTCTCATTTATCGCTTGGTAGACTAGATAAGGTAGGGTCCTCTGAATTTATAGTCTAAGTGAACTTACCAATGTGGTTCACAAGAAAAAAGGTTTGTTAGGTGGTGAGGTATTCTACCCAACTTACAAGAGTTAAACTAATAGTATGATGGGATAATGGGTCAAGCAATCAAGATAAAGTATTTAAGGAATTTAGTAGAACACAATCACATATTGGGTCGAAAGATTTGAGTCGAGGTTGAATCCTTATCCGTGGTCGAAAATATATCGGTATCATGGTAAAGATTATAGCTTAGCCATTTTGACCAGAAGGTCATATCATGAAAATAGTGTACAAGGAGGCGTATTTTAGTGGGACATAATATATCTACATGAAGGTGGGCTTGTCTAGTCCTTACATATGAAATTTGTTGGAAGGAAAAGTCTAGTGTTGTGCTCCAAATATCCAAGTCACGGTAAGGGACGCCAAAAGATCTAAAATAGAATGTGGGAGTTCATGGGGGTGACAACTAATGCAAAAAAAAAGGAAGATCACGTTGAAGCATGAAGTAAAATTAACTAAAAATTTAGTAAAATAATTTTAGGGACACAGTTCCAGAGAGAAGATAGTCTCCTAAACGAACACAATTAAGGAACCATTAAATCACTATTCAAATTGCAAATGGGTTAGAAGGTCGCAATTAAAAGATCTAGAATTGAAGGAAGGTCGAGTAAGTCAAGGTGGAAATACAGTCACATAGTTTGGTAGATGACTAACAACACTTGTGTACATATTACTATCATGGTCATGAGTGATATGACAATTAGTGTGGAGTACATCTATCTTATTATAGCTATCTTGATGGCCTACCATTAAGATTTTAGCTCAAGTTTTCTCCAAAAGTCTCTAAATAAAATTTTCAAAAATAACCACCCAAAATTTGTATTCACTGCAAGTCGTTCAATTTAATCATGACCAAAATTTAAATCACTTTCATAAATCTCAAAACAAACTTTATCAGGTTACTACTAACCTTTTCCAAATTTAACGTTTAAATTCAACTATTTAACTCAAGAGTTCATAATTTACGAATCCATAAAAATTTCACAATCAATCAAAAATTTAACACTCTAAAATGTTCAAATAACTCATAATAAAACTCTTAGCATATTAAAAGCAATCTCAAAAATTAACCTCAATTGCTCTCATCAATTTTAACTTCTATTCATGCTAAGTTATTCCAATAAAATCACAACTTTTAAATGGTAACTTCCTTTAATCAATCAAAATAACATTCCATCACATCCTTCGAAATTCTTCCAAAAATTATAATATTAGCAAACCCCCATTAAACTAAATTTTTAAATAATCTTATCAGTCATAAAATCTTTTTTTTTACGAAATTTGATATCCAAATTCATAAAAAAAAATTTAAAAACCAAAATCTAAATAGATTTGTAAATCCTCAATCATAGGACACAATTTAAAAATAAAGAAAAATTCTCAAAAATTGTTTTCATAACTTTCAAATATTTTAAATCAAAAATTTAGAAATTATTACTTCTACAATTTTTTTAAAATTTTTTAATAAACATATTAACCGTAACTTGTACGTCTCAATTTAAATAATTCCTTCTGCCACAATTAAAATCTGAGATCATTTTCAAACAAAATTTATAACTGTTCAAAGGTGTATAACTATATTCCAATAAATCATAAATATCACAACTCGAAAATCAAATCAATTTTATATTTGTTCAAAGATGTATAACTATAACTCCATAATTCATAAATATCAAAACTCAAAATTCCAATCAATTTTTAAATCAATGGTATAAAGATTATATATATATATATATATATATATATATATATATATATATATATATATATATATATATATATATATATTCTTCCTGCAGTATCAATCCTATGGTGTTTACTATTTAGAAATCTGAAGATTAAAACTTTCCTTGGTAATATCCTACTTTACAAATTACTAATCATTAAATCACACTAAAAAAGCCCTTTTACTCAATTAGAATCTTAAATGTATTCCAATTGCCAATATCACCATTCTAGCCATAAGTGTGACCTATGAGCATATATTAGTGTAGTCATCTTCCTAGTTGATACTAAGCACGAAAATAAGAATCGACGGTAGAAAGGAATCAAGACACTAATAAAATCTGCTCAATTGGCGACGTATATTTAGCAACGTTATATTAACGTCGCTAAATTGTGTACATTAGCAACGTTTTATATAAACGTCGCTCATAGTCGCTACTAGCGACGACCTAAGCAACGTAATAATGACGTACATTAAGCACATGACCCAGTAGTCGCGAAACATCGCTGGGATGTCGCTAGTAGCGACGCATTTAGCGACGGTAGTTTAAGCGTCGCTAAATTCTAATTATATCTCCGCCCCAATGTTTTATTTCTCCCATTTTCCTCTCTCACTCTCTCTCCTCTCCGGCGCTCTCACTCTCTCCGGCGGCAACTCTCAATCTCTCCGGCGGCGACTCTCACTCTCTCCGGCGATTCTCCTCCCTCTCTGGTACGTGACTCTCCCCCTCCCTCTTTCTTTCTCTCTCCGTCTGTTTTGGTTGTTGGTGGTTTGTGGGGGGGGTACGGGTGGCTCGGAGGGAGGTGCAGGGGGATGCGGGTGGTTTGGGGTGAGTGGGGGTAGGTGGGGGGGTGGGGTGGGGCAGGGGGGACGAGGGCGGCTGGGAGAGGGTAACTAGGATCAGGGTTCGGGTTAGGGTTCATTTCCCATTCGACGCTCTCACTCTCTCCGGCGATGTCACTCTCTCCGGCGACTCTCCTCCTCCCTCTGGCGCTCTCACTCTCTCTTCTCCCCCCTCCGGCGCTGTCACTCTCTCCGGCGCAGGGGAGACGAGGGCGGCTGGGGGAGGGGAGCTAGGAGTAGGGTTCGGGTTAGGGCTAGGGGTGGTATAGGGGGGTGGCTTGGTCAGGGGCACAGATAGTGCCAAAAAATCTGATAATTTAGTAATAATTATTTGTTTTCCGACACCAAAAATGTGATACTACGATTCGAACGCACCGATAGTGCCGATATTTGTAACAAGTAGTTTTGTTGGTTGGTTAATTGGTAACATGGTGATCGGAACATATAGTCCCTGCATCCATTCAACTGGCGAGGCAGAAACTATGTAGCCATAGTGGTGATCAGGACATAGTCCCTGCAGCCATTCGACTGGTGAGGCAAAAACTATGTAGCCGTAGTGGTGATCAGGACATAGTCCCTACAGCCATTCGAATGGCGAGGCAAAAACTATGTAGCCATAGATAAAGTTGACTGTCCTGCGACCCTCATCCCTCGGCAATGATGATACGACAACCTATCACTATATCTTATATAGTAGTACATGATGTCTTAGTATTATATTATGTGAGTTTATCTTGATTCTGTTACATTCTTCAGATACTACATACTAGCACTACAAAAAAAGTTGGCTTTTGGGATAGAACTATTAGGAACGCTAGTCTAAAAGGTCCTAAAAATTTAATTTTTTGGGACGACTAAGTCTTTGGTAACAAAAAATAATATTATTCGGGCCAGATTGAAAAACATGTCCCTTATTTGGGACTTTCAAAATTATGTGTCCCAAATAAGTTCTAAGATGGTCCCAAATAATCAGGACTATAATGCCAAATATTATTTTCCCACAAAGGTTTTGGTTTCCCCCCATATTTTTGATAACTCCCCCCATTTCCTACTCATCAATCTCATCACTCATATTTCCTTATTTTCTCTTCTCTCTACCAAACGAGTACCACGACCGTCATTCTCTTCCGAATCTAGGGTTTTCCAATCCATCGACCTCTTCTCCTTCGTTCATGGTGTGGGTAGAGGTGAAGTCCCACCCACGTTGGTCGGGCCTCATCTACAATAAGGTCTTTGCGACCCCGTCGGTACGTAGGACCAGTGAGAATAACCACGTTGTCATTGCATTCTTCGATGACAACTACTTCTGGTTCGACCCCTCTGACTCATCCCCTTCTCCTCTAATTTCCTCGAAAATTCCAAGCAGACCGCCCCAGGAGCTTCCTCATCATCGTCGAGGAGACCTTCGACGAGTATGCTAAGAAGACCACCCAAGGAGCTTAAAGGATAAGCAAGTACTAGTTCGAGAAGAACATTGAGAAAATTTTCTCCTTATAAGGTGTTTGTGGAAATGACTCATGGGAAGTTTATATCCAAAAAATGATGTGTTGATCTCTATAGTTAATCTGTTTCCTACTGGTTATGAGGTTAAAATGATGGTTGTGTAGATATGTTGTTGGTCTCATTTAGGAATCAATTTGTCTTTCTTATTAAAATTCAATTGTCTCTTGTTGCCTGGTATCCATTTATTATACAACATATTCTGGAGTTTTAACAGTGAGTAATCATTAGGTTGCAAGGACACGAATACAACACGGTAAGAATATACGTGTAAGAACATAGAGGCATGGACACAATACCTATTATGGTGTGTCCATTTATGTGTAATTCGTGTCTGATATGTGGCCGACATGACACGGCCCAGACTTTTGGTGTGTTTGTGCCGCCTAGGTTCTACTATACTTTGTTATATTGGTATGTAAACTTTTTTTATTGTATCGGATCTGTGGAATCTTCCCAATTGCTGGTCATCTACTACCTCTTTATTGGTAATATCTGTTGGTAGATTTTCTTGTTCTTTAGTGTGAAGATAATTTTTTGTTACCTCTTTCTACTTGTACTTTTCTTTTTGAAGCATGAAAATTATTTCTGCTTGTCTAATTGTAATTTTTGGAAGAGTTATTTTTTTTACTTTGAAATCTTATTTCTCATGTTTGTTCCTTTGTTGGTATAATTAGGAGAAATACCTAGTTTCATGGCTCTTATTTCCTGATTTATGTAGGTTTTTTCCCCTTGTAGATCTAAGATTTTTTGACACCATATTTTTTTTAATTTAACAGGATTAGGGAAGTGGCATGGACCTCCGAAGCGAAGAAAGGGTAAGATTGAAACCATGTCTTTTTTCCACACGTTTTTTTAATCAATTTTGCCGATTAGTATGATCCTCCGTCTGCACCATTCAGTTTATATATTTATTTTTGTAAGTCATTCTTAGATCCATATAGCTAATGTTGTAAATTGAGTGGACACTTTAGGGCCGGTTACTGATCCTAGCAAGCTCCCAAAATGGAACTATGATGGGTCGAGCATGGGTCAAGATCCAGGAAAGGACAATGAAGGAGAGGAACTTGTTTCATTTTCTTCTTGAGAACTAAATTTCTTGTTTAGACTTTAGTTTTCACATTTTATGTGATGACAATTATAATCCTTTTGTCGGTTATAAATTTTTATTTTATTTTATTATTTGTTGATAAATCTCCTTTATACTCAGGTCATGTGTGATTGCTACACCCCTGCGGGGGAGCCGATTCCCACAAACAAAAGAGTTCGTTCTGCTAAGGTCTTTAGCCATCCTAATGTAGTTGCGAAAGTACCTAAGTAAACGCCACTAACAATAGTTTAAGATATGTCATTTACCCTTGGATTATTTGATTTGATCCAGGACTTATCTTAGTTTAACAAAATTCTTATACATGTACAGTATTGAGCAAGAGTATACATACTTATCCAGAAAGATGTCAACTGGCCTCTTGGTTGGCCAGTTGGTGGCTTCCCAGGCCCCCAAGAATCAATCATATCTTAATCCAAGTTATTCAATGTTGTGTCTAGATTATAATTGTCTTTAGAAATTATTGATTCATATTAATTTGATTTAATGTGCAAAATGCATGAAATACTGCCAATGTAACACAAATTGAAATAAATTTTCAGCCTTTTCTTCGGATAGTTTGTTGTTGTCCACTAGTATTTTCTGGCATGTTTATTAGTGGTCCCTGTGACTTGAATGTGATGCAAAAATATAAGAGTACCTCTAGACATAGATGTCGATAACTGAGGAAATTTTACATATTACTCCTTGTTTCTTGCCATTTGGAAAATTGTAACCCTTGTTTCTCATACTTTAGTTTCGGGCGAATGTTAGGGCAGGTTCCTGCAACAATCAATATTTTTTTATATCTAATTTCTTATGCCATCATATTTCTATATATGTAATCACTATGTTTCTGCCTTTCTTTACATATAGTAAAGTCCTGTAGAAAGTGACATCTTGTTTTCTTGATCCATGAACTGCCTCTAATGTTTAGAACATTAAGACCACTACTGTGAGAATGTTAATATACCCATTTTTTGGAAATACTTGGAGCCTGAGGAATTTGTAACTCTGACTATTGATTTGAGAACATGCCAATATGATTTATATTTTATATTTAGTAAAAATGGTTGTAGTTTGACACAGTACTCATTAATTCACATGTACTTATTTAGTATGATTCAACTTTTACCTATTGGTATATACTATATGTTGAGCTATGCATGGCCAATGAAACACAAAATGAATGTTGCAAAACATAAGTAGAAACAAAGGGTTTTGTTTCATGACTATTTTCTTGTTACTTTTTATCTTCTTTTTTCTTAATCCACTTTATGGATTTAACTTTCATGTTCGGTATATTACTAAATGTTGGCCTTGTACCTTCGATGGCATGGACACTCCAAAATTAAAGACCGTGACGTGCGTATCGGATAGAACCGAGTCACTCCAAACTATACTAAGACACACCAAATTGGGTATCGTGTGTGTCGCCTTATCCTTACCATATTGTGTTGTATTTGTGTCCATGCATCATTTTAGATCAGAACAATCTGAAGTTGATGTCGTGCTTCCATGAATACATTGTGTTGTTTTGTAACTGTTCAAGTGCAAGTCTATTTTTTACTTTTGACTTAGCTAATGCTTATGTCCAAGAATCAGTTCTTCAAGCAAATAACTGTTTGAGAAGCATTGATCTTTCCCTCCTAGCTATGTTGGTCTTATGAACTACTAGAAGGGCATACTTATGATAATGTAATTTTAGTTGCTCTAGTATGCTTTAACTGGTGATGGTCATCATTAGATTAGTGCTACAAAGGTACGAATTTCCCCTCTATGCTTTAACTGGTGATTGTCATCATTAGATCAAAGGTAAGAAATTTTAAGATATTTAGTTGCAAATTAGCCAAAGCTAGAAAGGTACAAATTTTCTTTCTCTGTCCATGCAAGTTTCAGTGATATACAATTTTATTTATATCTTATTTCTTTTTCTATTGGAAATCTCTACAATTAGGTTTTAGTTTTTATTTCTTGTATATATTTTTGTTAAAGCTTCTATCTATTGAGAATAGAGGACGACACAACGTTGGTTGATGATACAAAGTTCTCTAGAATGACTTCATCAAGCTCGTGGCCCTTCATTTTCCCAGTCGGCAACATGTTCTAGCTTGAGGTTAGGATGCACACATCTTATGATTAGTTTTTCAGTTTACAAATTAAATTAGCTCTCACTTTCTTTCAATTTTGTGTTGCTCTCCTTCACAATATACTTTTTTTTACATTTTTTTCTATTATGTTCTATCATTATCTTGGATATCTTGAGTATTCGAAGCAAAGGGGTTTGACTAGCTGTTACTTTTGGATATGCCCACCATCTGGAAAAGTATAGTGACTACGTCTTATATTGCCATCCTACGTCTTATCTTGAGTATTCTTTCTCCGATACCTTTCTAATAACTTTATACTCACTACTGTATACATATCAGTCCTATCTTCCTTCACATACACACACCCCACACAAGATTTTCCTATTCAACGTACTCACACATGAAAATCACTCACTCTTGGTAATATCCTACACATTCACAGTTCAATTACAATGCACACACAAGTGTGAATCAGGAGAGACACAAATCACTAGTGTATCCCTAGGACACACTCAAATGCCATTACAACACACAGGTCGAGTTTTCCTAAGTCCCTTACTGCTAGTGCACTACCTAACTACCTGTTTTGCCCTGTACAACAGTTATACTGCTGATGTCCCCTAATTTCCCCTACCGCATATCTAATGCATACCCCTGCACTTGATCTCACACACATCCCCTTGCTCTCCAACATCCCCTCATACAGCAACCTGCTGCCTAGTGCAGCAGGTAAATCCCTACTGCTGTACAGGTGCCTCTTTCCTCTCTCTATCAACACACACATGGAAGTATACACACTCACTAGTGTTCCAAATACATGATACCTGCTGAAGTATACACACTTCAGGGATATGAAGACTTCATACTAGGTGCTTGTCAGAAAGGTGTTCAGGTTCCCCAGTGTTCAGGTTATACTATCCAAGATTAAGGCAACCAAACTAAAACTGAAACATTGAAACAAAAGTCTAGGGGAAGTCCATGGTGGTGAAGGCAACCGAGTCTGCTCATCCAGGTAATTTGCACGGTGTTTTCGTATTTTATCTCTCCAGTCCTACCTGGTCTGGAACTCTAGTTGGTTCGAAACTCGGAATGAATTAATCCAAATTTTAATGAGATTAGTACAGAGCTGAAGCAACTACCTACAATTGTCATGAATTTGACTGATGCTTAAGTACGGGTATTCTTTATTTTCATCTAGTGCACATATACATTATAAAGTACTAAAAATGTGTATATGCAAGTATGGACCTTGATTATTTGATTCCATAGATATGTCCTTTCAATAGCTAAATGTTGCAGTCAATGGTCGACTAAGAAGAGGGTGTTTATAAGATGATCAAGTTGGATTTATGTGAGAACATATGCATGCTTGAGCAATCTTACAATAGACAATTGTTCTTTTTTCTTGATAAGGACATTTTTTTTCAATTATGGGTCTAATCTCTTTTTATAGTCAAAATTCTCTAGATGTCTCATAACCCCATTATTCTGTAGATACTTTGAATATGTTTTTGAATTCATTTTGAATGTCATTTATGTTCTTCAAAAACTAGAACAATTTTTAGCCGTTCTACTGATTGATGCAAAAAATAAAATAAAACTTTTGTTAGGAACATTTTTCTACTGTAGCGAAAATTTGATAGATGTCTCAATTATGGGTCTCGTCTCTTTTTAGCCATTCTACTGTATAATTCATCATGAAACTATATTGGAAATTTGAGTTTTTTTTTTCTGTTACATTTTTTTCTTCTGTTACTTGATTTTTTCTTCTGTTATAACATCACTTTGAATTATAAATTTTTGAGACAATGAAAAATGATCTTAAAGCTGAGCGTCTTAAGCAAGAGGCTCGACATAAAGAAGAGCTCGAGAGGATGAAGAGTGAGCTTAGCAATGAGCTCAAAGCACAAGTTGCAAGCATGTTCGTGGGTGCTTTCCGCCTTCCTGATATACTCAAGTAAGTCTCTGTCGCAAATTACTTTTCCATGAGTCTGAGGTCCCAATTACTTATAAGTAACCATATTTCTGGTTTATTCATGTGTTTTCAGGTAGCCAACGCTGCTGGCAGCCATGGATGTGGATCGGTTTGTCAATGGATGTGGAAAATCAAATATATATGTTTTGGACTTGTGTAAAAAGTTGTAGATTTTATTTTGTAAATTAAGTGAATGCTTACTGACGTAAAACTTGATGGGAACACTCTTAAGTGATGTAAGACTTGGATTTCATTTTGTAAACAATGGGATATTACCTTTAAATATGTTTTATAGAAATCGTTTTGTTAATGTTGCGGCTTTGCTTTGTTAATGTTGCGACTACCATATGCATTTTCGATTAAATAAAATAGTTCTGTATAAATTTTTGTTGTATATAAAATTTAATTATATATTTTATATATAAACAGGAAATTAGTAATTCCATAATAATTTAAACAATTGTTAAGTTTTTCGGATGATTATAGTACTGTAACAAAAGTAAATTACTTTTTTTGGGACTTTTTAAATTTTTGTCCTTTATTTATTAGGACGAAATATATCTGTTACAAAAACATGTTTTTTGGGACAAATTAATAAACCGTCACACAAAAGCATAAATTTGAAAACTTTTGAGACGTTTTGCCTAACCGTCCTTTAACAGTAATTAGGACGGCAATATCCGTCCCTAAAGTTTTTGCCACGCCACCCTAATGGGACCGTCAATTTCCGTCCCAAAGGCCGTCCCAAATATTTGTTGGGACGGTAATTGCAGTTTTTAAGACGGTTCTTTGTTGTCCCCAAAGGTCACTTTTTTTGTAGTGTAGATTCGATAATAACGTATACTAAACCATATGTACAGAACATAGATGATTCACACTAATGTATGCTAGAATGAATTTTGGGTTGCATTCATAGCCATTCATTCTCACACTTAAAACACATGAATTAGGACAACCAACCGGAGAGGATACTCTGAGAGATCCATCTGAGTAGGACGTATACTCTGAGATATCACCTTTACAAGAATGATATCAGTAGTGGGATTGAGTGTTGGAGGAGATATTATCAGAGTGTACGTCCTACTCATATGGGTCTCTTACTGTTACTATTTTTTCTAACAGCATGGTAGATGTGATCTGTCAACATATTCTTACTCTGAGCCAAAACTTTGCCCCGGAGCTCAATTGGACATCCTTCGTGTAGAGCTCGAGCGAGAGGTTCCTGACAGCATGGTGGTCTTCTTTGTCAAAGGATTCTTGCTCGTCCCATAAAGGTTGTGGGACGAGCAAGAATCCTTTGACAAAGGAGACCACCATGCTGTCAGGAACCTTTCACTCGAGCTCTACACAAAGGATGTCCAATTGAGCTCTGGGACAAAGTTTTGGCTCAGAACAAGAATCTGTTGACAGACCACATCTACCATGCTGTCATAAAAAAATAGTAACGGTGAGAGACCCATCTGAGTAGGACGTACACTCTGATAATATCTCCTCCAACACTCAATTCTACTACTGATATCATTCTTGTAAATGTGATCTCTCAGAGTATACGTCCTACTCAAGGATGTCCACTAGAGCTCTGGGGCAAAGGATTGACTCAGAACGGATTTTTGGACAGAGATGAGGAAGAAAATGGCTGCCAAAGCTTATGTAAGTTTTCTAATTCTTTATACGTATTATGTTTTTGTCATTTTGTATTACTGATACTCTGAGTAATACGGAATGGTCCGATACCGATACTCTGAGTATCAGACCATTCCTATGTGTATCGGTATCGCAATTACAATACCGATACTCGAGTATCGCATTGATACTTAAGTATCACATCTGATAGTTCTCTCATTTATTTGTCAATTACTGTATTTCAGTTCTAGTTAGTTTTATGTGATTCTCTGATAGTTCTCTCATTCATTTTCAACCGCTCTCCCCTATGAATATTGATTTTACCAGATGGCACCCATGACCCGAGGAGCGGTACGTCGTTTGAGAGAAACAGTGAATGCTGAGGTGGCTCCTCCTACTGTTAAGGAGGAAGTGGCACCGGTAGCTAGTGAGACCGGGAGTTCTATTCATCCAGCACTTGTAGCTAGTAAGACCGGGAGTTCTATTGATGCAGCACTTGCAAGGGACTACATCTCTCCAAACGTCGTCGATCCCACTTTTTCGAGGTGGTTGCGTGATCGTATCACTAAGCGTTTGCGTGAGCTGCGTGGTTCTCATTAGCTATTAGTACTTATTTGTATTGGACTATTTGTATTGTGGGTTGTTTTTGTATTAGACTATTTGTATTGGACTACATATATGAATTAGTATTGTGTTAATCTCTGGATTGTATTGGACTACGACATGGTGATCATGACATAGTCCCTGCAGCTATTCGACTGGCGAGACAGAAACTATGTAGCCGTAGATAAAGTTGACTGTCCTTCGACCCTCATCCCTCGGCAATGATGATACGACAACCTATCACTATATCTTATATAGTAGTAGATGATGTTTTAGTATTACATTATGTGATTTTATTCTTGATTCTGTTACATTCTTCATATACTACATACTAGATTCGATAAGAATGTATACTATACCATATGTACAGAACATAGATGATTCATACTAATGTATGCTAGAATGAATTTAGCCATCCGTTCTCACACTTAAAACACATATGAATTAGAACTGTGTGTCAATCTTTATTTTTGTATTTTTGGCGAACCCAGGGATTAGATTCTGTATTTTGTATTTTGGATTCTGTATTTTGGCTCCAGCTCCAGCTCCATTTGCATAAATCTACGGTACGACATGGTGATCAGGACATAGTCCCTGCAGCCATTCGATTGGCGAGGCAGAAACTGTCACGACCCACACCCTAGAGTAAGGGCACGAGACGTGGGTACGTCCAGCCTACGCTGCAGTGTCGGCGGTAGAACGCTGTCCTAGGTCACAACATCTAACAGTTCAAGGTAATAAACAGTTATACTCCCCGAATGGGGGTGACATAACAGGATATATCTCAATCACAACTAAGGTAGAAGATGAAAGGAAGATAGATAGATAATAAAGATGCAAGATCCAAAACCACAGGAAATACAATAGAGAGAGAGAGAGCTAAGTGTCTATAATAAACTCCCCAACATCCATACATAATACAGATCACAAATGTATATACAACTCAACTGATCAATACTATGAAATAAGATAAACTAACTATGGAGCAACAATCTCTACTGCTAAGGGATCCGACTGGAAGTTCGGATCGCAAGTGTCCTCTAAGGCTGTCCCATAGTAAGTGTCTAGGCAGGCCTCCTCCTCGTCCTTTGTAAAATTGTCAACATGTCCAATCAGGACGGGAATGAGCACATATCTCTCAAAACAGTTCATAGCAGGTTAGGAGTATAAAATCATGTAATAGAGTAAAATACATGAAGTGCTGAAAGAAAGTACAAGTAAAACAGAAGATATTTTGTAACTGAAAGTAAATACATGATAGTAAAGACTGTAAGTTGCTACGTGATTTAGAGTACAATATGGTTATGTAAACGGCTTAGGAGCACATGAATACAACTAAGAAGCACATGAATACCTACTGGGGATAGTATCCACATAACCAATTCTACTCACCCTGCCCCAATCAATACACAAGGTGTAACGCCCCAGTCCCAAAATACGTAGGACTAGGAACGTAGACATGCCAGCTGTATTCATACGAAGTATACTCCAATATATGGAAGCCTCGTATAAATACATAAGCTGTAAAAATGCAGTAGAACCATAACTAATCTCATCCACACAGAAGAAATGAATAAAATATCATATAATGAGAACAAATTTGTCTTGATACAATATGTTGGGCGGAGACAAATCCACTACCAACAAAATAAAGAAAAGTACATAGAAAAGGAAATGAGTGGCGAGCGAAGCGAAGACGATCCAAGTGCAATCATCCTCGAGAAATAGCAACGAACACGGCTAGAGCTAAAGCACCTGCGAAAGACAAATAACACACACCTGGCAAGACAACCAGGTCCTCAGAGGGACGTAACAAGACACATAATAGCATGCCATATAAACTGAATAAATATCGCTCAAATAAATAAGTAAATCGAATTTATAACATAGTCCAATACGCACCTACTGAACGAGCGTACCATCCCCCCAACCAAACAAGGACAGGAGATGGTAAACTAATTCACGGCGACGTATCTTTCCATGCTAAGAATCCGATATGGTATCCGGACCCCAACAAGGTTCAATACCTTCTCATCAAAGTAGTAAGTCACACCTACAACCAAACAAGGACAAGATGTGACGAACTAATCCGTGACAAGTTATTGTTCCAAGCCACGATCAGATACAAGTACCCAAACCAAAAGTACTCGTACCTAACGGATAGGGTAGCCTACCATTCTAAGTGAAATATTGTTAAGAACAATCTTTCCTACGCATGGGCCCTGGCTGAATAGGATCGGCATAGTCCCCCTTGGGCACCAGAGGCCCCAGCAGGAAGAGCATGACGTTCCGCAGAATCGTCAGTGGCCGTCAGTAATCTTGGGTCATCAACCCCGTATCTCCAGCGGAGAGTCTGGGTCACAAGGGAAGTGCATCGAAGCCCATACGCTAAGGAATTGTCCTCCCCGCCCAATGCCTACTGTGTTGTATCCACAACACAAACCACTATAACCGCTAAATCAAACTAGCATGCAACCTCTATTAGCGGTTATTCCTATCGCACGGCTTGTACGTACTGGTGGCCAGCCAATCACGCACTTCCGTGTTCTACATGCGACACATAACTTCGTGTTTACAACGTGTCAAGGCCAATGAATGCGACACACAAGGTGGTCCCTTAAATCTAGGTTTAATTTGTAAAATAATACACAGCAGAAAATATAAAAGAACAGTTATGCCATGTATCACAGTTTATAAAGAGAATAATAGACATGCATGAAATATGAGCTAAAAATAATTAAACAGCTAATGGCAAGGTGTCTTGCCTGGTATTGCGTCTGGTGTGCTACGATAATCAATGTGGCACGATCTGCAACTTTGGTGCAACAACTGTACAAGGAGACCTCGGATAGTGGCACGGATAGTTCCAATGGGTCTGGGACGGTCAAATTGGCTAGGGTTGACATAAGGTAGACTCGAAATGGACGAAGGAATAGGAATAATAGGATTTGCCACAGAGAGGAGGATAATCGAAGGAAGTAATATATATAAATTAGAAAACTATTTATAACAATCGGAAACTAGTTGAGTCTAAATAATTATTGAAAATACTTAAAGTCAAGAAATCAATTTTTGGCAAAAACTCTAAGTCATCAAAAATGGAATGTTAGTAGGAAGCTATATTTTATTTGCCACAAGTAAAAGACAAAAAAAATTATTGTACAATTTGGTGATTCTTTATAAATAAAAATATATAAAAAGGAAAATATAAAATCTTGAAAAGAAAAAGAAGGAAAAATAATAATTTAGGGATATAACTAAATTTTTGTCAAATACGATTTTCTTTAGGCAAAAGGCATAATCCAATAAATAATACAATAATATTATAAAGAGAAGTACAAATGAAGACATATGCTACAATTTATAATAATAATAATAATAATACATGATAATATACACAGTAATCATAACTTAACAAGTATTAATATTTTATACTATTTAATGAAATCATAAAATAATAAAAGTAATAATTATAATAAAATAACAACAATAATAATAATATTTGATTTTAATTAATAACCAAAACTTAAACAAAAACATAAAACAAAACAAAAATGTCAAAAATCAAAGTTTAGCTACTAAAGAGGGCTGCTGCCATTTTTTAATAATAATAATAATAATAATAATAATGATTAAGAAAACACAAAGTAAAGTAAAATAATAAATACATAAAATAATAAGTAAAAACTGAACCACTTCTCCAGTAAAAAAAACCTCTTGGTTCTCCTTTTCGAGGAGAACCACTACTCAAACAATTGTAGAAGAGCTTCTCAAAGAATAAGAGAATAAGAAAAATAAAAAAATAAAAAAAATAAAAAATTTATAACTAAATATCCCAACCTTTCCCCAGCAGTGCTGTGCTGAGAAAGGGGGTTAGAGAGGGGAGAGAGAGAGGGATCGAGTGAACGAGAGAGAGGGAGAGGGAGCGGTCGGAGACGGGCGCAGCTCGGGCGGCGCGGTTCTCAGCCGCGGAGGAGCTCCGGCCACAGGAGGTGGCGGCTCCGTCGCAACTGATGTGGTGCTGGCCACAAGCGCCGCGGGCGGAGCACGAAGGGGCGGAAGTCGGCTGGAGTCGGGCGGAGATCGGCGCGGAGGTTCTCGGGGTGGCGCTAGCCCTAGGTCGGCGGAGGCCCAGGCAGGGTTTGGTCGGACGGCGCGCGGAGAGCGGTACTGTCGGCGGAGGGTCAGTGGAGAGAGCGCGGAAGGGGGTTGGAAGCGGTGGAGGGTTTTCGGAGTGCGACGGAGGAACGCGGGGAGCGGTCGGGAAAGTGAGGCGGAGGAGATCGGAGAGTGTCGGCGGCGCGCGCGGCTAGGTCACGCCGGCGGCGCCGCTTGCTGACGGAAGCGGGCGCGGCTTGCGGAGGGTTCGAGCGTGGAAGGAGAGGTCAGCGGGGTTAAGGCGGAGTCGCCGGTCAGGCGGTAGAGGGCCAGGACGGTGGTCGGGGCTCCGACTATGGTGGCGGCGAGAAGGCTGGAAGTCGGCGACGAGGCGCGACGGCAAGGTGAGGTTTTGGTTTGAGTTTTCTTTCTATTTGAAATTTTCCTAATTGGGTGGTGGCGGCGTGGGCTGCTGCGGCAGTGGCCGCGGTGGCGGTGACGGATTTGAGGGTTCTGGTGGTGTCGATGGCCGTGGTGGCGGTGGTGATGTTGTGGGCGTAGGTGGTGGTGTCGTGGGTGGTCGGGTCTGGTGGTCGAGGAAACGGTGTTGGTGGTGGCAGCGGTGGTGTCGGGGGAACGGTGCTGGCGTGATGTGGTTGGTTGGGATGACGGGTGGTCGGGGAGTCGGATAAGGAGGAGAAGATGACCGGAGGGCCGAGGGCAAGGCTTAGGTTTAGGGATTTGGGTTGAGTAAATTGTGTTATCGGGTTGTGTCGGGGTTTACGGGGAATTGTGTCCAGGGTGTTGGACACGAAGGAGTAGGAATTTGTATATGTAAAAATAAAATAGCCTATTGGAAAGACACCCGGGGTCGGACCCGAGGCCGGCACGGCTGACACGAGGATGGATGGAACACCGACACGAGGCACTCACTTGTGGAATTTGTGGAAGAAATTATGGAAAAAATAATAAAAAGGTTGGAGGAGTACCTGCCTATTTATAGGATGTGGGAATTCCCAATTTGGATAGATTTAGGATTATTTAAAACCCAAGTAGATAAATCATAGAATTAATTTAAAACCAAATCCAAATACAAATTTAATTCTAAATACAATTAAATTTTTAAATATCTAATTTAAATCAAATTAAATACTTTTAGTTTAAAATCAAATCAATTTAAATATAGATAGTTTATTATTTATAGGTATCCATGGAATCAAATCAAAATTTAAATTGTCACAAATATTTCAAAAATATGTTTTCCAAAATACCATAATAATTAATTTCAAAAATAATAAATCTTTTTGAATAATAAATCTTTTTGGGAATAATAAAATATTAATATTAAGAAATTTTGAAAATACATTATTATTTAAAATAAATGAAATAAATATTTTTGCACAAAGAATTTTATTATTAATAACTGCTAAGAACAATAGACTTTTTATGGCAAGAATAATATTTTAAAAGTGTAAGAAAATAAATAAATACTTGTTTTTCTAAAATATATACGCTCGCACATATTCGTACTCGTCGAGCAAACAAAAATTTCGCATACAACGTACAATACGACTACGTGACATACAGTACAAAAATCTTAAATCGGTATCAAATTTAATATATAAAAATAGTAGAAAATTTAGGGGCTTTACATCCTACCCAACTTAAAAGAAATTTCGTCCTCGAAATTAGGAATTAGTAGGGGGGTGAGAGGCTACAAGGAATGACGTTTAGTGAAAACATGCAATAGAGTCGCGATTTCAATCATGGCGAAGATAATCATGGATTTAACGTAAGAAGATAAATGGTTAAGAAGAATACGCGAAATAAAGATTAGTATGAGTTCAAGAAAATAAAATAAATTAGAGGCCTTAAAGTTATGGTCTCTTGAGGGCACGATTTTAGAGAACGAATTAGATTTCACTTCTATATTAAGTGAATTGGAAGGTTATGATAGGGCCGAGAAAGGACGAGTAGCAACGTAGAGTGATAATGGTCATTATCGATAGAAAGTTGGAGGAATTTCTAGCACAACGCTTCCGTCCTCCTAAAATAGGTGAAGACGAAAGCGATATAGAGTTCGAAGAAGGCGTTATCGAATACGAATACGTGATTCAAAGACGATCGAATAATTTCAACGGAATTGTCAAGACAGTCGTGGATGAGATTTGTAAGGGCCACGTTTAATTATGTTCCCATCCACGTAGAGTAATAGACAAAAGCGAACTAAAGTGCACTTGGTTGATCAGACCATTATGCACCGGTTCTGATTAGACAATAGGCTACGAGTACTCAATAGCATATTGTCATGAACAAACTTTGATAAATAATAAGCTTGCAAAAACTAGGCTATATTAGCATCATTTAATCAAATGGTAAATACTTAGGCACGAGTGATTAAGATTGAAATAAAGAAAATATGAATAGTCTAAGAGTCATAAAGATCTAAGTCTTGCTTATTCCTATACTATCATTCCACGGTTTTAATGACCAAGGCTTGGTTGGCTAGATGGGTTAAGGTTTTCTAAATTCTAGAATCTAAGTAGGCTTGCTAAGATAGGTCGCAAGGACAAAGGGGTTGCTAGGTCATAAGGTATTCTACCCAACTTAAATAATTAAACTAATGGTGTTTGGGACATCTAACTTGTAGGGTCAATCTCTAGCAAGCACGAAGGAAGATAAGAATAGGGATGGAAGGAAGCAAGCAAGATGCAATTGGTGAGTCAACCGGTAGATAAAATCAAGAAAGGAGGTCAAGTATGTGGATGAGATCCTAGACTTCTAATCCTATATGCAGGCTTGCTTGGTACGGTAAAGTAACCAAACAATTTATCTTGACCTGCATGGGCCACCACAAAAACATGTAACGTCCCAGTCCCAAAATACGTAGGACTAGGAACGTAGACATGTCAGCTGTATTCATACGAAGTATACTCCAATATATGGAAGTCTCGTATAAATACATAAGCTGTAAAAATGCAGTAGAACCATAACTAATCTCATCCACACAGAAGAAATGAATAAAATATCATATAATGAGAACAAATTTGTCTTGATACAATATATTGGGCGGAGACAAATCCACTACCAACAAAATAAAGAAAAGTACATAGAAAAGGAAATGAGTGGAGAGCAAAGCGAAGACGATCCAAGTGCAATCATCCTCGAGAAATAGCAACGAACACGGCTAGAGCTAAAGCACCTGCGAAAGACAAATAGCACACACCTGGCAAGACAACCAGGTCCTCAGAGGGACGTAACAAGACACATAATAGCATGCCATATAAACTGAATAAATATCGCTCAAATAAATAAGTAAATCGAATTTATAACATAGTCCAATACGCACCTACTGAACGAGCGTACAATCCCCCCAACCAAACAAGGACAGGAGATGGTAAACTAATTCACGGCGACGTATCTTTCCATGCTAAGAATCCGATATGGTATCCGGACCCCAACAAGGTTCAATACCTTCTCATCGAAGTAGTAAGTCACACCTACAACCAAACAAGGACAAGATGTGACGAACTAATCCGCGACAAGTTATTGTTCCAAGCCACGGTCAGATACAAGTACCCAAACCAAAAGTACTCGTACCTAACGGATAGGGTATCCTACCATTCTAAGTGAAATGTTGTTAAGAACAATCCTTCCTACGCATGGGCCCTGGCTGAATAGGATCGGCATAGTCCCCCTTGGGCACCAGAGGCCCCAGCAGGAAGAGCATGACGTTCCGCAGAATCGTCAGTGGCCGTCAGTAATCTTGGGTCATCAACCCCGTATCTCCAGCGGAGAGTCCGGGTCACAAGGGAAGTGCATCGAAGCCCATACGCTAAGGAATTGTCCTCCCCGCCCAATGCCTACTGTGTTGTATCCACAACACAAACCACTATAACCGCTAAGTCAAACTAGCATGCAACCTCTATTAGCGGTTATTCCTATCGCACGGCTTGTACGTACTGGTGGCCAGTCAATCACGCACTTCCGTGTTCTACATGCGACACACAACTTCGTGTTTACAACGTGTCAAGGCCAATAAATACGACACACAAGGTGGTCCCTTAAATCTAGGTTTAATTTATAAAATAATACACAGCAGGAAATATAAAAGAACAGTTATGCCATGTATCATAGTTTATAAAGAGAATAATAGACATGCATGAAATATGAGCTAAAAATAATTAAACAGCTAATGGCAAGGTGTCTTGCCTGGTATTGTGTCTGGTGTGCTGCGATAATCAATGTGGCACGATCTGCAACTTTGGTGCAACAACTGTACAAGGAGACCTCGGATAGTGGCACGGATAGTTCCAATGGGTCTGGGACGGTCAAATTGGCTAGGGTTGACATAAGGTAGACTCGAAATGGACGAATGAATAGGAATAATAGGATTTGCCACAGAGAGGAGGATAATCGAAGGAAGTAATATATATAAATTAGAAAACTATTTATAACAATCGGAAACTAGTTGAGTCTAAATAATTATTGAAAATACTTAAAGTCAAGAAATCAATTTTTGGCAAAAACTCTAAGTCATCAAAAATGGAATGTTAGTAGGAAGCTATATTTTATTTGCCACAAGTAAAAGACAAAAAAAATTATTGTACAATTTGGTGATTCTTTATAAATAAAAATATATAAAAAGGAAAATATAAAATCTTGAAAAGGAAAAGAAGGAAAATAATAATTTAGGGATATAACTAAATTTTTGTCAAATACGATTTTCTTTAGGCAAAAGGCATAATCCAATAAAATAATACGATAATATTATAAAGAGAAGTACAAATGAAGACATATGCTACAATTTATAATAATAATAATAATAATAATAATACTTGATAATATACACAGTAATCATAACTTAACAAGTATTAATATTTATACTATTTAATGAAATCATAAAATAATAAAAGTAATAATTATAATAAAATAACAACAATAATAATAATATTTGATTTTAATTAATAACCAAAACTTAAACAAAAACATAAAACAAAACAAAAATGTCAAAAATCAAAGTTTAGCTACTAAAGAGGGCTGCTGCCATTTTTTAATAATAATAATAATAATAATAATAATAATAATAATAATAATAATAATGATTAAGAAAACACAAAGTAAAGTAAAATAATAAATACATAAAATAATAAGTAAAAGCTGAACCACTTCTCCAGTAAAAAAAACCTCTTGGTTCTCCTTTTCGAGGAGAACCACTACTCAAACAATTGTAGAAGAGCTTCTCAAAAGAATAATAGAATAAGAAAAATAAAAAAATAAAAAAAATAAAAAATTTATAACTAAATATCCCAACCTTTCCCCAGCAGTGCTGTGCTGAGAAAGGGGATTAGAGAGGGGAGAGAGAGAGGGATCGAGTGAACGAGAGAGAGGGAGAGGGAGCGGTCGGAGACGGGCGCAGCTCGGGCGGCGCGGTTCTCAGCCGCGGAGGAGCTCCGGCCACAGGAGGTGGCGGCTCCGTCGCAACTGATGTGGTGCTGGCCACAAGCGCCGCGGGCGGAGCACGAAGGGGCGGAAGTCGGCTGGAGTCGGGCGGAGATCGGCGCGGAGGTTCTCGGGGTGGCGCTAGCCCTAGGTCGGCGGAGGCCCAGGCAGGGTTTGGTCGGACGGCGCGCGGAGAGCGGTGCTGTCGGCGGAGGGTCAGTGGAGAGAGCGCGGAAGGGGGTTGGAAGCGGTGGAGGGTTTTCGGAGTGCGACGGAGGAACGCCGGGAGCGGTCGGGAAAGTGAGGCGGAGGAGATCGGAGAGTGTCGGCGGCGCGCACGGCTAGGTCACGCCGGCGGCGCCGCTTGCTGACGGAAGCGGGCGCGGCTTGCGGAGGGTTCGAGCGTGGAAGGAGAGGTCAGCGGGGTTAAGGCGGAGTCGCCGGTCAGGCGGTAGAGGGCCAGGACGGTGGTCGGGGCTCCGACTATGGTGGCGACGAGAAGGCTGGAAGTCGGCGACGAGGCGCGACGGCAAGGTGAGGTTTTGGTTTGAGTTTCTTTCTATTTGAAATTTTCCTAATTGGGTGGTGGCGACGTGGGCTGCTGCGGCAGTGGCCGCGGTGGCGGTGACGTATTTGAGGGTTCTGGTGGTGTCGATAGCCGTGGTGGCGGTGGTGATGTTGTGGGCGTAGGTGGTGGTGTCGTGGGTGGTCGGGTCTGGTGGTCGAGGAAACGGTGTTGGTGGTGGCAGCGGTGGTGTCGGGGGAACGGTGCTGGCGTGATGTGGTTGGTTGGGATGACGGGTGGTCGGGGAGTCGGACAAGGAGGAGAAGATGACCGGAGGGCCGAGGGCAAGGCTTAGGTTTAGGGATTTGGGTTGAGTAAATTGTGTTATCGAGTTATGTCGGGGTTTACGGGGAATTGTGTCCAGGGTGTTGGACACGAAGGAGTAGGAATTTGTATATGTAAAAAAAGAGAAATTTTGAGTGGCACCCCACTTTATTTTACCATTTTTAAGGTGCACCCCATTGTTTTACCATAATGCAAGACACCCCCCACTTTTGACGGAAAACGTCCAAAACTGACGGTCAAAGGGTTTGACCTATATTTTTTGACGAAAATGCCCTCGTCTCTCCCAAACTCACTGTTGCTGTTGCTGGGTTGGGTGGGGGGGGCTGCGGTCTGGGAGGGAGGGGGTAGGGCGAGGTCGAGGAGGGGGCGGGGGTGAGGTCGGGGAGGGGAGGGCGGCAGCCGCAGTCGCGTTCATCACCACCACCACCACCACCACCATCACCACCTTCACTATCACCACCACCACCATCACTATCACCATCACCACCGCCCCTCCTACCCCCCACCGCCGCAGCCGCCCTCCCCACCCCGACCTCGACCCCCTCCTCGACCTCGCCCTCCCTCCCCGACGGCAGTCGCCCTCCCCTCCCCGAGCTCGCCCCCGATCCTCGACCTCGCACCCCTCCCCCGACCTCGCCGCCCCCCTTACCCCCCACCGCCACAGCCGCCCTCCCCTCCCCGACCTCCCCCCTCTTCGACCTCGCCCCCCTCCGACCGCAGCCGCCCTCCCCTCCCCGACCTCGCCCCCCCTCGACCTCGTCCCCCCCTCCCCCGACCTTGCCGCCCCACCCTACCCCCACCGTCGCCGCCGCCATCCCCTCCCCGACCTAGCCCCCCTCCTCGACCGCAGCCGCCCCCCCCCACAGCAGCAGCAGCAACAACAATGAGTTTGGGTTTGAGAGAGACGAGGGCATTTTCGTCAAAAAATGTTGGTCAACCCTTTGACCGTCAGTTTTGGACATTTTTCGTCAAAAGTGGGGGGTGTCTTGCATTATGGTAAAACAGTGGGGTGCACCTTAAAAATGGTAAAATAAAGTGGGGTGCCACTCAAAATTTCTCAAATAAAAATAGCCTATTGGAAAGACACCCGGGGTCGGACCCGAGGCCGGCACGGCTGACACGAGGATGGATGGAACACCGACACGAGGCACTCACTTGTGGAATTTGTGGAAGAAATTATGGAGAAAAATAATAAAAAGGTTGGAGGAGTACCTGCCTATTTATAGGATGTGGGAATTCCCAATTTGGATAGATTTAGGATTATTTAAAACCCAAGTAGATAAATCATAGAATTAATTTAAAACCAAATCCAAATACAAATCTAATTCCAAATACAATTAAATTTTTAAATATCTAATTTAAATCAAATTAAATACTTTTAGTTTAAAATCAAATCAATTTAAATATAGATAGTTTATTATTTATAGGTATCCATGGAATCAAATCAAAATTTAAATTGTCACAAATATTTCAAAAATATGTTTTCCAAAATACCATAATAATTAATTTCGAAAATAATAAATCTTTTTGAATAATAAATCTTTTTGGGAATAATAAAATATTAATATTAAGAAATTTCGAAAATACATTATTATTTAAAATAAATAAAATAAATATTTTTGCACAAAGAATTTTATTATTAATAACTGCTAAGAACAATAGACTTTTTATGGCAAGAATAATATTTGAAAGTGTAAGAAAATAAATAAATACTTGTTTTTCTAAAATATGTACGCTCGCACATATTCGTACTCGTCGAGCAAACAAAAATTTCGCATACGACGTACAATACGACTACGTGACATACAGTACAAAATTTTTAAATCGGTATCAAATTTAATATATAAAAATAGTAGAAAATTTAGGGGCTTTACACAAAGATCCATTCAAATTACATTATAGGTACATGAATACAGCTAAGATACGTGAACTCATGTAATGGGTAGTACATGAGGCACATGATAAGCACATGAGAATATGTGAATACATGAGCTAGTATGAGTACATGGATTACCTGATGCACATAATAAAGTACATGAACATGAAATACCCGATGCACCCGTAGAGGGATAACATCTCAGGAAAGGATCCATATAGTACTAATCTGTGAAGATACGTGTCAGCATCAAGTAGAGTAATCTAGAGCAAGAGTATAGTCCAGACAAGTATGAAAAGATCAGAGAATGTACTCGCCTGCTAACTGAATGTCCAAGACGAAAGTACTGTCCGAGGAGTGGTGTCTGGCTCCTATTAGAACAGAACAAGTCATAACAAGTCCAGAATAGTAATAAGATGCACTACGATGCATACTACATGAATCTAGGTCAATCTAGACCAAAGTCAACTCTTGGTCAACTCTGGTCAACCCTAGAAGTCAAACTAGGTCAACCAAGTCAAACCTAAGTCAAACTAGTCTAACTAGTCTATTTTAGGTCTAACAAGCCATTCTAGGTTCTAACAAGACTAATCTAGGCTTACTAGGCAATATCATGCCCTAACAACCAAACCATAACATTACACACATGACAATATATCTATACCTAAAATAATACACAAATTGATATGACTATATAATCTAATATAGGAATACACACATTAATATATAAATACACATATTGACAAGGCTATATAATGTAACTTAGAAAGTACATAACCTATAGGCCACTATACACATATCACCCATACACTATATCATATATATATATATATATATATATATATATGTATATATATATATATATATATTTTTTTTTTTTTATTAGCACACACTCATATATATAGGAACCTATATATATATATATATATATATATATATATATATATATATATATATATATATATATATATATATATATATATATATATATATATATATAGGAAACTATATATATAAAATATATAGGTTCCTATATATTTTATATATAGGAACCTATATATATATATTTTATATATATATATATATATATATATATATATATATATATATATATATATATATATATATATATATATATATATATATATATATATATATATATATAAAATATATATATATATATATATATATATATATATATCTCAATTCATATATATATATATATATATATATATATATATATATATATATATATATACATATGAAAAGAGAGAGGGGGCCACATGATATATGTCCAAGTGTATGTGTGTGTGTGTATCATGAGAATGAGGTGTCAACTCAAGTGTGTGATAGAGTGTGAAGTAGAGGGTGTGTAACATGAGAGTTGTGTGTGTGTGTCAATTAGTGAGAGTGAGAAAACAGTGAGACATAGGCTAACAGTGAGTATACTAGTGTGTGGTGTAGTGTATGAGTGAAGGGTGTGAGGGTAACATGTATGTGTGTAGGTGCTAGGCAAACTGTGAGACACATAGGCTAAATAGTGAGGCAAAACCCCATATCTCAGTTCAGCCCCAATCAACCATGCTCAGATTAACACATTTAATCAAAACAGTTCACAAAAATACCCAAATCTCAGTTAAAACAGTCCCACCTTCCATTCCCAGATTTCCTGAACCCAATCCACATCAATTCAAACCCAAATTCGACACATACTTAGATAACATATAGGTGTACATATTAGAGGTTTAAAACCATGCAATTAACAGTGTTAGGTAGGTTAAAATGACTGTCAAAACTCAATTATAAAATCTGGAACAAATAGTAAAATAGAGACTGATTATTAAGGTATCAGTAATTTAGGAAATTGAGAAATCAACATTGAAAATCGAGCCAAACACCCAAAACAGTGGTTGGTAAAGAATAAACATATTGTGCACGTGTCGTGTGATGAGTTTGTGTCCACCCAAGTGGACACAAACGTGTGCAATCCATTTAAAACCGGAAATCATAAAACTGGACACAGTGCAACAGGAAAGCATCGTGCACGTGTTCACAGTATCCGTGCACTCGACACAACGCGAAACAAGCCACGTGGTTGTGTCCAAGTGTCGACCAAGTGTAGGGCTAGGGTTAGGACACCCTGCCACGTGTCCACGATACGTGTGCATGACACAGAACACGCGTATCAGTGCTCGAATTTAACAGTCGCCCGCACAGTACAAAATCAGTGCGCGCGTTCGTGCGTGTCTGACACGACACGTGGGGCTCTAAAACTTGGGGAGCCCCGTGTCAGTGTCAGCCCCGTGTCATACGTCAATTTGACGTATCGAAGTGTCGTATCCAGGGTGTTGTGTCCCCCGAAATGCAGGGCATGCACAGTGCCTGTGCACGCGCGCGCGACCATGTGTTCACGTGTCTGTGCAGACTCGACACGACATGAAAATGACACAAGGACACCAGAAACATGTAAGCGACACCTAATCCTAATTTCCTATTCAAATACTTTCCTAGAAATCATACGAAATGCCCATTGGGGCATTTCATCAAACACATGCCATGTAACATTGATACGTGTCCAAATAGGACACAAAATGGACACAAATTTTAGGGCTTCCTATTCCTACAGTTAGGTTAGGCCTAGGGCTCCCTAGATATGTAATAAAATCAGGATTCTATGGTGTGGAATGGAAGTTACCTATGTGTGTCAAAATCCTCAAAAAGCTCCACAAAGAGGTGTTCTTCTTGATAGCCAACTCCTCCAATTTGCTCCCAAGCTGAGATTACTTGATACCAACAGTAAGAGGAGTAAAATTAGAACCCATTGCAATTGGTTTGGGTGAAAAAGGAATTAAAATGGATTTTCTATGATTTATTGAAGATGGGGGCTTACCTCTTTCTAAAACTCGGCAAAATTCCTAATGGAGGCTAGCCCTAACTTTGAGGAGTATTAAATAGGATGGGGGAGACCATTATGACCAGCCATGGGCTGATTAGGGTTAGGGTTTGGCTACATGGTGTGGACCTATGGGCTTTAAGGCTCAAGTCATTAGTCATGACTTATGAAGTCACAAGCCATTCTAGCCTAATCAATTTCTAATCTCTTCAAACAAGTTCTAATGAGTTAAACCTCAGTAACTTAGGTCAAGCTAAGGTTACTTAACCTAACCAAGTGGTCATAACCTAGGTTAATCTCTAGGTTATTCTTCTAGTCAATACTAGTCAAAGTCAACTATAGGGCCAAAAATCAATTATACTAAAAATCTCTAACAATCACTAAAAATCACATTAATTCTAATAAATCTAAATAATAAATAATAATTCCAAATAATTCTCAAAATTTCAAATGACCAAAATACCCTCAAGCTAGAAAAGTGGTAGTGACAAATCTACCCTTCTTAAAATAATTTCGTCCTCGAAATTAAATGCGAAACTAAACTGCTGAGAAGGATAGAAAAGTATACCTCAAGGTCCAAAAAGATAGGGGTACCGCTCGCGCATCTCATCCTCCCGCTTCCAGGTCGACTCTCTTAGAGAATGATGCCTCCATGCGACGCGTACCAAGGGTATCACTTGGTTCCTCAATACCTTCTCTCGGCGATCCGGAATCTCCACAGGCTGCTCTGGATAACTGAGAGTAGGTCCAACCTCAATCTCCGAATGATCGAGCACATGGCTAGGGTCAGCCACATACTGTCTCAACTGTGATACGTGAAATACGTTGTGAACTCCCACTAGTGTAGGTGGCAAGTCTAGCTTGTATGCCACGTCACTGACTCTCCCGCTGATAACGAAAGGGTCGATGAAGCGCATGCTAAGCTTTCCACCTCCACCAAAACGTATCATACCACGAGTCGGAGATATCCGCAGAAAAACCATGTCTCCAACCTAATCACAAGCAAGGTCTCAAGTTACTAAAAATCAAACATGATCAAGCAAACAAAACAAAATACAACCTACTTCTAATCCTATCTCTAAAACTGTACCTCAAACACCAACGGCCTCCGATGGCTATCGGCCCAGTGCCGATGTCTGTCCTGCGCCACGCGAAGTCTGTCCCTGATGAGCTTCACCTTCTCGGCTGCGTCAACAACCATCTCTGGTCCCAGTAAAGCTCACTCTCCAACATCATCCCAAGATAAGGGTGTACGACACCTACGCCCGTACAGAGCCTCAAACGGTGACATCTCAATGCTGGCCTGAAAACTGTTGTTGTAAGCAAACTCCACCAAATATAGATGATCCTCCCAGGAACCTCCAAAATCCAGGACGCACGTCTGCAGCATATCCTCAAGTATCTGAATAGTCCTCTATGACTGTCCGTCCGTCTTGGGGTGGTATGCAGTACTAAACTTAAGCTGAGTGCCCAAACTAGTCTGCAGACTCCTCCAGAAATGGGAAGTAAAGCGGCTATCCCGATCTGAGACTATGCTGACGGGAACTCCGTGAATCCTGACTATCTGCTTCATATACATCTCCGCAAGCCTCTCTGTAGACGTACCCACCTTGAATGGCAAGAAGTGGGCCGATTTGGTCAACCTGTCAACGATGACCCAAATTGCGTCTTTTCCTCCTGGTGTACACGGCAACCCAGATACGAAATCCATGGTGATATATTCCCACTTCCACTCTGGAATGGACAACGGCTGCAATAATCCTTCGGGCCTCTGCCTCTCTGCCTTGACCTGCTGACAGACCAAGTATCTAGCTACGAAGTGGGACACCTCCTTCTTCATCCCGTACCACCAGACATGCTCTCGCAGATCCCTGTATATTTTGTTGGCACCAGGGTGTATAGAGTACTGCGATCTGTGAGCCTCCTGCATGATCTGCTCTCTGAGCTCCCCGCTGGGCACACATAACCGGGAATCGTGCCTCATGGCACCATCCTCTGCAAGTAAAAACTCATCATCCTCCAATCCTGCACTGATCTGCTCTCGGATACACCGCAGAGCCACATCCTCGAACTGTGTCGCCTTGATCTTGTCTATCAAGTCCGACTGTATCTGAAGGCCCCATAACTGCATCTGCACTCCGGGCACAATCGCCTCTATCCCAAGGCTCTCCAAGTCTGCAAGCAAGTGCCGATCCATAGTCAAACACATGGCTGTCGGATACCTACTCAAGGCATCGGTAACCACGTTGGCCTTTCCCGGGTGATACTGAAGTAAGATGTCAAAGTCCTTCATCAACTCTAGCCATCTGTGCTGCCTCATGTTGAGCTCTTTCTGTGTAAACACATACTTCAAGCTCTTGTGATCTGTGAAAATCTCAACCCTCTCGCCATACAGATAGTGCTTCCACAACTTCAAAGCAAAAATCACCGCTGCCAGCTCCAGGTCATGGGTAGGGTAGTTCTTCTCATGGGGATGTAATTGCCTGGAAGCATAGGCAATCACCTTCCCGAGTCAACAGCTCTGCAACCCGGGAGAAATCCTGCACAAATCTCCTATAGTATCCTACCAGCCCCAGGAAACTCCTGATCTCTGCCACTGAAGTCGGCACTGTCCAAGCCTCAACTGCTACAATCTTCTTGGGTCAACTAAGATACCATCTCCAATCACTACATGCCCCAAGAAGTCCACCCGGTCCAAGAAAAACTCACACTTGGAGAGTTTCCCATAAAGCTGCTCCCTCCTGAGAGTCTCTAGCACTATCCGCAGATGCTCCTCGTGCTCCTCCTCTGTCTTAGAATATACCAAGATATCATCAATGAACACCACCACGAACTTGTCAAAGTAATGGTGGAACACCTTGTTCATTAGATTCATAAACACTGTTGGTGCATTGGTTAGCCCAAACGGCATAACCAAAAACTCAAACTGTCCGTACCGCGTCCTGAAAGTGGTATTGGGAATATCCTCCCCCTTCACCTTCACCTGGTGTTAACCCGACCTCAAATCAATCTTGGAGAACACCCGAGCTCCGCTCAACTGATCAAAGAGATTATCGATCCACGGCAGTGGGTATCTGTTCTTGATTGTCAGGTTGTTAAGTGCCCTGTAGTCGATACACATCCGTACCGACCCATCCTTCTTGGGTACGAAAAGTACCAGTGCACCCCAAGGTGAAGAACTAGATCGGATGAAGCCCTTATCCTGCAGCTCATCCACCTGCTTCTTCAGCTCCACCAACTCGCTGTTGTTCACTCGATAGACATGCTGAGAGATCAGTTCCACACCGAAAACCAAGTCTATCAAGAACTCTACATCCCTGTCCGGTGGAAGCCCTGGCAACTCCTCTGGGAATACATCCATAAACTCTGCGATCAAGGGATGCGGAGCCACCTGCTCCTCAACTGAAGCTCCACAGAAGACTCCGCCGTCCTGTTTTGCCTGCCGCCGGGTGTACTCAAACTCTGGCTGTCCTGGCGCCCCGAATAAAACTCTACCCCCTCGACAATCAATGCGGGCGTGGTGTCTACTCAGCCAGTCCATACCTAATACTATATCATAGTTCGGTAATGGCATGACGAGTAAACTCACTCCCAACTCTCGGCCTCCCAATAAGACTCTCCGCCCTCTGCAAACATCACTCACGAGGATGACCCTACCCCCGATCGTGATCTTGCAGGTCCTAGGCAATGGTTCAGAAACCAAACTGTCTCTAATAGCATACGATACTGACACAAAGCTGTGGAAAGTCCCAGAATTAAAGAGTGCAAATATTGGAAGGGAATCGAGAAGAACCGAACCTGCTATCAGCTCTCTGATGGCCTCGGCATCCTCAGCTGCCATGGCGAAAGGTCGCCCCTGCTGTCCACCTCGTGCCTGCTGCTGGTGCTGCTAGAACCTCTGCTGCTGGGTCTGCAGGGCTGGTCCCCTCTGCTGGCCTGCTGGAGCCTTGGCTTCACCTTCCTGAGCTCCTCGCCCGAAAGCCCTAGGGAAATCCCTCAAATGGTGATCTCCCACACCATAAAGTAGGCACTTGCCTAGCTTCTTCCTGCACTCATGGATCATGTGCCCCGACTTCTTGCAGAAGGTACAAACGACTACCTGCTGCTGACGGGGTGCCTGCTACGGATGCCTCTGCTGCTGGTGCACCTGCTGAAAAGGTGCACAACCCTACTGCTGAAACTGTTGAGCTGGCCTCTGCTGTTGGAAGTGCTGCTGGAAGTGAGGCCTCTTGGCCTGCCCTTGACTGCTGCTGCCATCCTGGAAGTCATGACCCCTCTTCTGCTTCAGCCCTAGGTCATCTTCCGCCGCCATAGCCCCAGAAAATATCTCAACAAATGTAGCATTCCGGTCGCTCTTAGTCAGCGACCGAATCTCTCTAATCAAGCCTCGGCAAAACTTTCTCACCTTCGTCTTCTCGGTCAAGTCATCTATAAATTGGACCAATCTGCAGAACTCCCCGGTATACTCAGCTACCATCTGGTTCTCCTGAACCAGACCCTCGAACTGTGCCTCGATACCTCCCAAGGCCACATCAGGAAAGAACTGCTCCTTAAACAGTTTCTTGAACTGGGCCCAAGTCTGGCCCTCAACTCCTACCCTGGGATTTGCCTGATACCACGTACGGGCCAAATCCTGCATCTGGCTGCCCGCCACCTCGATCTGGAGTTGAGCTGGTATCTCTGCTAGTCAAAAGATCTTCTCAATATGCTCTATCCAGTCATCTGTAATGTGGATGCCCTCTGTGCCGAAGAACTCCCGAGGATGCATCTTCTGGAAGTCCTGAATGTCATTCTCCCTCCGACGGGGCTGCTGCTGGGCCCCCTGAGCAGTAATCATCTCGACTGTAGTGCAAACCAGCTGGTATGCCTCGTCGATCCCCTGACGGAAATCAGTAGTCTGCCTCGTCTGCTGCTGCTGGTGCGACTCCAAAATCCTCTCCACGAAGGAGAAGAGATGTGCAGCATCTACCATCCCCGCAGGCGGAGGCTGCTGCAGTGGAAGGATCTCAGGAATCACAGGGCTCTGCCTCCTGGCTGGTGGAGGTGCTCCTCCAAAAGTCGCAGAGACACCGACTCCTGAGGGCTGCACTGGCCCTGTGGCACCGGGAGCTGGCTGCTGGACACGAGAGGTGGCAGACCCCTCTCCACCATCTCCCGTCACGGGGCGATGCGATCTCGTCTCAACCATCCTGGAGACACAGATCAAATAAGAAATAATTACTGAGAATGAGTCGAAAAATCAAAGGAGGACCGTTTAAAATTCTAAGGAAGACAATAAGCAGCAAAATAGATATACGGAATCTGATAAGGAATTTTTCCTAGTGTGATTGAGTACCTTCAAAAATATACTAATTCCTACTGCAGGCTGCAGTGATATTCTAGTTCGAATACCACTACATTTCTAACCTGGACCTACATGGGCCACCACTAAAAACGTGTCACGACCCACACCCTAGAGTAAGGGCACGAGACGTGGGTATGTCCAGCCTACGCCGCAGTGTCGACAGTAGAATGCTGTCCTAGGTCACAACATCTAACAGTTCAAGGTAATAAACAGTTATACTCCCCGAATGGGGGTGACATAATAGGATATATCTCAATCACAACTAAGGTAGAACATGAAAGGAAGATAGATAGATAATAAAGATGCAAGATCCAAAACCACAGGAAATACAATAGTGAGAGAGAGCTAAGTGTCTATAATAAACTCCCCAACATCCAGACATAATACTGATCCCAAATGTATATACAACTCAACTGATCAATACTATAAAATAAGATAAACTAACTATGGAGCAACAGTCTCTACTACTAAGGGATCCGACTGGAAGGGAAAACGAATGGGCACGGTCACGGACACGATACACGGCACTTGTTATGGAGGAAATTATGGAGAAAATTATGGAGGAAAAATAATATGGAGGCTCCCCTATTTATAGGGTTGAGGGAATCCTTGGTAGATAAGGATTGAGAAATTTAAAACCCAAATAGATAATTTAGTATTAAATTTAAATCAATACATTCTTATCTAAATTCAAATTCAATTTAAATATAGATAAATACACATTTAATTTAAACTATTTAAAATAAATAAATAAAATAAAATTACCATTTTAATTATCACAATTAAATTCAAATTATATTTTTATAATAATAATTAAATAATTTTGAAAATCATCATAAATATTTAAGTACTTAAAATACCTTCTTGCCAAATAATTTATTATAAATAATAAAAATAATTTTGAAAATACACATGAAATAATTTTTATGTGCTTTACATGAGTAGAATAATCACATAAATCTAGTTTTCTAAATTACTACTATTAAAATAAGATATCCTTTTATAAATAGCTCAAATAATAAGTTTTAGCAACCTCGATAGATACTTTTCACAACTTTTAATAAAAAATACTTATTATATATTATTTTGAAACCATCACCGATAATAAAATTAAAAAAAAACCATTTTTCTAAAAATATGTACCTCGCACATATTCGCACTCGACGAGTAAATACGAAAAATGCAAATTCCCACACGACGTACAATACGACTATGCGACATATAAATACAAAAAAAATCAGTACTAAAAATATAGTAGAAATTTAGGGGTTTTACATCCTACCCAACTTACAAGAATTTCGTCCTCGAAATTAAAAATAAGTAGGGGGTTGGGAGGGTACAAGGGTATATCAATGAGGAACAATCAAATCACGACGTTCAAAATATGCATTAGAAAATCGTGATTTTGATAACTACGAAAATAAATCACGAATTTAATTTAGGGAGTAATTGATGGTCGCGTGTTAACGGAAGAAGAGACAAAGATTAACGGTCAATAAGGGGTGGTAATTTGATTTGAGATTAAGGATAGGTGATTTCCTAGGGAGAAGATACTCGTCTAGGTTTTAGAAGTATGGTTAAGAGAAAGGATTCTAATCATTCCTAAGTTTAAACAATTTAGAAAGTCTTGATAATAGATTGAGAGTTGAAGGAAATGGCCTGTAACTTAAGACACGATTGAAGTCACCTGGGTTGGTTCATGGCTAACTATCTTAGCAATAGATGGTGGGGCAACTAAGGTGATACTTTGGGTCTATCTATTAAGTACGAGTCTTCGTCTAAATAGGTGAAAGACGAAAACCAATATGAATCCAAAGAAGTTGTTTTCGAATACCAATATGTTGTTCAAAGGCGAGTGAGTAATTCAAAAAGAATTGCCAAGACTGTCGCGGATGGGACTCTAGAGGACAAGTTTAGCTATGTCCCCATCCACGTAGAGTAATAAATAAAAGCGAACCAAAGTGCACTTGGTTGATCAGACCATCATGCACCGGTTCTAATTAGACAATATGCTAGTGAGCGCTTAATAACATATGTCATGAATAAGCTTGATAAAGAATTAAGCTTGCAAAAACTAGGCTATATTAGCATCATTAGTCTAGATAGTAAAAATATAGGCACGTGAGATTAAGATTGAAATAGAGTAGAAATAGTTCAACTCTTTAAGACTCTAAGTTATATCCTATGTTGATATCTATACAGTCGTCCTATAGTCTTTTTGTCCGAGTCTTTGGTTGGCTAGATGGGTTAGGGTCCTCTAAATTCTAGAACCTAAGTGAACTTGCTAATATAGGTCACAAGGATAAAGGGATTGCTAGGTCATAAGGTATTCTACCCAACTTACAAGAGTTAAACTAATGGTATTTCGGGACAATGGGTCATGACCACCTAGTATGGGTTACCTTATTAATCTCTATTAAGCACAAAAGAAGGGAACAAATCACGATAGAAGGGATCAAGCAAGATGCAACTCGAGGAGTCAAGCGAGAAGGCGGTCAAGTATGTGGATGAGATCTTAGACTTTAACCCTATGCGCAGGCTTGCTTGGTACGGTAACGTAACCAAATAATTTATCCTGACCTGTATGGGCCACCACAAAAATATGTAACGCCCCAGTCCCAAAATACGTAGGACTAGGAATGTAGACATGCCAGCTGTATTCATACGAAGTACATAGGCCTCGTATGGATACATAAACTGTAAAATGCAGTAAACCACAACTAACTAATCTCATCCATAAAATATAAGAATAAAAGATATAATCAACTATGAAATTGTCATTTGATACATGTAGTTGGGCGGAGACAAATCCACTACCAACTATGAAAAGAAACACACAACAAAGAAAGAGTTTGGTGAGCAAAGCGAAGACGATCAAAGTGCAATCACCCTTGAAGAAATGGAGATAGTCACGGCTAGAACTAGAGCACCTACGAAAGACAAGAGCACACACCTGACGAGATAACCAGGTCCTCAGAGGGACGTCACAAGACACATAATATCATGCCATAAAATGAATATAGTTAGCTCAATAGAAAATTGCATATGTCTAAACAGATAAAGGCCCGTAACCATTCTATGTTTAATCATGCACTTTGAAGACAACGTTCCACACAAGGGCTTCCGAGACTAGAAATACGACGCATTAGCATTTTAACCGAGGTACTAGTGGCATCTAGAGGAAAATAAATAAATACACGACACAATAGTCTCTCGGGTGAGTCACTAACGGCAGCTAGAGTAAAAGTAAATGCATGACACATTTGTGTTTCAACTGAGGAACTAGTGGCATCTAGAGAAAAGTAAATAAGTGCACGGCGCACTAGCCCTCGGCTGAGTCACAAATGGCAGCTAGAGAAAAGTAAATGTGTGAAAGCCCCTGCGCCTAATAACTGTCTTCTTCCTCCCCATGCACTAATCGTGCTGAATCCACACCACGATATTTCTAATAACCGCTAAGTCTTCTAGGCAATTATATTAGCAGTTATATCCTAACGCTCATCCTGTACGCACCGATGTACGGTCGGTACGCAAGTTCGAATCTATATGAGACACATGACGTCGTGGCACACAGGTGTCGGGCCGATGAATGCGGCACAAACAAAGGTGGTCCCTTAACTCTACGCAAGTGCATAAAGAAAACTAAAATATAATAATTTGCAACTACATAGGATTTTGAAAGAATAACTTAAAAGAAATAAAACATGCATGATATTGAGCAATAAATTAAACAGTAAAGGCAAGGTGTCTTGCCTGGTAGGACGCCTGGTGGTGCGATGTTCTGTCATGTCCCAACAGTCCAATAGCCACGATCGAGGCGTAGGGGTCCGAAATCGGAAAGGAAGTAATGGTACGATTAGTCATGATCAGCTAAGATAGTTGGAGAGAATTTGTGGAAAAGAATACGCGTACTAATTTTGGAAACTACATTTATAATTTATGTAATTACTTGAAACATATTTTATTAGTAAAATAATTTTAGAGAAATAGTTAAAAAATGTTTATTGTATAGTAATTTAGAAATTATGCCTTACTAGTCAAAAATTTATATTAAATAAAATAAAACTAAATTAAATGTTTTGTAAAAATAATTTAAAATAATAATGATACTTGGTCACTATAATACTAGTGGTAGTAAAAATTTATATATATATATATATACTCGTATTTCAAATTATAGTATGATTAATACTAATAATTATATAATTCTAATATGCAATTATAACCATAAATCAAGGTTAAAGAGATTAATAATAATAATAATAATAATACTAATAACAATAGTAGTAATAGTAATAATAGATAATAATACTTATAATATTATTAATAAATAATAATAAATAAATAATAATTATGAGAACAGCTGTGCTGTTCTTTATTAGAAGTAAAAGAAAAAAAAGAAGAGGAGGGAGAGTAGTCGAGAGAGGTGAAGTGTGAGGGGATTCTCACCTCGGGTTCGGCGGGGGCAGCGACCTGAGGCCAGGTGGAGGCGCCGCGGAGGATCGATGCTGGCGGAAGGGGGTTCGCTGGAGGAGACTAAGCGGCGGCTCGGCTCCGGTTCTGTGCAGATGGAGGTGCTGGGGCGGCGTCGAAGGGGGACGACGCTGCTCCGGGCGGCGGGAGCGGTGCTCCGCTCCAGGTCGGTGGCACAGTGGCTCTCTGGCGGAACTCCGGCGCGGTGCGGCTCAGCGTGTTCGTGGAGGTGGCGACGACGGTCCTCCATCGGCGTGCGGCGGTGCAGCCTAGCATGGTGGTGGACGGCGGTCGGAGATGGAGGTTAAGGTTTTTAATTTTGGGTGTTTTGGGTTTGGGATTGCCGACCACGGGAGGGTGGTCCGACGACGGGTCAGATTTCTTTGGGGTGTTCAATGGTGGTGGTCGGTGGTGTAAGGCTGCGGGGGTGGTGTTGGTCGGGTGGTGCACGGGATAGGGAGGTCGATGGGGGTGTCGATGATGGCAGGATGATGGTGGGATGGTGATGATAGTATTGGGGGTTATGGGCTGGTGGAGACGACGGTTCTGCCGTAGGGCAGCAATGGTTTGGTGGAGCGATCGAGAGAGGAGGCGTGATGGTCGAGGAACGGAAGGAAGCAGATGAGGTGGTGGTTGGTGTTCGGTTGTCGAGGCAGTGGCCGCGGTGATGGCTGGGTGCTGTCGTAGGATCGAGCGAGATGGACGGGGCAGTTTGGATTGTATCGTCGTGTCCGGGCTTGTCAGACACGACAGAAAAATATGTTGATTATGTGTCCTCTATGACATGAAGGGGACGGTGTCCGAAATGTGACACGAGGAAGAATTTGTATATGTCCAAAAAATAGTGGAAGGGAAAATGGATGGGCGCGGTCACAGACACGATACACGACACTTGTGGTGGAGGAAATTATGGAGAAAATTATGGAGGAAAAATAATATGGAGGCTCCCCTATTTATAGGGTTGAGGGAATCCTTGGTAGATAAGGATTGAGAAATTTAAAACCCAAATAGATAATTTAGTATTAAATTTAAATCAATACATTCTTTTCTAAATCCAAATTCAATTTAAATATAGATAAATTACACATTTAATTTAAACTATTTAAAATAAATAAATAAAATAAAATCACCATTTAAATTATCACAATTAAATTCAAATTATCTTTTTATAATAATAATTAATTAATTTCGAAAAGCATCATAAATTTTTAAGTACTTAAAATACCTTCTTGCCAAATAATTTATTATAAATAATAAAATTAATTTTGAAAATACACATAAAATAATTTTTATGTGCTTTACACGAGTAGAATAATCACATAAATCTAGTTTTCTAAATTACCACTATAAAAATAAGATATCCTTTTATAAATAGCTAAAATAATAAGTTTTGGCAACCTCGATAGATACTTTTCATAACTTTTAATAAAAAATACTTATTACATATATTATTTTGAAACCATCATCGATAATAAAATAAAAAAAAAACCATTTTTCTAAAAATATGTACCTCGTGCATATTCGCACTCGACGAGTAAATACGAAAAACGCAAATTCCCGCGCGACGTACAATACGACTATGCGACGTATAAGTAAAAAAAATCAGTACTAAAAATATAGTAGAAATTTAGGGATTTTACAGATTTCATCTGAGGCACTAAAGCTCGTCTAGCCCAGTAGAGCTGCGGATTGCCTCGAAGCTACTCTTCATTTCCAGTCCAAGTTGCCAGTTTCTTTTTCATTGAAGGTGTCTTTACATTTCAAGCATGTAATAAAGGGATATCATGTATGGGCATTGTGACTATTTTTAAAAGAGAGCTTTAAAGTGAAATCATGTAGCCAAGATAAGGCAAATCCGAGTTGCAAAGCTTTGTACTTGTATTCCTATCAAGTTTATCAATAAAAGAAGTATTCCCATTTCAAATCTCCGTGTCCAATATTTGGTTTTCTGTAATAAAATGGGTGCATGCGCGTATTTTGCTTGACTAGTTGTTTTGTGCAGGTACATGGCCTTGTGAAGCGCAACTTAGGCTTGCATAATTTTACGCCTTAGCGAGGACGATCGATCCCGCAGGGATCTAGGCAAGATGGATGACCCTACCGGGATCAGGGCGTGACATAGTGGTATCAGAGCACGACTTTTTGTCCTTGGCCTCTTGCAAATATCGTTTTCAAAAAAGTATATAAAGTATTTTGATGGTTTTCAAAGGTCCCAATTTTGAGTTATGAAAACCAATACCCCATATAATAAGTCCATAATATTTTATGAGACTGACAGAAGTTATACTCTTTTATAGAGAAATGGCCCCTCCTCGACCAACTGCCTCGACCGATCCGATAGAACGGATCATGACTTTGTTGGAACTACAGAGGCAAGATAATGAGAAACGTAGCCAGATACAACAGGCTCGAATGGAAGCCCAACAGAAGCAGTTGGATTCCTTGACCCAACTGGTAATTGCGCTAGCGGCAAATCGAGATACCACCGTAGCGACCAAACCAACAGGAACGCCCGAAATTGAGCCCGTGGAGGGTAACGAACCCCAGCCAGCGCAAAGACACTCTTCCTTTAGGCCAAAGGACTTCTTAGACGCGAAACCTCTAGAATTTGAAGGCAGAACATCACCAGATAAGGTGATGGACTGTATTGATAAAATGGAGAGTCTGTTCGCGTTCGTAGGAGTTCCGAGTAGCAAGAAGGTAGTTTGTGCCGTTTTGCTACTACGGCTACGGGTAAAGGATTGGTGGAAAGCAAAGAAACCAGAGTTGCTCACAACTTCTAGGGATGGAAAGATTTCTTGGGCCTCGTTCAAGAAAGCATTTTTGGAACAGTATATCTCTTCTGCTATCAGCCATAAGATGAAGAATGCTTTTATAACATTAAAGCAAGGGAGCATGTCCGTGGAAGATTATGAATCTGAATTTGCTAAGCTGGCCAATTTTACTGCTGTTATGATACCAACAGAGCAGGCCCCTATAAATCAGTTCATTCAAGGGCTGAACGATGACATTCAGTTGAGCATACTGAACCGAGAATGTGAGACATATCCTCAGGCCTTTGAGGCAGCGCTACAAGTGGAACAATTTAGCCTGAGGAAGGCGTCAGCTAAAATTTAGTGCAGTCGCATTCCATCTACAAAAAGATACCAAGATGGAGAGAAGAAGATAGAGGGGGAACCTCGTAACAAGATTGAGTGCAGTTTCTGTGGCCGCCTAGGCCATGTCAGAGAACATTGTCGTTCCCTCAACAGAGAATGTTTCAACTGTGGTCAGAAAGGCCATAGCTTCAGAGATTGTCCAAAGAAAAGACATACGTCACATAACAGAGATGATATAGAGGAGCATGGGCTGCTGCCAGACCTACCTCCGCTGTGAGATAATCCGCACAATCAGCAGTTGTGGAATGCAAACACTGCGACAACGCGCGTCTATAGCCTCGCCTCCTTACTTGATAAAGATGGCAATTCTAGTGGAGGTGCGTTATATCTTAAGTTTTGAGGACAAAACTTTTTTTAGTGGGTTATTATGTAGTGCCCCGCTCTTCGCGGTCCACTATGTAATATCCATAGCTTGCTGACTCAGTCTCGAACTGAGTATTTGGGGAAACCTTTGCCGGTAATGATTGATCACGGATAAAATGCAATGGACCATTCCAATTTATGGATTGACTTCTATTGAAATGAATCCAAGAGTTTTGTTGGATGTTTTCTTTCTATGCTTGGTTTTGATGAATGCATTTTCGCGTTGGTTTTCGATGATTGGTTTTTATTGTTCGCTTTCATCGCATATCGCATTCATTCCAAATCTTGAGAGAAAGAGACCGAAGTATGCTAATCAGATGTTGGTGCCTGTGCAGGGGGACACATAGGCATACACAGGACGTGAATGGCGAGTGAAGTCCCTCATTCTCTCAACTAAGATTCATCTTGGTGAGTTGCTTCAACCGAACAAACATTGATCTATACGCCCTAAGAAAAATGATCTGTAGTCCACTTTTTGTTGTGTTCCGCTGATCAACGATACCAAACCAATAAAAGATAAGAAACATAGAATTGAACTCAGATGCTAAATCAAACGACAGATGCCTTATTGTGTTCTATATAAATGATTACAAGTTCTTACCTTGCTGCAAGAGATTGTTGTAAATATTGCTAAAGTTATATGACAGAGATGATACAGCTTGCCGTATAGAGAACAAAGAGTAAGACGAAAATACAGAAAGTGCATATGTTGTCATAATAGAGATTTATTTGATAGAGTGCATTCATGCATTTGGTCTCGGACAACTTGTGTACACAGGGGCAATCCTCACGACCAGCTTGGGGGCACCTGAGCTGCTCAGCCTAGGGGGATTAGAGTAACGCCCTGCGGTAAAGAAACCAATGGGTGTATAGAGTGTCCTTAGCGATGAGATGAACCCAAGAGTCACAGCGGCTAATCACGGGGAATGACCCATGGACCAACATGTAGTTAGGTGCATTTATGAAATCAGAGTGTATTGCAATCCTAACAAAAAATACAGAGTTAAACAATATGATTTTATATCATATGCAAATTGTGCTAACCTGTCTTGTGCAGGGATGACTGTCGACGATGGTAAGATTTATTATGCAAGTGCTTTCTACTACTATGTTCTTATGAATTGTTAAAAAGAATCTAGACAAGTAGAAAGATCACTAGTAAAATGTTAGCTCCACATGTTGATTTAGTACAAAGATTTGCGAGTTCGGTCAAAATCCGCTCGCCAGTACATGATGTGTGCTGACCCACGTTGTGGGCATCCTTTTCATAAAGCAAAGAAGAGGGGGATTTCAACTGAGTCACTAAAGCTCTTCTAGCCCAGTAGAGTTGTGGATTGTCTCGAAGCTACTTTTCATTTCCAGTCCAATGTGCCAGTTTCTTTTCCATTGAAGGCGTCTTTACATTTCAAGCATGTATTAAAGAATCTCTGACCGCGCAGAATCTCCATAGCCAATTTGGAAAATTGGATTCTCAAATCAGAGGCTAATTTTGGTACTAATCTTATTTCACACGATCCAGGAACTTCCATAACGTTGGCGTGATTCGGTTTGAGCAACGGATCCTGACGTGATACATCTTCATAATGAAAATGGAGTGGAAACATCATTATGAGATTAGCTGGTTTTTTTTAGAATGAGCACTGTGAACTATCCTCTTCAAAAAGGATAGTTGATCGAACCGAAACCAACGTAAAGTCAACGACTAAATAGCAGAGTAACTTCGTCATGCGGTATTTCCTTAGTGATTCTTTCAGGGTGTTTTGGCTCGCAATAAAGCTAGGGTCCTGATCGAGCAAGACGTAGTCCTATCTATCTACCTCTCCAGACACAATATCTTGAGTACCTATGATGGTGACTACATCTGCTGGCATGTGATGTTTGGACATAGAATCGAGATATCATGTATGGACATTATGACTATTTTCAAAAGAGAGTTTTAAAGAGAAATCATGTAGCCAATATAAGGCAAAACTGAGTTGCAAAGCTTTGTACTTGTATTCCTATCAAGTTTATCAATAAAAAAGTACTCCCATTTCAAATCTCTTTGTCCAATATTTGGTTTTCTGCAATAAAATGGGTGCGTACGTGTGTTTTGCTTAACTAGTTATTTTGTACAGGTATATGGCCTTGTGCAAGCACAACTTAGGCTTGTACGACATCACGTTTTAACGAAGACGATAGATCCCGCAGGGATCCAGGCAAGACGGAGGACGACCCTAGCGGGATCGGGGCGTGACAACTTCCTCCTTAACAGTAGGAGGAGCCACCTCAGCATTCAGTATTTTCCTCAAATAACGTGCCGCTGCTCGGGTCATGGGTGCCATATGGTAAGATCGATATTCACAAAATATAATTGTAACATAAGCAAGCTAACTAAAGGAACCATCATCTCGTTTGAGTACATTTTCGAAAGCAGATAAAAATGTTATATTCGATTTTTTGCCAAGTGTGAGAACGGATGGCTCATAACACAACCCAAAATTCATTCTAGCATACATTAGTATGAATCATCTATGTTCTGCACATATGGTGTAGTATATGTTCTTATCGAATCTAGTATCTGAAGGATATAACAGAATCAAGATGAACCCACATAATGTAATACTAAGACATCATCTACTACTAAAAGATATAGTGATAGGTTGTCTTATCATCATTGTCGAAGGATGGGGGTCGAAGGACAGTCAACTTTATCTATGGCTACATAGTTACTGCCTCGCCAGTCGAATGACTGCAGGGACTATGTCCTGATCACCATATTGTACCATAGATTAATGCAAATTCCTTATAGAAGCTGAACTAAAAATCAAGGCCAATGGCTAACCACATCATTTTCGATTATGAGGAGCTCATTTTGTAGAATAGTAAGACCCATAGGTTTTAAATTATAAAGGTATAATATATCATATGACTAATATATAGTAATGTTCTTCAACGATATATTTTACATGCTTAATTGCCAAGTGTGGGGACGGATGGCTCAGAACACACCCTGTATAAATTCATCCCGCACACCGCACATGTCATCATGATGACGATTGTACATCCATAAATGGTTTCGCAGATAGTAATTCATATCCATTTAAAGATAATTCTGCAAAGATTGACACTCAATGTATAATTCATATATGTTTTATAATTCCAGAAAAGAAACAAGTGTGAGAACGGATGACTCAGAACATATTTTTGAAAGCAGGTAAAAAGGTTATATTCGATTTTTTTGAAAGCAGATAAAAAGGTTATATTCGATTTTTTGACAAGTGTGAGAACAGATAGCTCAGAACACAACCCAAAATTCATTCTAGCATACATTAGTGTGAATCATCTTCTGTAAATATGGTGTAGTATATGTTCTCATCGTATCTAGTATCTGAAGAATATAACAGAATCAAGGTGAACTCACATAATATAATACTAAGACATCATCTACTATAATAACAGAATCAAGATAGGTTGTCGTATTATCATTGCCGAGGGATGGAGGTTAATTGGAGGAAATTACTGCAGAAAGTGAAGACCGACATAAACTGACGCACGAAAATGAGGGGCTCAAAGCTGGAACAAGTAAAGTTGTTCTTTGGAAAAAGAACTATTGTAAACTCTTTGTTCACAAAGCAAGCTATAATTAAAGAATATAGAACAAGTATCGAGTTTGTAACTCAAGTATAGAGCTTACAAGAGTTATAAACTCGATACTTGTTCTGTATTCGTTATATCTTGCTTTGTTACAGCTTTGATCCCTTTCTTTTTGTGCGTCAGTTCATGTCGGTCTGTACTTTCTGCAGTAACGACCACAAGTTTTATGTTCTTCGACGATATATTTCACATGCTTAATTGCCAAGTGTGGGGACGAATGGCTCAGAACACAACCCAAAATTCATTCTAGCATACATTAGTTTGAATCATCTATGTTCTGTACATATGTTGTAGTATATGTTCTTATCGAATCTAGTATCTGAAGGATATAACAGAATTAAGATGAACCCACATAATGTAATACTAAGACATCTTCTACTACTAAAAGATATAGTGATAGGTTGTCGTATCATCATTGCCGAGGGAAATGGGTTGGATTGCCGTATCTAGAATAATACCAATCCAATCCATTTCATGAATACAATGTTACCAATTAACCAACCAACAAAACTACTTGTTACAAATATCGCACTATCGGTGCTTTCGAATCAGAGTATCAGATTTTTCGGTATCGAAAAACAAATAATTATTACTAAATTGTCAGATTTTTCGGCACTATCGGTGCCCCTGACCAAGCCCCGCTACACCACCCCTCCCCCCTACACCACCCCTAACCCTAACCCGAACACTATCCCAACCCCCTCCCCTCCCCAGCCCCCCTCACCCCCCTGCTCCCCTCCCACATCAACCACCCCTAACCCTAACCCGAACCCTAACCCTAACCCTTCCCTCCCCCAGCCCCCTCCTCACCCCCAGTCGCCCTCCCCCCCACCCCTCCTTACCCACACACACCTACCCCTAACCCGAACCCTAACCCTCTCGTCCCCCAGCCCCCTTCCTCACCCCCAGCCGCCCTCACCCCCTGCCCCACCCCCAGCCACCCCCCACTCACCACCCAACCACCCGCATCCCCCCTGTCCCTCACCCCTCCATCGGACCATTCCTTACCCCTCAACCACCCGTACCCCTACCCCTCCCCCCGAGCCACCCGTACCCCCCAACCACCAACAACCAAAATAGAAAAAGAGAGAGAGGGGGAGTCACGTACCGGAGAGGGAGAAGAGTCGCCAGAGAGAGTGAGAGCGCCGGAGGGAGGAAGGAGAGAGAGTGAGAGAGAGTAAAATAGGGGAAAATGAATCGTTGGGGGGAAATTTAATTAGAATTTAGCGACGTTCATTTTAACGTCGCTATTAGCGACGTCATAGTGATGTTTCGCGACGACTAGCTCATGTAGCTAATATACGTCGTTGTCACATCGCTATTTTTATCGCTAGTAGTGACTATTAGCGACGTTTCACTTAAACGTTGCTAATGTGCAAAATTTAGCGATGTTATACGAACGTTACTAAATTTACGTCGCAAATGGAGCAGATTTTAGTAGTGAATCTTCCCGCATGAGTCAAACAACAGACTATAATACAAGAATGGACTATTTTCAGTGTATTAGGAGAGATGTAGCTGTAATTCTTCTCACTCACATAATGTATTTACGTGTGCTTCTGGCTGCACATTAAAGGTCCTGTGCCAGCCTAGTTTCTGTGTATAATTTTGTGCGCCTACAAGTTTACCCTCAAGAGACGACCTGCTATCTCTGTCCATACACTATATGTGAGTTCTTTATTAAAGAGATATGCATGAAGCCTTGTGCTTCCCTTGCGGTGCTACGTCGCTATGACATGGCCTAAAGCCAAGGCATTACCCCTACTCGGGAACTTCATCGTAGTGTCATACTACAATAGCATAAGGTCAAGCATCTTTGTAGTGCCAAACTATCCAACATGAATCCTTAGGATCCCTTGTGGTATTACACCACAATGACATGGCTTGCAAGGCCAAGGCTTTACCCCTATTCGGGTACCTCATCATGGTGTCGTGCCACTATAACATGGGGAACACCTCCCCTTTGTAGTGCTGTCTACCCCTCTTTAATTTTATCATACAACATTAGGCTACCTGCCTATTTGCGATGCTACGTCGCTGTGACTTGGTTCACAAAGTCGAGGTATTACCCCTAAGTGGGAACCTCATGGTAGAGTCACCCCACTATAGCATGGAATTACTCCTTGTAGTGCCGTGCTACCGTACTTCCTGTAAAGCACACCAGTCATTCACTCTACCTGAGAACTCATTAAGGCTTTTAAGCCAACCTCAACACAAGATCCTTTTTTCGCAAAAAACATACAGTAGACAATAGTGATTGTAGGTCTGTAACCTTTCTATGCCACAGAGGATATGTACCCACTATTTCTGATATTTTTCCAGTTAATGGTCCTTCCTTGAACGAAAAACTAGATGCCTAGTAGATTTCTCTTTGAACTAATAGCATAAAACTTTATGATAGGATTGCAATAACAGAATATCAGAAGACCTTCAAGCCCATTTTACTTGTTGTGTAATCGACCAGCTGGCGCTTGAGGCCCTTGGTGAACGGATCCGCCAGGTTCTCCTGACTCCGAACATCAATCACTGTAATAATACTTCTCTTGATAAGATCGTGTACTGTCCTGTGCTCTAACCGTACAGTCCTCTTCTTTCCATTGAAGAGGACATTTGATGCCACCATCGTAGTCGTCTGGTTGTCGCAGTATATCGGTATTGCCAGCATTTGTGCCCCAACCACTAGAAGATCATACATGAGCTCCCGAAGCTATTCTGCTTCCTCCATTGCGGTATCAAGTACAAGGAACTCAGATTTCATGGAGGATCATGAGAGCATAATCTGCTTCTTCGACTTCCATGATATAGCAGCTCTATCCATTGTAAAAATAAATCCACCTGTGGACCTTTCGCTCTCCAACTCTGAGCACTAGATGGCATCACTGAAGCCTTGTACTACCGGCAGATTTTTGCTATAGTACAGTGTATGTGTCTAAGTCTTCTTGATATATCTCATTACCTGTTTTACAGCTTTCCAGTGGTCAATGCCTGGGTTGCTCGTTAAACGACTCAGTATTCCCATGATGAAAGCTATGTCAGGCCTTGTGGCAGTAGTAGCATACATCAAACTCTCGATGACACTTGCATACTCCAGTTGCCTAACGCTTTTCCTCGAATTAGGCTTCAGCTTCAGATCACACCTGTAAGGCGTATCGATCCATGAAAGATCCTGATACCCCTAGCGTGTGATCATCTTCTTAATATAATAAGACTGTGACAACGCCAGTCCAGTATATGTCCGAATTATCTCGATGCCCAAGATCACATCAGCTTCTCACAAGTCCTTCATACTGAACTTGCTTGAGATGAACTTTTTTGTCTTCGTGACACAGCCCATATCCGTACTTAGGACCAGCATGTCGTCCACGTACATAAAAATGATTACACCTCTCCCATCAGCGAACTTTGTGTAAATACACTTGTCTGTCTCGCTGACCTTATAGCCATTTGACCTTATAACCTTGTCAAACTTCTCATGCCATATCTTGGGAGCCTGTTTAAGATCGTACAAGGATTTTACCAACTTGCAGACTTTATCTTCAAGACCCTTGACGACAAATCCCTCTGGCTGTTGCATGTAAATCTCTTCGATCAGCTCACCATTTAGGAAATTTATTTTCCATCCATCTGATGTATCACCAATTTATGTATTGCTGCGAGAGCAATTAACATTCTGATGGTGGTCATCCAGGCTACTGGAGCATACGTGCCAAAATAGTCGATCCCCTACTTCTGAGAAAACTCCTTGGCTACGAGCCTAACCCTGAACTTGTCAATAGTTTCGTATGCTTTAATCTTCTTCTTGAAGATTCATTTACATCCGATGGGTTTTGCTCATTTAGGAAGATCAACTAAAAGCCAAGTTTTATTTGAGGTGATGGAATCAATTTTATTGTCTATCGCCTCCTTCCAGAAAATCGCATCTCTGGTCTTCATCGCCTCATCATAGGTAAGGGATATGCTTCCACATGATAGGTGACAAAGTCATTTTCTAAGTCCTTCGACCTCCTTACACGCTTAGCTGACAGCTCAGCGAGTTCTGGTTCAACCGTTGTTTCAACAACATCTTCTTGGACTACATTCTCATTGAAAACTTCAGTTTCCTGTGCACCCTCATTGTTCTCCGAAACATCCGTAAGAACAATATTCTTGTGCCTTAGAAATTTGTCTTCAAAATAACAAAATTCAATGATATTATTTGATTCAATATCAAGAAATCTCCGAGCACCACTCTTCTCAGCATAACCCAAGAAGATTGTCTTTGTAGTCCTTGTCCCGAGCTTCTGAATCTTCAGATCTGGAAGCTTCACATATGCCAGACACCCCCACACTCGAATGACATTCAAGTTAGGTCTGACTTTAAACCAAAGTTTATGAGGAGTAACATCCGAAGTTGCATGAGGCACTTTATTTAGAATAAAAGTGGCCGTCAATGCAACTTCTTCCCAGTAGCATTTTAGAAGACCCGCAGTCAACAATATTGAGTTTATCATTTCTGTTAACATTCTGTTCTTTTTCTCTGCTATTCCTTTTGATTGAGGGGAATACAGAGTAGTAGTCTTATTGACAATTCTATGTTTTTTTTCAGAACGATACAAATTTATGAGACCAGTACTCTCCTCGTCAATCACTTCTTATTCTCTTGAGTTGTTATCCAGTTTGTCCTTTAACCTCGGCCCTGAACTATTTAAACTTCTCGAATACTTTAGTTTTGGCCTTCAGTAGGTAGACGAACGCGTACTTAGAGAAGTCATATATGAAGGTTATGAAATACTTCATCCTGACCTTTATAGAGAATTGTTTAAAGTCACAGATATCGGAGTGTACCAACTCTAAAAGATCTGTGCTTCGATTAACCCAAGGAAAGGGTTTCCTTGTGATCTTCGTCTGAGAACAAACTTCACATTTCTTATAATTCCTAGACTAGTCATTCTGTTTATTCTTTTACAATGAACATGTCTTAATCTATTATGCTACAATTCAAGAGTATAAGCAGAATGAGTGATTGCATTAATTACATTGGACTGATTTATAAGCTGAATTTTGAACATTTCTTCGGTATAAAAAGCTTTCCCAAAGTACGTTCTCTTTGTGGACAACACCATCTGGCCAACATTGATGTCCATCCTTAGGCCTGTATTGCAGAATAGGCCTTCCGAGATCAGGTTCTTTGCGAAAGAAGGTACATGCTTCATACCTTGAAGCGTCAGAGACTTTCCAGAAGTCAGCTTCAATACCACCGTCCCGATCCCTTGCACCTCAGCTTGTGCTTGGTTCGCCACCATAACAACTTCAGAAGTTGGTGTGTAGGTAGTGAACCACTCCTTGCTTGAGCAGACATGGCAGGTGGCACTAGTGTCTACCCACCAGTTAGAGTCATCCCCCACCGCATCGACCTGAGCAATCATGGCAACAACATCAGTGATTATTGAAACCTTACTAGGCTTATTTTGCTTTGATTGCTTGGTCTTTGACTTGCATTCACTCTTGAAGTCGCTCTTCTTGCCACACTCGAAAGAAGGCATCTGAGATTTTGCCGTCTATTGCTTGAAGGAAGTCCCCTTAACTTTTAGATTATTGGGGTCTTTCTTCTTGCTGTGGGAAGCCACCTGCTTTCCTTGTATTCCTTGGTGTGAACCAAATTAGCATTAGCTAGTTGTTTGGACAGTAAGTCCACCTTCAGTTGAGCCCTCATCTGGTCCTCAACATAAATTTCTTGAAGGAGATCTTCGAGACTGATCTCCAGTTTTTTTCTATGCATGTTTGCATATAAATTGCTCCACCCAGTGGGGAGCTTCAAGACGATCTCTCCAAAAACAAACTTGTCGAGGAGGGAATCGCCTCATCTTCCAACTTCTGTCGTAGCTTCAGAAACTCCTTCACCTGTGGCAGCATTGGTTTCTCGTCTTCAAAGAGCAACTTGTGATATTTATCAATGATAAATATCTTGCTCCTATTCTTGTCTTCTTCGTACAGTTTCTCCAGAGACTCCCATATCTCTCTGGCAATTATCTTCTTAGAATGTAATTCCGCCATGGAGTCCTCCATAGCATTAAGGATTAAAATCCTACATATGCTATTCTCCCTTCAACATTTGGCAGTTTTTAGTACTACAGTAATTGCGGTTGCAGATCCAGTTTCTGGAACAGTAGGTTCTTCTTCAAAAAGAACATGATCAACTTGAGAAAGTTGAAGATTGAGAGTAACCTTTCTCTTCCAGACTTGATAGTGCTCTCCATCAAATTATTCTAACTTGCAGAAGTTAGGATTGATGAGTGAAGCATAGAAGTTTTCCATCCTGTGAAAATCAAGCTTTTTAGATTGTTAGTCCTTGTAGGAACGAAATCGTAAAGCAGAATACTCTTGAGGGGGGGTGAATAGAGTAGGTAGTAGAATATTGCTAATTAAAAATTTATTAGCAGTTAGATCATAGAAATAATAATAATCACAAAGTAAATAACTGTAATGAAAAGAGTGATGAGATGGCAAACACAAACACAGAGATTTATACTGGTTTTTCTCTTGTGAGGACTAGTACAGTCGGAAGAACTCTAGCTTCCAGTTGAATCCACTATTGGAAAATCCTGCAAGTTTTCATATGAAGTCCTTGCAACTTCTACAGACGCGAGCTTTGATACGAAGAACTCAACCAACTTCAGTTTTGAAGAGTCTTTCTTCAATCAAGCCTCTGATTACAATTTCTCTGAAATCTTGTAGACCGCACCATACCGGCAAATGGACTAAAGAATTATAACTGGCTTGGGATTTAAAAATAGAAGCTTTTGAAAACTCTTTGAAATCGTAAGCTTTAGAAGAGAAGAGATGAAAGTGAATTGGTGTGTTAAAATGATCAGAATTCCTCTCTATTTATAGTTTTTCCAAAGACAGAACTCTGACAGAATTCAGGCAGAATTCGGACAGAACTCTTTGTAACCAACCGCAACTGAAGGGAGACCAAGTTCAAAATTAAACATTCACATAATATTCACCATGGTCGAACTCTGGCCGAGTTCTGTCAGGGTTTGTTCAGGTTGATTTTGTGAAAATAGTTTTTGGCTTTTTAAAAATCCTTCAGAAACTTTTTGTAAAAAAGATATTTTTCAAAAACATAAGTCATTTTAAAAAGATAGGTCAGTTTTGAAAAATAATTTTGGATAGCCTATTTGCCAGTACGAATTGGTGTACAATGTATTCCTAGACTCAATAAAAATAAAAATTACATAGCGTAAAGAAATACAATCTTGAGTGGTAAACAGATCTTCGGCCTTGAGCTGAGTAGATATCCAATCTTTGATCAGTGTCCAAAATTTTGTTTGTAAACATCTGAATTGATTCGTATATTGAGATAAAGTTTGATCAATTATTAAAATCAGGTTTGACCATGACCAATGGGCCAACAATCTCCCCCATTTTGATAATTGACAAACTTTGACCGATATAACATCTTTGGTCGATATCAATTCAAAATAGTACTAAAAAATTGTTCATAACCTATATTTATGAAGATGTTAGATCTTATTTCTCCTCCGTTGTCACTTAGCAAAATAATTGCAAAAGAGAATGCTCCCCCGCAATAAATGCATAAGTAACAATCAGTGAAGAAACACAAAAAATATGAATAAAGACATTCAACGCAGGCATGATATAAACAACACAGACAAAAATAAGATAAATAAACAACACAGGCATGGTACTTGTCACATGCAGTTTATATGGAACCATAATGAAAGATAATGCTATAATAAAGCTGAATCAAATAAAGTGCTAAACTGAATAATAAACTAAACTGAGTCATATGCTAAAATGAAGCATAAAAAACGTGTCCATCAAAAGTCACAAATTATATCCAAAATAAAAAGAGTACTGATAATATATTGGAATGTCGGAGCATTTCAAAGTAAACATAAGGCAAAGTCATCAGTCTCAAAAAGGATAACAACTCAAAAATCATCCTCATCGTCATCTGCTGCAGCGCCAGCATGTCCAGATAGACCAGCTCCAGAAGTGCCAACCCCAGAAGTATGTGAAGTAGCACCAGAAGTACGATACCAATCATATACATTCCCTGGCTGGAACAGAGAGTGGACCATCTCGTCATCAATGCGGTAGCCAGATACAGAAGGGTCTCTAGGAAGAGAGCTAGCAGAATGACCCGTCTGTGCAAATCTAAGATCGACAAAGGAGTTGGCAATAGCCTGGAACCAAGTCACGTCACGGAACTCATATTCCCTGGAAGTGTCAATAAAGAACGTCTGTAGATCTGATAGATGCTGGTGAATAGCCTAAAAAGTCATAGAGTAAGACTGAGGAGGACTAGGTGCAGTAGGAGCAGGTGCGGTGGCAATGCTGCGACGAGAATGATTGAGGAACTTGGGCTCAGGGTCCAGAGCGCAAGTGGATAACTCAATATAAAATTGTTGAAAGATGCGTAGGATAATTATCGCATAAGAGAGGTTGGGATCTCTACCGCGACATCTACCCATCATCTGAATGATGGTCTTAGGTGCAGAAAAATGAATCCCCTTAAGAATGTGATATAAAGCAGAAATTTCTAGTGCAGTGACATCATCTTTAGAAGTGGGTTTTGGAAGTAGAATGAAATATATGATGCAATATAACTCGTAGTTAAATAAGTTCAAGTTATTGGCCTTGAACTTTCCAGGACGAGCACGTACGGGCGCACAAAGCTCATTCTTGAAACTAACGAGAGTCGTACCCTCGAGAAAATCGAAGTCAGTGATGTCATCGAACGGAGCACCTTCGTTTGGAATACCAAGGATTTCTGCTAGCGATTCATCATTGAACTCGATATCTATCCCGCCGATACGAGTTCTCGCGGTAAAAGTGTCTAACACGAAGTTACAATAAAATAGTCTAATGGCATTAGTAGCTATAGGGAATTGTAAAGTAACAAAGTGTTATAACCCTAATACCTCAATATAAGGATGGTGGTCAGAAAATACAGTCCACTTGATCAGAGATCCGGTACATATAGTACGCATAATAAAGTCGGCATACCAAAGTAATGCTTGGTCGGGAGTCTTGAAATAAAATTCGTCTGATGCACCGTCATCCGATTGGACCGGAGAAAAGTGGGAATCCGTGTGCGGATCAGAAGACGATGCTGTAGAACCCTAGAGGGGGGGTGAATATGGAAATAAAAAATAACTAGAGCAACAAAAGCAATATATGACAAATAAAAGTAAAGAGTAGGAAGATCAAACACAAGATGTATCCTGGTATCCTCGCTTGAGGCAATCCAGTCCCGGAACTCTCTCTGGCTTAAATCCACTATTTAATTAAATAGTACACACGAGTTTGGATCCGAAGAACTCGCCAACTTCAACACGAGTTTGGATCCGAAGACTCGCCAACTTCAACACACGAGTTTTCTTACGAAGGCTCGCCAACTTCAAACAAATGAGAAGAGAACTTGTTGATCTACTAACACGTGAAGATCAAAATTTACAACTCTTAAATACTTTAGCACTTTGGGAGAGGATGACAATTGAAATATTGGTAGAGTATTAATGGTGGAGGTCTTGGTAGTTTGGAAAATTTATGGCAAGAGTTGGTGAAAGCCTCAAGAGAGAGAGAGAGCTTTCATTTATAGAGAAACCAAGAGTGGGTGGCATTTAATGCTCTGGATACAGGCAGACCGGCATGCCGTCGGTATACAGTGGCATACCGTCGGTATACCGGTCAAATAGTAACGGTCATATTAATGACCGTTTGAGAGCATTAAATGCGGCCATTAATGCTAGTCAGAGCAATTCAAAAACCAAATATTTGAAACTCGGTATACCGTCGGTATGCCGCGGTGTACCGTCGGTATACCGACGTTTTGTCACAGAACATTTTTAGACAAACAAAATGGTATACTGCCGGTATGCCGGAGCATACCGTCGGTATGCCGACGTTTTATCACAGAAAGTTTTGTGGTCCACAAAACGGTATATCGCCGGTATGCCGGAGCATACCGTCGGTATGCCGACAATTTGTCACAACAACTTTGTGGACGATAAAAATGGTATACCGCCGGTATGCCGAAGCATGCCGCCGGTATACCGCTCTGTAAGTAATTGATTTTTGACTTGTTCTTGTACTTGTCATTCGTCCTTAGGTGTTTACAGATATAGCTAGATTTTGTACAGACACGAAGACTCTAAGCAGGAGGAGGCCGTCTTATGCAAGGAGCGTCGGTAACTGCTTCAGTCTTCGATGCAAAGGATGGTTGCACTTGAACGGAAAGACTTTATGTAGCAGAGCTTCCGAAAAGATATGTATCTGAAGACACAGAAAAATAAACTACGAAGATGCTGTTAATATATCAAAATAAAATGTGCCAAAAATCTCCCCCATTTTGATAATTGATAAAATAGAGAGATAGCATCTTCAGGGAGTAACTCCCCCGTAGGTAGACAACTCCCCCTCAATACGTTTTCTCTCCCTTTGTCATTTAGTCAAAGATGTAAAGAAAAACAAAAATAAAAGATAGCAATAATAAGGACAATAGCATAGAATAAAAAGCATGTATTTATATATTGAAGTGAAAGATGAATACGTGCAAGATAATCATACTACAAAAGGCAATTTAAAAGACTCTCCCCGACGAGAGTTTGGTAACAAGAGACAGACACAAACCAAGTCCCCGTGGGACTGCAAAGTACTAGAGCCAACCACACATAGGTCCCCGAAGGACCGCAAAAGACAGAATATAAAAAACAAACACACATAACTAAAACACGCATTATTCGAGACCATCATCCAAAAGGAAGCCACCCCTAATCGTCCGTCGGATCGTCCCCACTATCCTGAGCTTGTTGAAAGGCGTCGTAAGGATCAATGCCGTCCGAGTACATGAACCCATAGGCATTGGGATCGAAAAAGCGCGAAGCCTGGTACATTGGATCTTGACGATTCAGATCCAGAAACATGTCCCGGTCCTGAATAGTGTGCTGAATAAAATATTCTTGGTCATGGAAGCGGGACTGAATCAGAATTCCAAGGCCACGAGTATGAGCCCTCATCTGTTCCTCTGCCTGTGCCATGCGTATGTCGAAGTGCTACTGAGTCTGCGGCATGTAGCGACCGGAGGCAGGAGGAGTAGATGCGGGAGAAGCAGGAGTGGAAGCTGGTGGCTCTTGGGAAGAAGAAGCACGCGAAGTAGAGGCACCACTAGCGGAGCGAGAAACAACGAGATAGGAAGGGACGTCGTCCGAGGAGCAAAGGGAGAGATCGACTCATTTGGCTTCCAGAAGGAGAGTGATGAAGGTGCCGTAGTAAAGGTTTTGCTTTTCCACTGGCATGACACGTTTGAAGAGATAAAGGAGAGTCTTGGTGAAGGAGAAGGACTTCCTTGTATAGAGGAAGTACATGCACACCAGGGCGTCGAATAATTGCGTCGTAGTTTTCGCCCTTAGGAAAGAGTGTGTGGCACACAATCCTATGGAGCTCCTAGTAAAACGGCTCCAGCTGTACGAAAAGGACCGGGATAGCAGGAGGATTGGGGCCCTTGCAGATGATGTGGCAGAACTCGTCGAAGGGGGACGTCGCCGAAGAGTGAAGAGCAGCCAAGGACGACAAAGCTTCGCCTCTGTCCGGGATGCCGAGGATGTTACCAATATCCCGAGACGTGAGGCAGAAATGGCGATCGTTGACAATCGACTGTATGGCGCCGTGCTCGTCGTCCGGGACCAAGTTGCAGTAGAAGAGACGGACGACGGTGGGGTAGATAGGAATCTGACGTCGAAGGAGGCAAGAGAGTCCGGCCTCATCAAATAGAGAGACATAGTCGGGGAAGAGATTCTAATTGATTGCTCGGCCCTTGAAGACATTATGATGAACAAAATGTTAAAACCATGTCTCGGCCGCCAAGGAGGAGGTAAAGACCCGCTGATCATACCCGTGAGGGAGAGCCACCGGAGTGAAATGGTTGAAGAAGGTGGAGGAGCGGGGACGCTTCAGATTGGCCATAGAGGAAAGTTGGAGGAGGAAGATAGGGTGTAGGTGAGGATGAGATGTGTAGGGAGAAGAAGTAAAAGAAATAGGGTTTTAATAGAGAAGGAGGGAGATGAATGGTTAGAGTTTGTAATGGAAGGGGTGGGTTAGGGAACGGTTGTAGAGGGAAGTAATGGGGGATATGAAGAGATAGTGGGTTGGAAATGATGATAGGGGAGTAAAAAGAGGAGTAATGGGGGATGTGAAGAGATAGGTAGTAAATGTGATGGGAAGTTATGAATTGGGAAGATGAGAGGGTAATTAATAGGGAAGTGATAGATGTGAAAGAATTAAATGAGGGTGGAGAGGAATAAGGAGAGAAAAGAGGAAAGGTGGGTTCAGTTCTGGATTTGAAACGCTGTCCACCGCGATCCGGCATACCGTCGGTATGTCGACGTATACCGACGGTATGCCGAGTTTCGAGACAGAACCTAATTCTAAATCGAAAAACGGTATGCCGTCGGTATACCGCCGTATACCGTCAGTGTGCCGACCATGAAGAATTATGGGTCAAAAGATAAAATGCCTAATTCTTGGCAAAGGAAGGCGAAGCAATCTTCCGGGAGCGGTTTGGTAAAAATATCGGCTAGCTGATAAGTAGTATCAATAAATTCAAGACGAATATCTCCCTTTTGTTGATGGTCACGAAGAAAATGGTGTCTAATTTCAATGTGCTTCATGCGTGAGTGACAAATTGGGTTTTTCGTGAGATTGATTGAGCTAGTGTTATCACATTTAATAGGGGTACAAGAATGAGAAATGCCATAATCTAAAAGTGTTTGTGACATCCAAAGAATTTGTGCACAACAACAACCAGCCGTAATATACTCGACCTCAGTGGTTGAAAGAGCAACAGAATTTTGTTTCTTACTAAACCACGATACCAAGGATTTTCCAAGGAATTAACATGTGCTGCTAGTACTTTTTTGGTCAATCTTGCATCCAACAAAATATGCATCCGAAAAGCCGTGAAGCTCGAAGGATGAAGATTTCGGATACCAAAGGCCCATGTTAACGGTGCCTTTGAGATAACGAAAAATGTGCTTAACGGCAGACAAGTGCGATTCCTTTGGATTGGCTTGATATCGTGCACATAAACTAACACTAAACATGATATCAGGACGGCTAGCAGTTAAATAAAGTAAACTACCGATTATACCTCTATACTTACGAATGTCGACCGATGTGCCATCTTCATCATTGTCAAGCTTTGTCGTTGTGGCCATAGGAGTCCTCATTAATTTGGATGAGTCGAGTTCGAAACGCTTGAGGAGGTCCTTTGTATATTTCGCTTGATTGATGAAGGTTCCTTTGGGTCCTTGTTTGATTTGTAACCCCAAAAAGAAAGAAAGTTCACCCATCATACTCATTTCAAATTCTTCCTGCATAACTTTAGAAAATTCTACACAAAGTGTGTTGTTAGTAGAACCAAAAATAATGTGATCGATATATATTTGAACCAATAAGAGAGTGCCATTATGGGATTTAATAAAAAGTGTTGTGTCAACTTTCTCCTTTAAAAAATTGTGGAAAACAAGAAAGGAGCTAAGGCGCTCATACCAAGCACGGGGAGCTTGTTTGAGGCTATAAAGGGCTTTGTGGAGTTTGAACACGTGATTAGGAAATTGAAAATCTTCAAAGCTGGGAGGTTGTTTAACATGAACTTTCTCTTTAATAATACCATTCAGAAAAGCACTCTTAACATCCATTTGAAAGAGCTTAAAGTCATTAAAACAAGCAAAAGCACAAAGTATACGAATGGATTCAAGACGTACAACCGGAGCATAGGTTTCGTCGTAGTCAATGCCTTCCTCTTGGTTATAGCCTTGAGCAACCAATCGGGCCTTGTTACGAGTCACTAACCCATCTTCATTAAGTTTGTTACGAAACACCCATTTTGTTCCAATAATGGGGTGATTGCTAGGTTTTGGGACAAGTTCGCAAACCTTGTTTCCCTCAAATTGATTTAACTCCTCTTGCATCGCTATCATCCAAAATTCATCAAGAAAAGCATCATTAACATTTTTAGGCTCTATTTGAGAGATAAAAGCCATGTTTGCATAAAGATCACGAGTGGTGGATCTAGTGCTAACACTGGAGGAAGGATCCCCAATAATAAGTTCCTTAGGATGATTGGTGACAAATCTCCATTCTTTTGGGAGATCCTTTTGAGGAGGCTCGAGAGGAGGAGACTCTTTTGATGGAGTCACAAATTCATTGTTAGATGAAGAAGGACGATCTTCAATAGAGGAGTTCTCCAACCCAAACGAGATGTTATCAATATCCTCGGAAGAGGAGAATGTATAAGAGTTAAGTTCATTAAAAGAGACATTGATTGACTCTTCGACAACAAGACTTCTTTTATTAAAAATACGAAAACCTTTACTATGAGTAGAGTATCCAAGGAATATTTCTTCATAGGCTTTTTCTTCAAACTTGCCTAGGTTATCCTTGGTATTCAAAATAAAACAATTACAACCAAAAACTTTAAAATATTCAATAGAGGGAATTTTGTCAAACCAAAGCTCATAAGGAGTCTTCTTAGAAATAGGTCTAATCAAGACCCTATTTATAACATGATATGCCGTATTAACGGCTTCCGCCTAAAAATATTGGGGGAGCTTATATTGGTTTAACATAACCCGGGCCATATCGCCAAGGGTTCTATTCTTTCTCTCCACAACACCATTTTGTTGAGAAGTTCGTGGACAAGCAAAATCATGTCCAAAACCATTCTTTTCACAAAATCTTTTGAAATTGGCATTGTCAAATTCTCCTCCATGTTCACTTCTAATTTTGTTAATAGAAAAACCTTTCTCATTTTGAACACGTTTACAAAAAGCAACAAATTTACGAAAAGTATCACTTTTGCAAGCAAGAAAAATAACCCAAGTAAATCTCGAAAAATCATCAACTAAAATAAAAGCATAAAGCTTGCCTCCAAGGCTAGCAACTCTACTAAGACCAAAAAGATCCATATGAATATGTTGAAGAGGTCTAGAAGTACTCACAGAGTTGATTGATTTGAAGGATGACTTTGTTAACTTACTCTTCTCGCATTCTTCACACACCATATCCTTTTTGAATGGGATACTTGGGAGTCCTCTTACGAGCTTCTTGGTAGCAAGACGAGAGATGGTATCCATGTTGGCGTGTCCGAGCCTCATATGCCAAAGCCAACTCTCATCGTTCTTAGCAACTAAGCACCTGTCATTGTTAGTGTCTTCAACAAGATATAAAACATAGATATTGTTTTCTCTAATGCCTTCATAAACAATAGATCCATTAGAGCTATCGGTAATGAAGCATTTGAGCTTAACAAACTTGATATCATAACTATTATCGGTAAGATGACTAATACTAAGAAGATTGTGTTTAAGATTAGTAACAAGACACACATTCTTAATACAAGGATAAGGAGGGGAACCTATATTACTATTTCCTATAATGTGACCTTTAAGGTTGTTACCAAAAGAGACATGTCCTTCCTTCTTCATCGATAGCGTTGTAAATAATGAAGCATCCCCGGTCATGTGCCGTGAACAACCGCTATCGAGAATCCACTTGCTTCTAGCATGAGAAGGACTCTTCACCTACAACATAAGTTGAAGATGAACATTTTGGTACCTATGATCTTATGGGTCCTTGAGTGTTAGTCTTAGGAACCCACATAAAAACTTTCTTGTCAACAAGTTTCCTTGTATGACAATAATTGGTCGTATGTCCAAGCAAGCCACAGTAATTGCAAATCATAAAGGATTTAGAAGAAGATATGTGAGACTCATGCAAATGTGAATCTCTAGTGCGAGGAGCTCTAACATTAGTATTATGATGATGATAATAAAAAGCATGATGCGAAGTATTTTTCTTAATAAATGGTCCTTTCCTTGTGTTAGAAAAAGATTTGTGTGTAGTGTTCATGTAAGAAGTATGCCTAGCATTGTGATGAGTGTGGAGGTGTCTTGGAGCATGCATGTGAGTAGTGTTCTTATTACGTAATTTCTTACTCTGTATAAGAAGATCATTTTACTTAATAGAAGTGTCTTATTCTCTCCTATTAGCATCTTGAACTTTGTGCATAGCAAATTCATAAGAACTTCTCATGGATTGAATCTCATCATCCTTTTTCTTGATGGTGTCAAGAGATTTTTGAAGCTTGAGTCGCAAAGACTCTATTTCATCCGTATTAGAAGCAGGAGATTTTCTATTTACATCAATAATGATGATTGAGAGTCTTTCTACTTCAAGTTGAAGAGCATCAACCTCTTTTAGAGATTTCTTATATTTATTCCTAACACCTTTGTGCTCTTCATGCAATTCAAGGATAGCTTTCTCCAAATCATCATAAGTAAGAGTATTTAGGGAGAGGTCATCAAGTACCTCATCGGTTGTCATGAGACAAACGTTGGCATTGTGTTTGCACTCTTTGTCGTTGTCGGAGTCGCTTGCGTCACTTTCACACCAAATTCTTGTGTTGGCAAATTTCCTGGAGGACGAGCTTCCCTTGCTAGGCTTTTCGTACTTGCTTGAGTCTTTTCTTATCATCGGGCAGTCCCTCTTGATGTGTCCGGGTCTTCTACATTGATAACATGTCGGATCTTCCTCATTGTCCCGTCTGAAGCGGTTGGCTTTGTTGAATTTGAGAAACTTCCGGAAGTGCTTAGCTATGAGAGCTATTTCTTCATCGTCGTCCGACTCATTGTCGTCGGAGCTATCCTTGGAGTAGGACTTTGTAGCCTTGAGAGCAAAAGATTTCTCCTTCTCTTTGGTCTTCTCCTTCTCCTTCTCTTGTATGGAGGATTCCTCTTGATCCTTTATATCGAGTTCGTGAGTCATTAGCTTACCCATGAGGGTCTCAAGGTACATGACTGTCAGGTTGTTCCCCTCAATGATTGCGATAGCTTTAGGACTCCAAACTTTTGTCAATCCTCTAAGAATTTTTCTGATCTTTTCATGGGCAGGATATTCCTTACCAAGAGAAGAGAGAGGATTAATAATGTTACCAAAACGAGTAAACATGCAAGTAATAGATTCATCATGCTTTATTTTAAAGGACTCATATTCTTGCATGAGTCTACTAATCTTGGATTCCTTCACTTGTGAAGTCCCCTCGTGTGTGACTTCAAGTAACTTCCAAATCTTATTGGAAGTCTTGTAAGTAGAGATTCGGTTGCATTCACTATGGTCGAGAGCACAATAAAGAGCGTTCATTGCCTTGGCATCTCGACTTGCAAGCTTTTTGGTGTTTTCAGTAAGTGTGTCCCTAAGGGTGTCAGAAGCAATATCCTCAATAACTCTGGAAGGAGTAGGAAGACCATTTATCACACAATCCTATAAATCAAAATCTATGGACTTCAGATAAATGCTCATCCTAATCTTCCAGTAGTTATAGTTGGTTCCATCAAATAGGGGAGGCCTATTTGTGGAGTGTCCTTCATTGTGGAAGGTGTTGATACTAGGGCTAGAGGCCATGGATCACTCAAAGGGTGTAAATCCAAATCAAGAGAAGAAAGCTCTGATACCAATTGTAGAACCCTAGGGGGGGTGAATAGGGAAATAAAAAATAACTAGAGCAACATAAGCAATATATGACAAATAAAAGTAAAGAGTAGGAAGATCAAACACAAGATGTATACTGGTATCCTCACTTGAGGCAATCCAGTCCCGGAACTCTCTCCGGCTTAAATCTACTATTTAATCAAATAGTACACATGAGTTTGGATCCGAAGAACTCGCCAACTTCAACACGAGTTTGGATCCGAAGACTCGCCAACTTCAACACACGAGTTTTCTTACGAAGACTCGCCAACTTCAAACAAATGAGAAGAGAACTTGTTGATCTTCTAACACGTGAAGATCAAAATTTACAACTCTTAAATACTCTAACACTTTGGGAGAGGATGACAATTAAAAGCTTGGTAGAGTATTAATGGTGGAGCTCTTGGTAGTTTGGAAAATTTATGGCAAGAGTTGGTGAAAGCCCCAAGAGAGAGAGCTTTCATTTATAGAGAAACCAAGAGTGGATGGCATTTAATGCTCTGGATACAGGCAGACCGGCATGCCGTCGGTATGTAGCGGCATACCGTCGGTATACTGGTCAAATAGTAACGGTCATATTAATGACCGTTTGAGAGCATTAAATACGGCCATTAATGCTAGTCAGAGCAATTCAAAAACCAAATATTTGAAACTCGGTATACCGTCGGTATGTCGCGGCATACCGTCGGTATACTAACGTTTTGTCACAGAACGTTTTTAGACAAACAAAACGGTATACCGCCGGTATACCGGAGCATACCGTTGGTATACCGATGTTTTATCACAGAACGTTTTATGGTCCACAAAACGGTATACCGCCGGTATGCCGGAGCATACCGTCGATATGCCGACCATTTGTCACAGCAAGTTTTGGGTCGATAAAAACGATATACCACCGGTATGTCGGAGCATACCGTCGGTATGCTGATAATTTGTCACAGCAATTTTGTGGACGATAAAAACGGTATACCGTCGGTATGCCGAAGCATACCGCCTGTATGCCGCTCTGTAAGTAATTGATTTTTCACTTGTTCTTTTACTTGTCATCCGTCCTTAGGTGTTTACAGATATACCTAGACTTTGTACAGACACGAAGACTCTAAGCAGGAGGAAGCCGTCTTATGCATGGAGCGCCGGTAACTGCTTCAGTCTTTGATGCAAAGGATGGTTGCACTAGAACGGAAAGACTTTATGTAGTAGAGCTTCTGAGAAGATATGTATCTGAAGACACAAAAAATTAAACTACGAAGATGCTGTTATTATATCAAAATAAAATGTGCCAACAGATGCCTCTTCACTGGCATGGGTCTTCTTCCGCTTGAAAGGATTGAGTCCCTTAGGCATTTTATCCCAAAAACTATAAACCCTAAGAATTTGAAAGTGGAGGAGAGAAGGAATTATACCTTCTGAGAATCAAGTATGCTGTAGAGGACACGATTATTCGCACGAATCCAAATTTTGTATGAAGACCTCCACATAGAATGGAAGGAAGGAGGTGGATAAGAACTAGGGTTTTCGGGCGACTGCTGCTGTGATTTGGTTTTGGAAGAGATGAAGAAGATGGGGGCCTCGGGTTCTGACTGAAATATATATACACCTAGCCGAACTCTGGCCGATTTCGCCAAGGGTTCTCCTGGCTATATAACAAAAATTTTGTGGGCCACATCTTTTTCATTAATTCATTTCAAATATTTAATTCAAAGTTTGGTAATTTTAAATTTCAAATAATATAATTAATATTATTTTATAAATTAATATTCTTTACTCAGTATCTATTTCAGATTAGTTGTAGGAGTACCCAGCTAACGGAGGTTCACCGGAGAACTCTTAAATATCGCTTCGCTTTGACCGTAGTCGTGGTGACAAACATACTCTTTTTAGGCTTGTCTCCAAAAATAGTTATTGAGTATTGAATAAAATAATAAATAAATAAAACAAAATTAATTAATATTATTGACAGCTAAAATTTCTAATTCTCGACGTAAATAATTGAAATAATCTTCCCCTAGAGGTTTTGTGAGTATATCAGCCAATTGATTATGTGTGTCTATGTATACAAGGTCTATATCTCCATTTTATTGACGATCTCTAAGAAAGTAATGTCGAATCTCGATATGCTTAGTACGAGAGTGACACACAAGATCCTTAGTCAAATTAATAGAACTAGTGTTGTCACAGAAAATGGGTATGTGTGTGAAATACAATCCATAGTCTTCTAAAGTTTGCTTCATCCACATAATTTGTGCACAACAACGTCCTGCGGTGATATACTCAGCCTCGGTTGTTGATAATACGACAAAATTTTACTTTTTGCTAAACCAAGAGACTAGTACTTTTTTTATGAAATGACATGTGCCGCTGGTACTTTTTCTATCTACTTTGCATTCGGCAAAATCAGCATCAGAATAACCGATTAGGTCAAATGACGTGATTTTGGGATACCATAAGCCGATAGAAGAAGTGCCTTTAAGGTATCGAAAGATACGCTTAACTGCGCACAGATGTGATTCCTTAGGATTGGTTTGAAAATGTGCACACAAACAAACACTAAACATAATGTCTAGTCGACTAGCAGTTAAATACAGTAAGCTACCGATCATACCTCGATACTTACGTATGTCGACGGGTTTGCCTTGTTCATCAATATCAAGCTTGGTTGAAGTTGCCATTGGAGTGATAAGTGGTTTGACTGCTTCCAGGTCGAACTTCTTTAATAGATCCTTTGTGTACTTTGCTTGATTTATGAACGTCCCTTTGTTGGTTTGTTTGATTTGCAGTCCGAGAAAGAATTTCAGCTCTCCCATCATGCTCATCTCAAACTCATTCTACATATACTTTGAAATTTTTTGACAAAGAGATTCATCAGTAGATCCAAAAATAATATCATCTACATAGACTTGAATCAAAAGAATATTGTTATTCAAAGATTTTATAAATAATGTAGTGTCAACCTTTCCCTTTGAAAAACCGTTGTCACGTTGAAAAGAGCTTAGACGATCGTACCAAGCACGAGGGGCTTGTTTTAAACCGTATAAGGCTTTCTTCAACTCGAAAACATAATCAGGATTTTTAAAATCAGTAAAACCGGGAGGTTGAGCTACATAAACTTCTTCTTTTATAAAACCATTTAAAAATACTCTTTTGACATCCATTTGAAATAACTTGAAATTATAAAAATATGCAAATACATATAACATGCGAATGGATTCTAATCTCACAACTGGGGTATAAGTCTCATCGTAGTCGATACCTTCTTCTTGATTGTATCCTTAAGCTACGAGTCGAACCTTATTACGAGTCACTAAACCATTCTCGTTCAGTTTGTTTCAGAATATCCAACGGGTGCCAATGACCGGATGATCAATGGGCTTGGGAACAAGTTCCTAAACTTGATTCCGTTCGAACTGGTTTAATTCCTCTTGCATAGCATCTAACCAAAAATTATCACTACATGCTTCTTTAATATTTTTAGGTTCAAGCTGTAAAATAAAAACAACACAAGAAGCTATATCTTTATTAGAGGAACGAGTACTTACACCCTTGGTAATCTCACCAATTACCAAGTCCTTTTGATGATCTGCCAAGAATCTCATCTCTTTTGGCGTATCCTGAGGATTGCTGGTTCCGGCTTCTTTGCTTGAAAGTTCTGTATCTTTGTGTGAAGGTTTTGTAGTAGCTGTACTTGGTGTAATCACGTCTTCATTGTCGTCAACGTCTAAGTGTTGATTTAATTCATCAAACTTGACATTAATTGATTCTTCGATGATCATGGTCTTTTGTTGAAGACTCTGTACCCTTTTCCCTTTGCTGCATAACAATGTTCTTGGATTTAAAGGCGGATCATATAGCTTTGTTCTTTTCACATTCACTACATACCGTATGCTTCTTGAAAGATATGTTCGGTAAGCCGCGTACCGACTTCTTTGTAGATAGTTTTAAAATTGTGTCCATGTTTGCATGCCCGAGTCTCATATGCCATAGTTGACTCTCAATGCTTTTGGCCATCAAACATCTACCTGCTTTGTTAGTATCTTCTAACAAATATAAAACATATATATTGTCTTCCCTGATACCTTCAAAGATAGTACTACCAGTTGAACTTTCAAGTATAGTACATTTGTCTTTGACGAAGTTAATACCATAACCGTGATCAGCTAAATGGCTTATTATAAAATCCCTAAATTTCTACTCTTTTTTTAAATAAATTTGATACCAATTTTTTTATTTTATATATTGTACGTCGCGTAGTCGCATAGTACGTCACGCACAAAATTTTATTTTTTATATTTGCTCGATGAGTGCGAATATGTGCGAGCGTACATATTTTTAGAAAAACTTTTTTCTATTTTTATAGTTTCAAAATAATATATGTAATAATTAATTTAGCCATCAAACCAACATTTTCAAGTCCGTTATTTTATTTTTACAAAGTCTTTCGTAAAAACAGTTGTTATAATAAATAAAGATTCCTCGTGAATACATATATTTCATAAATATTTTATTAGTTTATTTTAAATAATAATATAATTTTTGAAATTATTATTATATGTATTTTTAAAAAATATATTTTTAAATTTTGTGGCAATTTAAATCTTTGATTGGATTTCTATGGATTTGATTTAAATAGTTTAAATTTTATATTTAACTTAAGTTTATATTGTCTAGATTTAAATTAGAATTTGATTTGGATTATTATTGATTGAATCGATTTAAATTTGATTTAAATTAAGTAGATGAATTATCAAAGGGGATTTAAATATTCCTAATCCTTATCTTCTAAGGATTACCTCAACCCTATAAATAGGGGAGCTTCCATAAGTTTTTCATCCATTATTCTCTCCAAAAATTTCCACCACAAAGTGAGTGCCTCGTGTTTGTGTCCAACATCTCCCGTGTCAGCCGTGACGGCCTCGGGTCCGACCCCGGGTGTCTTCCCAATATCTTATTCTAATTTTTTACATATATATTTTTATCTCTTCCGTGTCGGACAACCCCCGATAAAAATCAAATTTCCTAATCTAAACCTATTCTAACCATGTCCAGCCCAACCAGCCTCGTCCCCTTCTCTCGGTCGCCGTTTTGACCTGAGTGCCACCATCGCTGCGGCGCTGGCAGCTCTAACGCCTGAGCTGCGCCCCGTCGTCCGGCCAAGCTACCGCGAATCCGCCTCCCCTGGTGTTCGTCGCACGCGTCCGGATGACCCTACTCCAATCCTCCGCTCGATGCCGACTTCTTGGCCAACCACCACCGTGTCTTCCCATCCAAGCGTGCGTAGCCGCTCCTCCTCGACATAGTACCAGCCTCGCCACCACAAACCAAGCAGGAATCCAATCACCACTACCAGCTTCTACCCCCGTCGCCTCCCGACAGCTAGCACATCACCCCCGACAATCGCCGTAGCCAACATTGGCTGACCTGGCACCCCCAAGAACCACCATCACCGCTACCCTACCACAACCGCCAAACTCCACCACCACCACCAGGCCCTGTCTCCACCTCCGACGCCCGAACCCGTCATCCCTAACTGCACCATTGCCATCACCGGATGACCTCCCTAGTCATCACCACCTGCCAAACCGCCGGCGACCCGCACCATCGAATCTCGAAACCACCACCACCAACAATATAGTCACCACCATTACCGGCACCCATCGTCGGTGACGCCCGAAAACCCTCGACGCAGCAACCAGAACCCCAAGAAAACACAACCACCACCATCATAAAATAAACCCTAACCCTACTTACCTGATAGCGACGACGCCGCGCTTGGCCACATCGAGCTAGCGAGCGGCCACAACGGACAGCCTCGCCATGTCTCCGCCGTTCTCCCCGCGCGGCCGTCGACTTCGGTCTACTGACACCAAGGCCAGTGCCGTACGACCCGACCGTGCTAGCTCGTTCGCCACCACCGACCCTTCGAACCCGACGAACCCTGACCGCCGTGCCAGCCATGGCCGACTGTCCGGGCCGCGCACGTATTACCTCTCTTTTCCCCCTCCGTCGAGCCGTGTGCCGCCTCCACAGGTGCGCTGCTCCGGCTCCCCTTCTCCTCAACCCTTCTAATCCTCCGTCGCCCTCTCTCCCTAGGTCTCTCTCCACTTCTTCGATCCTCTCCCGCTCTCCAGCTCTTCTTCCCTTTCTTCTTTTCTCTCTCCTCTCCTAAAAAATGAGAACATCAGCTTGCCCCTTCCTCTATTTTTTTATTTTTTAGTTTATTTTTTGTTTGTTTCTTATTTTATGTTATTTGTTATTTGTTGTTTGTTTCTGATTTTTTTCATCAGTAATTATACTTTTATGTATATTAGTAAATAAGTAATAGGAGGATTTACACTTACTTTAGGAGTTAGGTATTATCGTATGATAATTGACTTGGGCCATTCATGTAATTTCAAAAACTCTAAAATATATGATATTATATTTTCTAGTATATTATGAGTAGGCTACTGTCCTAAAAAAACTTATTTCTTCTAGATTCTATATAAAAATTCATATTTGATTAATAAGGAGTAGTTATCATATTATCTAATAATTTACTAATTTTGTGAATATTATTTATGCCTAATAAATATATATATATAGCTTTCTACCTAAAAACGATATTTTGATAAAGGAGTTTTGCTTTCAAACAATTTTTATGTTTTCAATATTATCTACCAATTTATTTTACTAGTAAAAATATTTTCCAGTATTTAAACTAAAAGTATTTTTGAACTAATAATAATTTATTTTATATTTTAGATATTGATATAAAACATTTTTACTTAGTAAATTAGTTTTGACATAAAGCGATTTCTCATATCTACCTATAAAAAATTTGCGATAATAAAACATTATTTTTTAGTCTCCAAAAATTATATATATATTATTTATCTAAATTTCTTCGAATTCCTCCAGTCCGTGACGAAATCCTCTTCTGTCACCAAATCCGTACTACCATATGTCCATCCTAACTAATTTGACCCTTCCGGATCCAATGGAACTGTCCGTGCCACCATCAGAGATAACCTTGCATAGTTGTTGTATCGAAGTCGCAGTTCGTACCATCATTGATCATTGCAGTATACCAGGCGTCCTACTAGGCAAGACACCTTGCCATTTGCTGTTTATTTATTTTAGCTCATATTTTATACATTATTTATTATTTTTTATATAAAATAAACTGTGATACATGGCATAACCTGTTAGAACTTACTTTTCATTTATATTTTTTGCTATGTATTAGTTTTCGTACACATTAAACCTAGATTTAAGGGACCACTGTGTGTGTCGCATTCATTGGCCTTGACACGTTGTACCACGAAGTAGTGTGTCACATGTAGAATATGGACATGCGTGACTGGCTGGCCATCGATACGTATAAGACGTGCGATAGGAATAATCGCTAATAGAGGTTGCATGATGGTCTGATCAACCTAGTGCACTTTGGTTCGCTTTTATCTATCGTTCTACGTAGATGGGAACATAGCTAAACTTTTCCTCTAGAGTCCCATCCGCGACTGCCTTGGCAATTCTTTTTGAATTATTCGGTCGCCTTTGAACCACATATTCGTATTTGATAATGCCTCATTCGAACTCTATATTGCTTTCGCCTTCTCCTATTTCAGAAGGACGAAGGCGTTACACTAGAACGTCCTTTAGCCTTCCTATCGACTATGACCATTCTCACTCGATGTTGCTATACCTTCGTCCTAAACTACTCTTCCTTTTCTCGGCCCTACTATGACCCTCTAATCGCTTAATTTAAAAGTAAACCTAATTTGCCTCTTAAATCGTGCCCTCAACCTACTTTCAAAACATATCTTTTAGGCCGCTCATTTATTCTCTTGATACCATATTACTCCTTTGCATGTAATCATGACTAACTTTAAATGTTATCTTTTAAGCCACGGCTTGCTAATCGCATGTCGAACATCATCTCTTTGTCTTGCCAAATAATTGATTATTCTCCACCGATACCCCCTTGTGTCTTCTCACCCCCTACTAATTCTTAATTTCGAGGACGAAATTCTTTTAAGTTGGGTAGGATATAAAACCCCTAAATTTCTACTATTTTTTAAATAAATTTGATACCGATTTTTTTATTTTATATATTGTACGTCGCGTAGTCGCGTAGTGCGTCGCGCACAAAATTTCATTTTTTTATTTGCTCGACGAGTGCGAATATGTGCGAGCGTATATATTTTTAGAAAAATATTTTTCTATTTTTATAGTTTCAAAATAATATATGTAATAATTATTTTAGCTATCAAACCAACATTTCCAAGTCCGTTATTTTATTTATTTTATTTATAAAAAGTCTTTCGTAAAAATAGTTATTAATAATAAATAAAAATTCTTCGCGCATAAATATATTTCATAAATATTTTATTAGTTTATTTTAAATAATAATGTAAATTTTGAAATTATTATTATATGCATTTTTAGCAAATATATTTTTAAATTTTATGGCAATTTAAATCTTTGATTGGATTTTTATGGATTTGATTTAAATAGTTTAAATTTTATATTTAATTTAAGTTTAGATTATCTAGATTTAAATTAGAATTTGATTTGGATTATTATTGATTGAATCGATTTAAATTTGATTTAAATTAAGTAGATGAATTATCTAAGGGGATTTAAATATTTCTAATCCTTACCTTCTAAGGATTACCTCAACCCTATAAATAGGGGAGCTTACATAAGTTTTTCATCCATTATTTTCTCCATAAATTTCCACCACAAAGTGAGTGCCTCGTATCTGTTTCCAACATCTCCCGTGTCAGCCGTGACGGCCTCGTATCCGACCCCGGGTATCTTCCCAATATCTTATTCTAATTTTTTACATATACAATTTCATCTCTTCCGTGTCGGACACCCCCCGACAAAAATCAAATTTTCTAATCTAAACCTATTCTAACCATGTCCAGCCCAACCAGCCTCGTCCCCTTCTCTCGGTCGCGTCCCGGCCCGAGCGCCACCATCGCTGCGATGCTGGCAGCTCGAACGCCCGAACTGCGCCCCGTCGTCCGGCCAAGCCACTGCCCGTCCGCCTCCCCTGGTGTTCGCCGCACGCGCCTGGACGACCCCACTCCAATCCTCCGCTCGATGCCGACTTCTTGGCCAACAACCACCGTGTCTTCCCAGCCAAGCGTGCGTAGCCGCTCCTCCCCGACACACTGCCAGTCTCGCCACCACAAACCCAGTAGGAACCCAATCACCACCACCAGCATCTACCCCCGTCGCCTCCCGACAGCCAGCACATCACCCCCGGCAATCGCCGTAGCCAACATTGGTTGACCCGGCACCCCCAAGAACCACCATCACCGCCACCCTACCACAACCGCCAAACTCCACCACCAACACCAGGCCATGTCTCCACCTCCGACTATCGACGCCCGAACCCGTCACCCCCAACCGCACCATTGCCATCACCGGATGACCTCCCTAGTCATCACCACCTGCCAAACCGTCGGCGACCAGCACCACCGAATCTCGAAACCACCACCACCAACAATTTAGTCACCACCATTACCGGCACCCATTGCCGGTGACGTCCAAAAACCCTCGACACAACAACCAGAACCCCAAGAAAACACAGCCACCACCATCATAAAATAAACCCTAACCCTACTTACCTGACAGCGACGATGCCGTGCTTGGCCACGTCGAGCTAGCGAGCGGCCACAGCGGACCGCCTCACCCGTGTCTTCGTCGTTCTCCCCGCGCGGTCGCCGACTTCGGTCGACTAACACCACGGCCAGCGCCGTACGACCCGACCGCGCTAGCTCGTTCGCTACCTCTGACCTTTCGAACCCGACGACCCCTGACCGTCGTGCCAGCCATGGACGACTGGCCGGGCCGCGCGCGCATCACCTCTCCTTTCCCTCTCCGTCGAGCCGCACGCCGCTTCACAGGTGCGCTGCTCCGGCTCCCCCTCTCCTTAACCCCTCCATTCCTCCGCCGCCCTCTCTCCCTAGGTCTCTCTCCACTTTCAGGATCCTCCCCCGCTCTCCAGCTCTTCTTCCCTCTCTTCTTTTCTCTCTCCTCCCCTAAAAAATGAGAACAACAACTTGCCCCTTCATCTATTTTTTTTAGTTTATTTTTTTGTCTGTTTCTTATTTTATGTTATTTGTTATTTGTTGTTTCTTTCTGATTTTTTTCCATCAGTAATTATACTTTTATGTATATTAGTAAATATGTAATAGGGGGATTTATACTTACTTTAGGAGTTAGGTATTATCGTATGATAATTGACTTGGGCCATTCATGTAATTTCAAAAACTCTAAAATATATGATATTATATTTTCTAGTATATTTTGAGTAGGCTACTATCCTAAAAAAACTTATTTCTTCTAGATTCTATATAAAAATTCATATTTGATTAATAAGGAGTAGTTATCATATTATCCAATAATTTTCTAATTTTGTGAATATTATTTTTGCCTAATAAATAAATAAATAAATATATATATATATACCTAAAAACGATATTTTGATAAGGGAGTTTTGCTTTAAAACAATTTTTATGTTTTCAATATTATCTACCAATTTATTTTACTAGTAAAAATATTTTCAAGTATTTAAACTAAAAGTATTTTTGAACTAATAATAATTTATTTTATATTTTACATATTGATATAAAACATTTTTACTAAGTAAATTAGTTTTGACATAAAGCGATTTTGATATCTACCTATGAATAATTGGGATAATAAAACATTTTTTTTAGTCTCAAAAAATCATATATATATTATTTATCTAAATTTCTTCGAATTCCTCGAGTCCGTGACTAAATCCTCTTCTGTCACCAAATCCGTACTACCTTATGTCCATCCTAACTAATTTGACCCTTCCGGATCCAATGGAACTGTCCGTGCTGCCATCAGAGGTAACCTTGCATAGATGTTGTACCAAAGTCGCAGTTTGTACCATCATTGATCATTGCAGTACACCAGGCGTCCTACCAGGCAAGACACCTTGCCATTTGCTGTTTATTTATTTTAGTTCATATTTCATGCAGTATTCATTATTTGTTTTATGTAAAATAAACTGTGATATATGGCATAACCTGTTAGAACTTACTGTTCATTTATATTTTCTGCCATGTATTAGTTTTCGTACACATTAAACCTAGATTTAAGGGACCACCGTGTGTGTCACATTCATTGGCCTTGACATGATGTACCACAAAGTTGTGTGTCGCATGTAGAACACGAATATGCGTGACTGGCTGGCCACCGGTGTGTATAAGCCGTGCGATAGGAATAACCGCTAATAGAGATTGCATGCTTAGTTTGACTTAGCGGTTAATAGAGGTTTTGTGTTGTGGATGTAACATAATAGGCATTGGGCGGGGAGGACAATTCCTTAGCGTATGGGCTGGCATGTCTACGTTCCTAGTCCTACGTATTTTGGGACTGGGGCGTTATACTTATACTGAGTAGATTATGTTTTAATTCGGTAACTAGACAGACATCTTTAATCACAAGATAGGGAGCCTTACCAATGTCACCGATACCGATTATGTACCCTCTTAAATTATTATCGAAGGAGATGTATCCTTCTTTATTCTTCTTCGACAGTGTTGCGAATAATGAAGCATCACCGGTCATGTGCCGTGAGCAACCGCTATCGAGGATCCATTTTCTCATAGCATGTGAAGGACGTTCCACCTGTAAAACAATTTGCAGATGAAACTCTTGGTACCCATTTCTTGTAGGGTCCTAACTGGTTAGTTTTTGGTATCCATGCATAAACATTTAAATCTACTAACTTTCTGATTCTACATGCAGAGGATATATGACCAATGAGGCCACAGTAATGATATTTTGTATGTTGAGTGTTGAAAGTTGTGTGAGGTGCATGATTGGTAGGTTTTGGTTTTTTAGTATAGAAGAATGCATGCCTATTAGTCTTCTTGGGCATAGGTTTGGTATGGTTTGGTCTGATAGTGTTTGGTTTGGGCGTGTTCCGATGATTCGGTAATTGACACGTGTTAGAATAGGAAGCAACAACTTCAGGCCGTTTTCCTAAACTAATTTCCAACTTTTTGGAGGTGTCATATAATCTAGTATAGTCAGATGTAAGTATTTCTATTCTGACTTATGCACACTGGAGACTCTTTCTCTCCTTAGATAGGTCTTCCTTTAGCTGGATGATGGTTTGGACTTTTTCTTCGAACAATTTAATAGTCTCGTGTAACAATAGCTTAATAGATAAAAGCTCACCAGACTCAATAGAAAAGTCATTATTTCTAACATCAGCTAATTGGTCGGTTAGTCTTCCTATCTCACCTTTGTACTCTTTGAGTACCTTCTTAGAGGTTTCATATTTACTAAGCAGTTTCCTGTAGTCATTTAACAGGTCACTGAAAGCCTCTCCTAGTTGCTCAAAGGTGAAATCATCATATGGATCAAATATAGGATTATTGATTACCTGATCGCAAGCCATCAAGCATACATTTGCAGCATCATCTGATTGTTCGTCTTCTGAATCGCTGGCTTTGCTTTCATGCCATATGCTTGTATTAGCATACTTCCTTGATGTAGATCTCTTCAGGTAGCCTTTGTCATATTTGCTGCTTTTTCTTGTTGATGATGATGTTGGACAATCTTTCTTTATATGTCATTTCTTCTTACATTCGTAGCAAATATGATCTTCTTCGTTGTTGTTGCTGTTGCTATCTTTTGTTCTCCTATTGAATCTTATAAACTTCTTGAATTTTCTTACCAGAAGAGCTTGATCTTCAGAGTCAGAGTCGCTGTCGTCAGAATCATCTTCGACAGTTCTTCTATGTTGAGCTTTGAGAGCGATCGACTTTTCTGACTTCTCCTTTGGTATAGCGTCTTCAAAGTCTTGAAGTTCTAACTCGTGAGTGAGTAGCTTACCCATGAGTGTTTCTAGAGATATTGTTGAGAGGTCGTTTCCTTTAATGATTGATGTACCCTTTAGAATCCAGTTCTTTGTGAGAGCTCGTAGAAGTTTGCAAATCTTTTCATGGTTACTGTATTCCTTGCCTAATGAAGACAAAGAATTTATAATATCCAAGAATCTCGTAAACATCTGAGTGACTGATTCACTTGGCTTCATTTTGAACGCCTCGTACTCCTGAGTAAGTCTGCTGATCTTTGACTCCTTGACTTGTGTTGTTCCTTTTTGGGTTACTTCGAGAAGTTTCCACACTTCATTTGATGTTGTGTAAGTAGACACCCTGTTGAATTCAGTTCTGTCTAAAGCACAAAATAAAGCGTTAATAGCACATGCATCAAGACTGGCCTGTTTTTTTCATCCTCCGTATATTTGTCATGGGGTTTTTCAACTAAAACTCCATCAACATTAATACGAGGAGGCTTTTTGTAGTCATCAATAACTACAAACCATAAGTCAAAATCAAGAGATTTTAGTAAGAAACTCATACGTATTTTCCAATAAGTGTAGTTTGTGCCGTCAAACAGTGGAAGTCTGTTTGTGGCTTGGCCTTCACTTGTGAATTTCACAGTTGTCATGTGTAATTCTGTGATCCATATACCAATTGAAAAATAACTGAATATAGCTGTAATTTTACCTTGCTTTACCTGTATAACCTGCTCTGATACCAATTGTAGTAATGAAATCGTAAAGCAAAATACCCTAGAGGGGGGGAGGGGTGAATAGAGTAGGCAACGGAATATTGCTAATTAAAAACTTGTTAGCAGTTAGATCACAGAAATAATAATAATCACAAAGTAAATAACTGTAATAAAAAGAGTGATGAGAAGGCAAACGCAAACACAAAAATTTATACTGGTTTTCCTCTTGTGAGGACTAGTCCAGTCGGAAGAACTCTAGCTTCCAGTTGAATCCACTATTGGAAAATCCTGCAAGTTTTCATACGAAGTCCTTGCAACTTCTATAGACGCGAGCTTTGATACGAAGAACTCAACCAACTTCAATTTTGAAGAGTCTTTCTTCGATCAAGCCTCTGATTGCAATTTTTCTGAAATCTTCTAGACCGCACCGTATCGGCAAATTGACTAGAGAATTGTAACTGGCTTGAGATTTGAAAATAGAAGCTTTTAAAAATACTTTGGAACAAACGTAAGCTTTAGAAGAGAAGAGATGAAAGTGAATTGGTGTGTTAAAATGATCAGAATTCCTCTCTATTTATAGTTTTTCCAAAGACAGAACTCTGACAGATTTCGGGCAGAATTCGGACAGAACTCTTTGTAACCAACCGCAACTGAAGGAAGACCAAGTTCAAAATCAAACGTTCACATATCGTTTACCATGGCCGAACTCTGGCCGAAATCTGGCCGAGTTTTGTTAGGGTTTGGTCAGGTTGATTTTGTGAAAATTGTTTTTGGGTTTTTGAAAATTCTTCAGAAGCTTTTTGTAAAAAAGATATTTTTCAAAAATATAGATCATTTTAAAAAGATAGGTCAGTTTTGAAAAATGATTTTGGATAGCCTATTTGCCAGTACGACTTGGTGTACAATGTATTCCTAGACTCAATAAAAATAAAAATTATATAGCGTAAATAAATACAATCTTGAGTGGCAAACAGATCTTCAGTCTTGAACTGAGTATATATCCAATCTTTGATTAGTGTCCAAAACGTCGTTAGTAAACATCTGAATTGATTCGTATATCGAGACAGAGTTTGATCAATTATTAAAATCAGGTTTGACCATGACCAATGGGCCAATAGTCCTAGGGCATAATTTTTCGATGGAAAACTGAGAAATAAAATGATTGTAAAAACAATGTTTCATAGCAACACTTCAAAGAAGGTGCATGACAGAGATCCTTAGAGGATTCTGGGAAACAAATTCAAATGTAGTGCTTATAAAAGAAGGTACAAATGAATTATTAGCAGCAACATCGATTGTCTACTAACAGTTTCTGATTAAATCAGAACTGTTCTCGTTTAGAATGAGTAGAAGTGGATAGAAAGAGAGGATGGCTTACTGGGGTGAATGATCACCTGTGCTCAAAGCATAATTTGCCCCACAAGAACAACTTCCAGGAACCAGCAAGTTCGATGGAGAACTTCGGAATACTCTGCTCTTCTGACTCCTCGGATGGCACGGACTCCTGCGCTAAGTGGCACTGGTACACTTCTCTTCTCGCTTGAACTCTCTGGAAATTCGTAAGGAATTCTGTTCTGAACACTTGTATTTCGAGAAAGGGAGAGCAAAGAAGCTTATAGAGGCCGCACTATAACTGTCCAGTTAGCAAAATATTCTGGATGTGAGAAAAATCTGTCCCGAATATTCTGTAACTACTCAAATCGTGCACAAACACGATTTAAGCCAACTGGCATACAGCGTGCGCCAATTGCACCACCGCGCCAATGGTGGCACTTGCTTCCGTATGCACATGCACAACACGTGTACCCCGTACCAACTGCTGCGCCAACTGCAGGCTCACGCAACGAGCACAACTTAAGCGCACTATGTGCACTATGCGCCTAGCGACGATGCTGACGTGCTAAGTGCAAAGTGTGCCAACAAAATGCCACAATATGCCTCATGAGCCCATGAGCCTGAGTCAGAGTCCGAGTCGAGTCGCTAAGCCCTTATGGGGCTTAGCTCACATGGAATAAATTACAAGATCAAAAAGCATTAAGCTTTACCATGGAGTCTTATCCTTACCTCCTAGTAAAATCATCCACATGGTTCCCTCCATAGGGTCGCCACCCCATTTGCACACCTCAACTACATACAAAGTATATATTAAGATACTACTCATGTTGCTTTTCTAATGTGGGACTAAAATTACTAGCCATGTTGAGAGCAAGCTCTCTACATGTCAAGAAAAAAGCTCCAACAGAGACAACACCTATTTGTTGTGTCTGGGTTGTATCAATATGTGCCCGATACAAGACTGACATGACATACCCTATATTTTTGAAGACTTGTGAGGACCTGAAAAACTTTGAGATCAGTAGGGCTTCATATTCTGGTTTAAGACTTGTGAGGACCTGAAAAACTTTGTCTTGCTTTGCGCGTTGCTGAAGAACTTTGAGATCAATAGTAGGAGGGCGATAAATATTAAGTTTATTCTACATATCTTTAAATTTTTTGAGATGCTCGGTGGACAAGGTCTCCTCTTGTTTACATCCAGCAATTTGTTGTTGAAGTTGAAAGATCCGGGCACCGTTCTCGTAGTGGCCATAGATATCTTTGATAAAATTCCAAAGATCTTTAGCTGTTTCTGAAAAGGAGAAAATTTCAAATCTTTTGGCTTCCATTGAATTAAGAAGCCATGACATGACTTGACGATCATGAGTTTGCCATTCTTTGCACTTAGAATCATCCTTTTTTGAGCCTTCGTCGTTTCTGTGATGTTCTCCAATCTTGATCTCCCACTTAGGGCGAGGTTTGCTGCACGAGACCATGGAACATAATTAAGTCCATTCAAGAGGATAGAGGTAAGCTTGATGTTGGACCCTCAATGCATATCGGATTCAACCATTCGTATTCTATGAAGTGAGAAGAGACAAGAGGAACAAGATCCCAATCACGCATATGTAACACAGATCTCCGTCCTGACTATCGCTTTGTTCATATACGAGAAACTGAGAAAACCTGCTCTGATGCCATAAAGAAACAAGAATTTAAATGGAGGAAGCAAGACTAGAATATACAGAAATTATGTGGTTCGACAATGCCTACATCCATGGGTGAAGAGGAAAGCTTTTCATTAATTTTATCACTCTTGGAATATAAGGAGAGAAAGCCTAAATATATTGGCAAGTTTGGCTCCTAAACTATTGGTTAGTTGTAACCAAATAAGTTATAACAAGATGAGAGTTGGTTGTAGTAAATTAGTTGCAATGAGATGCACTCTATTCTCTTCTCCAACAAAAATAAAAAAGTTCCACAAAGCTTATTATTACTAAAGGAAAAAAACCCACCTATATGTAGTCCATTTTGACCAATGAGCTAGTATATCAAACAAAATAGATTTTTTCTTCTCTATAGTGTAATTATAGTCAGTTTTTCTAGTTCACCTAGAACGGACCCACATAAGGGTTTAGTTAAACTAGAGATGATAATGGTCTAGTTCGGCCTGATGAGCCGCTGACAGGCTCGAAAAGAAAGCCCAACCCGAACCCCATTATAAAACGGGTTGGGACGGGGTCAACTTTTTAGTCCAATTTGTTTTTGGACCAGGTTCGGATACTAGCTGGCCAGGCAAGAACTTGGTCAAAATCTGAAACATTGTAAGTTTTTTCCCTACCATATACAAAATGATAGGTTGGCTTTGAAAAAATATATTACAAAAGAGAGTTTGTTCTGCCCTAAGATTAAAACTTCCTATAAGTGAGTTCCACTCTCCTTCAATTTCCTTACCTCCTTATTAAGCATCTGTCACGCCCCGGTTCCGCAGAACCAATCATCCTCGCATGGGGGTGATATTGTACGAGCTTAAGTTGCGCTCGCGCAAGGGGAATACCATAATGGCCGATTATGTAGCTTAGCGACGGGGTTGTCATACATAAGTCCTAAAGTAGAAGCATTGAATAGCGCAAGATATATAGAAAACAAAATCTTCTTTATTGATAATGTAGCAGAATTACAAGGACATGAGGCCAAGATTACACACTCAAGCTCACACCCTCTATGATTACAACCACTCAGCTCTCTCTCACCTCCTAATACAATCATCAAGGCTTGTATCTTGTAGAAGGTAGTGTCCATACATTTGCCCTATATAGGTAAAGACTCCAACATGACCGCACGCCTCGAAATGCCAATGAACTCCCCTCAGTACGTCCAAGCGAGCTCCGCTCCGAACGAGCAAGTACCTGACCTGTACATGAAAATTGGTGGAGTGTCAGTACATAACCGTACTGGTGGGGTGCATCTCGCCCACCCATACAAAACCAACACGTTATTTTAGTGGATACAAGTATCATTTTATGGTCTTTCTAAACTTGTCTTAGGATCAATTTCAAGACATAGACTACTTGCCTACTCTATGTTGCAACGTGGTTGTGCCATATAATCCATTCGTGTTTCAACATCGAGGCTGTGCCTCGCAACTTAGTGTAGACTTGCCTTTCGGCCGATTCAATCAACTTAACAACGATTCGACCAATGTAGTGCCCCACTCCGCAAAGGTACTAGATAAACAAAGAGATCGGATTGCTGGCTCTACAATAGAAGACGATTAATCTGGGTGAGTGGATGAAAACTTATTTTCTAATTCGCTTACGTCTAATAAGAATCCGAGTTTTGAATGAATGTTATTGCTAATAACAAGATGGTAATCCTTGAGTATGCTTATAAGAGAATCCACATGTTGCTATGCTAAAAATAAGAAAAAATATAACTTGTACGCTAAGAATAAGATTGTTGCCTGCTAATGTAAGAGATTGCTCACATGTTCTAAATTCGTATGCTGTGAAAAGTAGAATGATTTGCTAAATCTGCACAAAACTGATTATTATGTTTCAAAGAAAGAATGATAAAAAGATGTCCAATACATGGTCTCAGATAATAGAGAATGAAACTAAGTAAGAGTGGAAGGTGCCTCGTCACCGATGTATGCTGGATCCAATGCGGCACCGTACTCCTCTGGATAGTCCTGCTCGTCTAATCCGGGAGAGATGACCATGTCCTCAGAGGGACGTAACAAGATACAGAAAACATGCCAAGTAACTGAATGTGCAAAATAAAATATGCAGCTATAACTCTATAGGATCTCCTAACCGTCTATGTGAGATGCACTTTAGAGGACAACGTTCTACGCAGGGGCTGTCTCAAGCAAGTAATAAAGAGTGGCCACCAAGTAGCGCTCATCCGAGACACTATCGGCCGGGTAACAGGTAGCGCTCATCCGAGACTCTATCTCCCAAATGTGTGTAAAATAAAAGTAGCCCCTACGCTAGTAGCTGTCCCCTCCCCCCAACTTCTCCTGTCCAAGATGTATCCACAGCCTGTCCAGTTGGCAACTGCTACGGCTTCTAACTCGACACACTAGCAGCAGTTACCTCCTAACCGTCGCACGCCCCGTACGTATCGATGGCCAGTCGAGTACGCAGGTCCGTGTCCTATATATCTCACTCATCCCGTGATACACATGTGTCAAGGCAATAGAGGATATGAAAATACCCCCACATACTCATAGGGAAGTCAACTGACAAAGGTCGACATGCAAGTAAAGAAAAATAAATATAACGACTAAATGTAGCCGCTTGTACCCAAGTGTGACTTGGACGCCTAATAGAAACAAATGACAAATAAGAGAAAGAAATATGCAATAATAAAATATACTGAAAATAAATGAGCACAATCAGAATCTATGGCAAGGTATACTTGCCTGCGGTGCGAGAAAGACAATCCAAGAGTAGCAAGTGTCAGCACCAAAACACACAAATCACAGATGACTCCAAACGCTGAAACAAACATCAAAAATGATCTTGGTGAAGAAGATATACCTAGGAAACGCCTGTCCAAAAGTCCAATTCTGGAACAGGGGCAAAATCGTAATTTTGGGTCAAAACGATATCCGCCGTTGGACCCGCTTTGCACCGAAACGCACGCCAAAGTCTATGGTCTCTAAAGTTGTCAAACTACATGTCTACGGATTCAGTTTGAGGAGAGAAACTCAACAGTATGTCCAGTTTTGGATTCCGATGAGTCGTGTACAAATTCGCCCGTTTAAGTGGGTCGCGGGCCCGTCAAAAGTGGGTTCCGATTCGACCTTCTCAGAATCGAACCAAACTTGGCATGCAGGACCATAATTTCGATCCGGACCTGTTGGCACAAGTTTCGTCTCGATTCGACGATTGTACACAAAGTTATGGACAAGTTTGCAAAACGCCGATACGGGGGTATCTCGACGGATACGCGTTGATTTCGTCGTGCACACACGACGAAACTGAGTTCCGTCAGTTCCCACACTTCCGCAACGTCCATACGCGTCTTTCGATGCATATAACGTGCGACCACGTCGTCCGGTTTGTCGGGGCGACGTCGTATCGGACAAAAATTTCCGAATTTAATATTTTAGAAAACAGTTTTTCGTACAACTTCAACATAGAATTAGTACACACACAGAAATCGAAATACCAATCTACCAGTTACGTTTCCATCGTGGTTATATTGTCTTCAAACGTGTTCAATTAGTTTTTACAAAAGTTGAATGAACAACAAGAAAAATGGCCGACAAGTTGGCGTTTCAAAACAATTTTCAGGATTCAGAAAAGTGGATTTTTCTCCAACTTCGTCTCGATTTTTCGAGCAAGTCGGATGGCCATGTCAAAATCCACCTGGGGGATCTTGAAGAGGGTCATGAGGGCTTTCTACAGAAATTTACGGCTCTAAAAACGGACTAGAATCGAGAGAGAAATCGAACGGGAAAGTTGGGTACCTTGAGTGGGAAAACTGCTCCGTAGGTGACGCGGGGCTGACTTCTAAAGCTTCGTTCGTCGTGCACAAAGCTCCGTTGCTGGTGAAACGAAGTCGAGGACGAAGAGGGTATAATCAGCTTCAACTTTCGTTTTGGAAGTTTAGGGTTTCGTTGTTTATAGAAAAAGTTATATATATACCAACTTCCAATAAAACCTAATACGAGTGGGTTTAGGAATAACTAAAAAAGTGTGGGGCTCGGGTTTGTAGCTTGGGGCTACTGTTGCTGGTTTTGCTAAAGGTGGGGTCGGGTTTCAAAGTAGTTGCAACTTCTTAGCTGCTGGTTATTAATTGAATGTGGGGTCTCACCTATTGCAGCTAACTGCTGCCGTTTAATTTACTTGGGGGGCGGGGTCTCGGCTCAAGTAAGCTGCAAAGTTTTTTTTTTCCATTGTGTGGGGGGGGGGGGGGGGGGGGGGGGGGGGGGGGGGGGGGGGGGGTCGGGCCCACCCCCCTTCTCACGCAGCTGCTGCTGCTTTGGGGGGTTCGGCCCCCCCCTCTACTACATTTTTTTTTTTTACAAACAAAACAATCAACTAAATATATAATATATATATATATATATATATATATATATATATATATATATATATATATATATATTTTATATATATATATATATATATATATAATATATATATATATATATATATATATATATATATATATTTATATATTCAGAATAAAATTTTATAAAATTCATAATTAAATATCAAAAATATTTGTAATAATTGTAGGATATAATTAGGAGTATTTTAAAATATAACAAGCACACAACATGCACACATACACGTCTAAAATTACGTACATATACCAAATAAATTCAAATAAATATAGGAAAATAATTTTTAAGGTATTAAAATAATTAGAAAAATATTGGGGTTTTACATCCTACCCAACTTGAAGAAAATTTCGTCCTCGAAATTAAACTAAGGTCGGGGGATAAAATGCAATGCAAGAAAATCGATAATAACTAAAAAAATTCAATGCAAGACATACCTTCATCTTCAAACAAATGCGGGTAGCGATTTCGGATGTCGTCCTCGCGCTCCCAAGTAGACTCCCCTGACGAGTGATGCTTCCATGCTACGCGAACCAATAGAATAGATTGGTTCCGCAACACCTTCACTCGGCGATCGAGGATACCTACTGGTTGCTCTTCGTACGACAAGCTCGGTCCAACTGTGATCTCGGAGTGATCAAGCACATGATTGCTGTCCGCCACGTACCTCCTCAGCTGAGATACATGGAATACGTCATACACTCCCTCCAGCGACGGTGGCAAGGCCAATCTACAAGCAACCTCTCCAATACGTTCCAAGACATCGAAAGGCCCAATGTACCTTGGACTCAACTTGCCACGTCCCCCGAATCGAATCGTGCCTCTAGTGGGGGATATCTTCAAAAACACATGGTCGCCCTCTTTGAACTCCAAAGGTCGACGACGATTATCTGCCCACTACTTCTGACGATCCTGCGCTGCTCGCAGGTGGCCCTGAACCTTCTTCTCTGTCTCCACTGTGCTCAAGACTAACTCGGGACCCAATAGCTGTCACTCTCCTATGTCGCTCCAACAAACAGGAGACCGACACTTCCTACCGTACAACGCTTCAAACGGAGCCATCTGAATGCTCGCTTGATAGCTATTATTGTAGGAAAACTCCACAAGATGAAGATGGTCCTCTCATGAACCGCCAAAGTCGTGCATGCATGCTCTCAACATATCCTCTAGCGTCTGAATGGTACGCTCCGACTGGCCATCTGTCTGCGGATGGTATGATATGCTGAACTTCAATCGAGTGCCCAAACTCTCTTGCATGCTCCTCCAAAAGTGCGAGGTAAATCTCGAGTCACGGTCCGACACAATACTAACAGGCACACCATGCAATCTCACAATCTGCTCCATATACTTCTCTGCCAATACCTCTGTCGACTGGCCCACTCTAAAAGGTATGAAATGGGCTAACTTCGTAAGTCTATCAACAATCACCCATACTGCGTCACGTCCTCTAGGACCTCGAGGAAAACCCGTGACAAAATCCATAGTAATGTGCTTCCACTTCCACTCAGGAATGGGTAGCGGCTGTAACAGTCCAGCTGTCCTCTTGTGCTCTGCCTTCACTTGTTGACATACCAAGCACTTGGCAACAAAACGAGCTATCTCTCGCTTCATTCCGTGCCACCAATAATACTGTCGCAAGTTACGGTACATCTTGGTTCCTCCGGGATGAATAGAATAAGTCAAACTGTGAGCCTCTGCCATCAGCTCCTGCCGCAACTCTCCATTGGGAACATAAATACGATCACCACATCGCAATGTCCCATCAGAATGAATCCTCAATCCTGTCTGCTCTTCTGCCTCGGTCCTCTCCCTGAGCCGTTGAAATCTGGCATCATTAGGCAATGCTGCCTTGATGCGCTCTACCAATGATGATTGTACTTGGAGGTTGGCTAATACGCCATCGGCTCCAGGCAATACTACCTCAATACCAAGCTGCTCCAAGTCTCTAATCAACTCCCTCTGTGTAGTCAAAAAGTGTGTCATGGGCTTGCGGCTTAATGCGTCTGCCACGACATTAGCCTTGCCCGGATGATAATGTAGCTCGATCTCATAATCCTTCATCAACTCCAACCAACGTCGCTGTCGCATATTCAACTCCTTCAGTGTGAACACGTACTTGCGGCTCTTATGATCAGTGTAGATATCAACCTTCTCGCCGTACAAGTAGTGTCTCCATAGCTTCAAAGCAAAGGTAACCGCTGCGAGCTCTAGATCGTGGGTCGGATAATTCTTCTCGTGCACCCTCAACTGTCGCGATGCATATGCTACTACCCGATCGTGCTGCATCAATACGCATCCTAATCCCTTCCCGGATGCGTCGCTGTAGATCACAAATCCTCCCGGGCCCGATGGTAGTGTCAAGATCGGTGCTGTGGTCAATCGCTTCTTCAACTCATCAAATGCGGCTTGACACTCATCTGTCCATACAAACTCCTGATCCTTGCAAGTTAATCGAGTCATTGGCCCCGCTATTCGAGAGAAATCTTCCACGAACCGTCGGTAGTAACCCGCAAGTCCAAGGAAACTTCTCACCTCAGTAGCTGATGTGGGAGCGGGCCATGATTCGACTGCTGTGATCTTCTCTGGATCCACTGATATGCCATCACCCGTAACAACATGACCAAGAAATGATACCTCCTTGAGAAAGAAATCACACTTGCTAAGCTTCGCAAAGAGTCTCTCATTCCTCAGTGTTCCCAAAACTATCCGTAGATGCTGCTCATGCTCCTCTTGACTCTTGGAGTAAATCAAGATATCGTCTATAAAGACTACTACAAATTTATCCAAGTACTGGTGAAAGATCGTGTTCATTAAATTCATGAAAACCGCGGGTGCATTGGTCAACCCGAAAGGCATGACCAAGAACTCGTAGTGTCCATACCTCGATCGAAAAGCCGTCTTCGCAATATCTTCCTTCCGAACCTTCAATTGGTGATAGCCTGATCGTAAGTCAATCTTGGAGAATACTTTTGCTCCACTCAATTGATCAAATAGATCATCTATACGCGACAATGGATACTTGTTCTTCACTGTTACTGCATTTAATGCTCTGTAGTCGATGCACATGCGCACTGTCCCATCTTTCTTAGGCACAAAAAGAACGGGTGCTCCCCATGGTGACGCGCTGGCACGAATAAATCCCTTCTCCAATAAGTCATCAATCTGCGTCTTCATCTCTACCAACTCCTTGGGCGCTAGTCGATAAACTCAAGATGAAATAGGCTCAGCTCCCGGAATAAGCTCAATAGAAAACTCAATGTCTCGGTCAGGCGGCAGTCCTGGCAACTCCTCGAGAAATACATCCTCGAACTCGGTAATAATAGGGTGCTGAGGGGTGTCCTGCATCATCATGTGAGTCCCCGATGCAGACGCATCGCTCATCAAGGCATCCTCCTTGGGGAACTCGAACACCGCATCACTCGGTGGTCCAAAGACAATACTGCCCCTATGGCAGTCAATGAGAGCGAAATGCTGGCTCAACCAGTCCATTCCAAGAACCACATCGAACGTCGGCATCGAAAATACAAGAAGTCGTGCTTTCATCTCTCTCTCATTTATCACTACAGGACAATCTCTACAAATACCACTAACAGGTACCACTCCTCCTCCAGTGAGAATTCTAATATTTTTAGATAATGATGACATGGGTATACTGTGTCTAGTGGCAAAGCTAGTAGCTATGAATGAATGGGTGGCTCCAGTGTCAAATAATGTAATGGCAGGAAATGATGCAACTAAAACCATACCTGCTATGACCTCCACCTCTGGTTCTGTCTCCTCTGCAGCTAGTGCAAAAGCCTTCCCCACTCTCTGATTGCCCGTCGGTGCTCTAGTCTGCTGGAATTGGGTTGCCTGAGTAGGTAAGGGTGGTCGGGGTGCTCCTGGTCCTGTAATAGCTGGCCTCTGCTGCTAATTAGGTGGAGTGACTCTCTGAAATGAGCAATCCTTAGCCTGGTGCTGATTCGACCCGCAAATCAAACAATGCCCCAACCGTCGTCTACAATCTCTCACAACATGACCAACCTTGCCACAGAAATTGCAAGAGGACCTCTCCTGTGTCTGGTATGGCCCTGTCCTCTGCTGATGCTTATGTGTGGGAGGACGTCTCACTGGCCCTCCTGTAGTGGTCTTAGCTGATCCCATAGTCGGTGTAACTCGTCGATTCGCCTTCTTGCTTATGGTCTCCTGAGTTCTAGCCTCTGCCAGAACAGCTGCTTGGGAGACCCTCGACTCGGAGCTAGTGTACCTCTGTAACTCTACACTCAAGCCTCTATGAAACCTTTTGGCTTTCTCCAGCTTTGTCGTAACCAATCCTGGTGCAAAACGACTCAGTCGACTAAACTCAGCATCATACTCATCAACTGTCATATTCTCCTGCTCCAAGTGTAGAAACTGTTCATATAAAGCATCCTTGGCAGTGTCGGAGAAAAACTTCTTATTAAACAGTTCCTTGAATTCCTCCCATGTCTGATTAAGTCCTAGCCGTCTCTCCTCTGCGGCCCACCAATCATAAGCATTTCCTTCCAACTGTAACCTCACTGCCGTCATCCATAGATCTGCTGTTAACTCTGAAGCCTTCAGGAGATTCTCTGTCTTAACCAGCCAATTAGTGATCCCAATAACGTCTTCAGTGCCCTTGAAGTACGGAGGATTCATGTTACGGAACCCTTCGATAGAACCCACAGTGGCTTATGGGGCTCGGGCCAATGCTGTCTCTAAACTCCTCCTGATGGCCTCGCTCTGCTGCATCTGAACCTGTACCAGGCTCTGGAGAATCTGCTCTGTAGTAGCCCCACCAGTCTGAGGCATGGGATGCTGTGGGGCATGTATGGCATCTGGGGCATGATCTGTGGAGGATATGAAGAGTATGGAAAGGGATACTTTGGGGGGTATGTGGGTGGATACGGAGGTGGATTCTGTGGAGATACTGGGGTGGATATGATGGTGGATATGGTGATAGATATGGTGGAGGCTGCTGGGGCGGATAGGATGGTGGATACTGTGGTGGCTGTTGTGGGGGATATGATGGTGGTGGATATTGTGGAGGTAGATATGATGAGGGTGGATATGTGGGTGGAATCTGTGGTAGGAATGGAGGTGGATAAGGTGGTGGTGGTGGTAGGTACTCTCCCTGGGGTGCAGGATCCTCGGGACCAGTCTGCTGAGTCATGGCTGGGGTCATCACTGGCTGGATGGATGGCCCGGATGGTGATGGAGTGGTCGGAGACATAGCTGGCTGCTGCGGATTTACTGGTTCCTCGCGAGCAGTAGTGTTCCCGTCAGTAATGGCAAGGGGAGTAGTGAAACCGCTACGAAGATTCATCCTATATTGGCACGAAGAAGTGAGTTGGTTAGAACAATTTCAAACTGAAAGGAATTCAATAAGTTATAGGAAAAAGTAGATGGAGTAGAGATCAAAGAAGGTAGTAGTAAGTGGATGAGATTTTATATCCTATTCCTAGTTGCAGGCTTGTTGGGCACAATCATGTAACCCAACAAAATTACTGGACCTGCATGGGCCACCACAAAAATATGTAACGCCGCAGTCCCAAAATACGTAGGACTAAGTACGTAGACATGCCAGCTGTACTGATATGAAGAATACGCCAATATATGATAATCTCCGTATTAGTACATAAGATGTAATAATAGTACATGATAAACCACAATAATATAACTAAATCTCATCCACAGCTCAACACAAAGAATATGATAAGTCCACTAAAATAAGATAAATAATGGTATTAAAATATAGCCGGGTAGACATTCCCACCCAAATAGCTATGGAAAATAGTCTCAACTAAATGGAGTCCAACCTCCTCAAACAGCAAGAAAGAATGATAAAAAGATGTCCAATACATGGTCTCAGATAATAGAGAATGAAACTAAGTAAGAGTGGAAGGTGCCTAGTCACCGATGTATGCTGGATCTAATGCGGCACCGTACTCCTCTGGATAGTCCTGCTCGTCTAATCCTGGAGAGATGACCAGGTCCTCAGAGGGACGTAACAAGATACAGAAAACATGCCAAGTAACTGAATGTGCAAAATAAAATATGCAGCTATAACTCTACAGGATCTCCTAACCGTCTATGTGAGATGCACTTTAGAGGACAACGTTCTACGCATGGGCTGTCTCAAGCAAGTAAAAAAGAGTGGCCAACAAGTAGCGCTCATCTGAGACACTATCGGCCGGGTAACACGTAGCGCTCATCCGAGACACTATCTCCCAAATGTGTGTAAAATAAAAGTAGCCCCTACGCTAGTAGCTGTCCCCTCCCCCCAACTTCTCCTGTCCAAGATGTATCCACAGCCTGTCCAGTTGGCAACTGCTACGGCTTCTAACTCGACACACTAGCAGCAGTTACCTCCTAACCGTCGCACGTCCCGTACGTATCGATGGCCAGTCGAGTACGCAGGTCCGTGTCCTATATATCTCACTCATCCCGTGATACACATGTGTCAAGGCCATAGAGGATATGAAAATACCCCCATATACTCATAGGGAAGTCAACTGACAAAGGTCGACATGCAAGTAAAGAAAAATAAATATAACGACTAAATGTAGCCGCTTGCACCCAAGTGTGACTTGGACGCCTAATAGAAACAAATGACAAATAAGAGAAAGAAATATGCAATAATAAAATATACTGAAAATAAATGAGCACAATCAGAATCTATGGCAAGGTATACTTGCCTGCGGTGCGAGAAAGGCAATCCAAGAGTAGCAAGTGTCAGCACCAAAACACACAAATCACAGATGACTCCAAACGCTGAAACAAACATCAAAAATAATCTCGATGAAGAAGATATACCTAGGAAATGCCTGTCCAAAAGTCTAATTCTGGAACAGGGGCAAAATCGTAATTTCGGGTCAAAATGATGTCCGCCGTTGGACCCGTTTTGCACCGAAATACGTGCCAAAGTCTATGGTCTCTAAAGTCATCAAACTACATGTCTACGGATTCAGTTTGAGGAGAGAAACTCAACGGTATGTCCAGTTTTGGATTCCGATGAGTCGTGTACAAATTCGCCCGTTTGAGTGGGTCGCGGGCCCGCCAAAAGTGGGTTCCGATTCGACCTTCTCAGAATCGAACCAAACTTGGCATGCAGGACCAAAATTTCGATCCGGACCTGTTGGCGCAAGTTTCGTCTCGATTCGACGACTGTATACAAAGTTATGGACAAGTTTGCAAAACGCCGATACGGGGGTATCTCGACGGATACGCGTTGATTTCGTCGCACACACACGACGAAACTGAGTTCCGTCAGTTCCCACACTTCCGCAATGTCCATACGCGTCTTTCGATGCGTATAACGCGCGACCACGTCGTCCGGTTTGTCGGGGCGATCGTATCGGACAAAAATTTCCGAATTTAATATTTTAGAAAACAGTTTTTCGTACAACTTCAACATAGAATTAGTACACACACAGAAATCAAAATACCAATCTACCAGTTAAGTTTCCATCGTGGTTATGTTGTCTTCAAACGTATTCAATTAGTTTTTACAAAAGTTTAATGAACAGCAAGAAAAATGGCCGACAAGTTGGCATTTCAAAACAATTTTCAGGATTCAGAAAAGTGGGTTTTTCTCCAACTTCGTCTCGATTTTTCGAGCAAGTCGGATGGCCATGTCAAAATCCACCTGGGGGATCTTGAAGAGGGTCATGACGGCTTTCTACAGAAATTTACGGCTCTAAAAACGGACTAGAATCGAGAGAGAAATCGAACGGGAAAGTTCGGTACCTTGAGTGGGAAAACTGCTCCGTGGGTGACGCGGGGCTGACTTCTAAAGCTCCATTCGTCGTGCACAAAGCTCCGTTGCTGGTGAAACAAAGTCGAGGGTGAAGAGGGTATAATCAGCTTCAACTTTCGTTTTGGAAGTTTAGGGTTTCGTTGTTTATAGAAAAAGTTATATATATACCAACTTCCAATAAAACCTAATACGAGTGGGTTTAGGAATAACTAAAAAGTGTGGGGCTCGGGTTTGTAGCTTGGGGCTACTGTTGCTGGGTTTGCTAAAGGTGGGGTCGGGTTTCAAAGTAGTTGCAACTTCTTAGCTGCTGGTTATTAATTGAATGTGGGGTCTCACCTATTGCAGCTAACTGTTGCCGTTTAATTTACTTGGGGGGGGTCTCGGCTCAAGTATGCTGCAAAGTTCTTTTTTTTTCCATTATGGGGGGGGGGGGGTCGGGCCCACCCCCCTTCTCACGCAGCTGCTGCTGCTTTGGGGGGTTCGGCCCCCCCTCTACTACATTTTTTTTTACAAACAAAACAATCAACTAAATATATATAATATATATATATATATATATATATATATATATATATATATATATATATATATTCACAATAAAATTTTATAAAATTTATAATTAAATATCAAAAATATTTGTAATAATTGTAGGATATAATTAGGAGTATTTTAAAATATAACAAGCACACAACATGCACACATACACGTCTAAAATTACGTACATATACCAAATAAATTCAAATAAATATAGGAAAATAATTTTTAAGGTATTAAAATAATTAGAAAAATATTGGGGTTTTACACCTGGACAGCTTGATCATCAGGGGTTGCATTGGTGGAGCCGAACGTAGAGTTGCTGGCAAACTAGCGACCCCCAGTTTGGTACATGATGCTGGACAGGGAGTAGTTAGTTCGCTAGCCACCCCCAGTTTGGTACTCGATGCTGGACGGGGAGTTGTTGGTTTGCTAGAAGCCCCAGACCTTGCATTGGGGTGACGATTCTTCTTGGGAAGACGAATCATCATTGGCTTGTCAGAGGGGTTAAACTTCTCTGCTTATGGCTGGCCGACTCTCGGTAACCTGATTGTCAGTGGCTCCGTTGTGGGTCTCGACGCTTGGCCGGACCTTGGCAGCCGGATTATCATTTGCCCTTCTTGTGTCGAGAGGCTGATCGCATCCTTACGTAAAGCGACCGTAAGAGGTGTAAATTTACCAGGTTTGCGAGTTTGAAGGTGGATCGTCAGAGGTTCTTCTGATCCTGAGGTCGTCTCAATTTGAGCTTGTACATCTTCGTCCAGGTGCCTCTTCGACTTCTCGTATAGGCAGGAATCTGAGTAGTAGGACTCGACTCCTTTGAAGGGATCGATGTCGGCAAATTTTGTCCTCACAAAGCCGTATTTGTCGACATACTTGAAGCACTGGTGCAGTGTGGAAGGCATGATCATGTAATCGTGTATCCAAGGGCGCCCCAAAAGGATGTTGTAAGAAGTGTTCGTATCTATGACGTAACAGGTCACTTCTGACTAGAGATCTCTGATTTGGCACTTCAAACGAATCTTTCCAATTGGGTAGCTCCTGCCCGAATTGAAATCGCTGATGGCGGTACTTGTTGACGTCAGGCGATGCATCGGAATGCGGAGATGATATAGCAGACCCTTCGGAATGATGCTTATGGAAGACCCAGGATCAATGTGCATTCGGTCTACCTTTACGTCCCCGATGTATCCAGTGTAGTATAGTAGACGATCATGAAGATTGGTTTTGATGAGCATGTCCTATGGAGTGAAGATGATATTGGGCATTGCTTCTGTGCAAGCGCTGTCTTGGAGATCTGCAGGTGGGCTTTCTCTCGTGAGGTTGACCTGAGCCAGATATGCGTCAGCATTTTGGAGTGCATCGCTCAAAGCTGCACGAACATCCTTTGAGAGCCTCAAGAGTTTATATAATGACAATTTGGCCGATGTGTTGGCCAGTTGTGCCAAGATATCGAAGTTGTAGGGCCTTTCCAGCCCTTGAGGTGTCTCTTTTCGGAGGGATTTGCCAAAGCGAGTCTCCTTCGGCCTAGGCTTGTCGGTCGTCGGAGGCTGAGAAGGTCCTGGAGTATCAGTAGTTGCTAGCTGATGATCTTCGGTAGAGTTTTCAGCTACGGGTTGGGCCTATACCCCAGATTGGGTAACGACAGCCGTGACTTCTTCGACATCCGTCGAGATTGTGCGGCAGGATCTGACTTTTCCACCTTTCTTCATACGAGTGGGAGGTGGTGTGGACTGAGTCACTTCAGGTACTAGGTCTGGATGGACCCACATGATCTTCCCCCGTGACGTGGTAAGGGGCACTAGACCGGCAACCTGATCCCGAGGAGGTGGAAGATTAGCAATCTCCATTGTCGCCAAGGGGATGGGTACCATACCGTCTTGAGTTTTTATTGGAGGAAAGCTGCCTAATTGTACGGACACCATATTGGCTGCCACGGTTACCTCCTCGAAGTCGATGGCCAGAGCGTTCGAATCAATGAGATGCTGGATGTATCGCTTCAGTTGGTAGCAGTCGTGTGTAGCATGGTAGACGTAGCGGTAATAATGACAGTAATTTGGGCTCTCCATTTCTGTCGGCCGAGATTCCCATCTTGGTGGAGGGAGCTGAATTCTGTCTCCTTGTATGAGCATGTCCAAGATGGGCTTGACATGGTCGTCCTCGAAGGAGTAGGTTATTTATGGCCATTGTTTGTCTGTCGATTTTGTCTCAGGTTTCTGGACTGTGTCAGCCACCATAGCCTGCTTACCCCTGTTGTCCCGATTGTTAGAGGGGCTACCCACATTGTCGTTGTTGGTATTAGGATGCTTGCCCTTGTTCTCTTCGTCCGAGATGTGCAACCCCAGTTGGCGAGCCTTCTTGAATCGTTCTTCGGCACTAGTGGCACTAATGATGAATGTTTTCCAGTCCTTAAATTGACTTTCGCCCATCCAGAGACTGATTGTTGGGAGCAATCTCTTTTGGCAAATTTCAATCAAGGAGGAGTCTGGGTTACCAGACGACAACGTCATTGCGGTTTGGCAAAACCGCTCGATATAGTTCCTTGTCAGCTCTTTCTCCCCTTGGACGACGTCCATGAGGGTGGACATTGTGATGTCCTACCTTACCTCGTAGAATCTCTCCAAGAATATGCGTTTGAAGCTGGCGAAGGAGTGGATGTAGTTGTCTGGCAGGTTGCGATACCAGTCGAAGGTGACTCCTTCTAATGCCCCAATGAATAATCGTGTGAGGATGGCATCGTCATGGGGCAGATGGTCGGTGGTGACCTCGAAGTAAGTGATATACCGACTTGCTGACGTCTTGCCATCATAGGGATTGATGTTGAACGACTTATATCTTGGCGGGAAGGGGACATCCCTCCATGTAGCAGGGTATGGTTGTCGTATTCTAAGGTCTTGAGAGTTTTCTCAAGCATGAAACATGGCCCGGAGCTCCTGGACCTCTTTTCTTGCTTCTCGGGCTTCATCCACAGTGGTGGGGGCCGTCATTTTAGGAGGATTTTTGCTCGTATTCGGTGCTGCTGAGTTCGAGTCCGCATTGATCGCGGGACCCGTGCTTGTTTGGCCAGGCTTCCCTCCTTGCAGAATTGGAAGAGTCGCTTTGATCTCGTCTACAGACTTGACCAAGGCATGCAGTATGGCCTCCAGAGTGTCGATGCGTTGGCGATCACTGGAACAACCTTGGTTGCTGTCTGTCATGAATATCGTTCTCACATGAGGGGAGACGGAAGGAACAGTGGAGGACGTATCCTCCGAGTCATACCCATGTACCGAGAAGTCATCGGGATATGTGAGAATGTTCTCCTCTGGCTCGGACTCGAAAGGAATAGTACCCCCAACTTCATAGCTTGCTTCATCTTGAGAGTCATGGACGTCCTCGGGGACGTCGGTATTTGCAATGTCTGACGGGAGAGTTGCTTCCTCGGGCTCATCTCCTTGGAACATCGAATTATTGTGGATGTTCTGAAGAGTGCTATCCCCGGTTTCAGTAACTCCCAGCGGTGCGGATGACGAATCTTCGGTTGTAGCAGATTTCGTCTTCGAACGGGTGCCTTAGAATACTCCGGTGGTAGATAGTCGTTTAGACGACAGTTTCTTAGCAGTGGTGGTTGAAACTTTCGGGCTGGATATGTTTATCTTCTTTTCTCTCCCATCAGCAGAAATTTTCTGCGTGGAGTTACAAGAGGAGATGGGAGGTGCTTCGTCCTCTGAGCTAGATCGTTGCAGCCTTTGGAAAACAGATTGCCGGTCTTCTCTTGCTGTCGTGTTGTTGCAACAACAGTTGACAATGATTTGAGTACAGTAACATCCGTGGAAGGACTCTTTGCATGCCGAAGATTCTTCTTTTTTCTTGCATTTGTGGAGGATAACATCACGCAAGTCAGACGGGTCTGGAACGACCATGTTTGCTCCCTGTGTTTTGGGAGACTTTTGGGAACCACTTCGTCCGTTTGCCGCCGGGAGCTGGACTCGAGTGGTTCTGTACAACTTTCCATTAGAGGCCCGCATAATAGTATGTGGAGCGCTCGGATGGTCAGAGGTTGGGACAGACGACTGAGCTCGCCGAGCTTACGCTGCCCTTGACTTTCTTACTTGAGCGCCCGAAGGCGCATAGTAGGAGGATTCAGAGTGATGCTGCAGAGAGTCAGATATGTTCTTTTGAGCATATGAGAGATCGGGACCATAGGAGAGGCGATCGAAGACTAAGCTTGAGCTGCGAGGAGCAGGCAGTATGCGGCTGGATTCAGCAGTCTTCATGCGGCTGGCAGTTGTAGCCGTATAGGATTTCTTCATACGGCTGGAAGTCTCGGCCGCATGTGTTTTCTCCATGTGGCTGAAAGATCTGGTCGCATAGACTTTCTTCATGTGGCTGACAGTTTCAGCCGCATGAACATCATGCATGCGGCTGGCAGTCTTGGCCGCATGAGTGTTTGGTTCCTTCCTGGAGCACATAGAATTACTTTTTGTCCCTGCAAGTCCAGCATCATAGTGCTTTCCTTTGCCGGACTTGGGGACAACAGAGTCCTCTATGGCTCGAAGAGGAGCCATATGAGAATCGCCTTCGCCGTCTTAGATAGCAGAGAGTACTCCGTCCAGGGCTTGTGGAGGAGCAAATGATTTTGGCCTCCACTCCCTGCGAGCTTTCTCTATGCGGGTTTGCTTCTGGACCGGGCCAACGCTCCCGTCGGAGAGCATTTCTTCAAACGCCTGCTGGTCGAAGCGGACGACCATCTTCCGTTGCGTGGAGCCAAGTTTGGCTGTATCCGATTGCATCACCAATTCCTCAGCCCTGGAGAAGTTTGTCCACAGCAGAGTCGCCATCATGTTTGCCATGAAATATAAAAGAACAGAACAATTATCGGAGGACTGGACTTTTACTTCACAATACAAACTTTGCTTATACAAAGATAGCCTAGGGACGAAAGCCTAGGTACATCAATCTAAGTACAATTATTTATTTTAGATTCTGGGGGGTGACGATAGAGGCTCGAGAAAGCGATGGCAGCTCTGCCTTACTCCTTGGACGATCGGATATAGCCTTGACTCCGGGGAAGAACTGCTTGGCGTTGAAGAAATGCTCTCTTTTCCTTCTCTGTATGTCTCTCTCTCTCTCTCTCTGTGTCCTCTCGTCTCTTGTATATTCTGTATGGGAATGGCACCTTGCTATTTATAGGAATGGGATCTTCATTAGGGTTTACAGTGATTGTCCCTTCTTGAAGTGGCGGCGGCCTGTTGATTGGTCAATCTGGGCCAATAGTCTTGAGTGTGATAAATATGGGCCATTAATGTAGATTGTGCCAAATCCTATCAGTAATTAATGCTGATTGCAATAAAACTTCCTCATGATGATTTACTGATGTCTGCAAATCCGAATGAGTAAATTTAATTCATTCTTCCGCCACATGTCCCAGATTATTGGGATTTGACCCAATCTTTGATTGCAGTAAATCTGGATTATTGAGATTTGATTGGTTTTATGACACGTGTCCTTCCATATGGCTCAACCGAGAGCCACTGAAGAAATCTGAGCCGCATGAGGTTTGAGCCGCAAAAGGCTTGCCACGTGTCAAAGCGGCTTAGGGTGAATATTTGAACCGCATGGTGATGATCTGAGCCGCATAAATGTAGGCAGCCACATAATAGGTAGCTTCTTAGTGAGCCGCATGGGGATAGTCTTCGTGAGCCGCATGGAGGAGCCTCTACTTGAGCCGCATAAGACATCTTCGGCCTGAGCCGCATAGGACAGCTTTGGCCTGAGCCGCATGGGGAGTCTCCGCTCGAGCCGCATACGACTGTCCACGTGTCGAGGCCGCATGGCACTTTCTAGATCTCGGGGGATTTGTGTCAGAGATTTCCTTCATTTTCCTAGGAATCTGCCATTATGACAGTCATAATTGCTTTTTGTGTCAGAACTGTCGCCTTGTCAGAGCTGTCAGCCGTCAAAGTAATTAATGCGGTATAGGATGAAAGGAAGAACTGTTTGCAAGCCACGTGTCTTCTCTTCTGAGCCGCATGGAACGTATCGAGCCGCATAGCCCCTTGTGCCGCATGAATCTCTGAGCCGCATGGGCTTTCTGAGCCGCATAGGGTTCCCTGGCCGCATGGATCCTTTTTTATTCTATTCCATGCTTCTACAATGCTACACCGACTAAACAGCCGATGAATACTCTAGTAAGAAGAGCGCCATTTGGTTGGAGTTGGACAGTCATTACCTCAAAGTGGTTAATGAACTGACTAGGAGAAGTACTGCCGTCAAACAATAAAATTGTTGGGATTTTGTACTTTGGAGGGAATGGGACTTCCTTCCATTCAACTGGATAGGGCTGTTTAATCCCCAATCTCTGTAAGTTGTCTTTCTCTTTGAAGGCCTCGAATTGAGTTCGTAAGAGTTTAACAGCTTCATTGGCATCCTCCGATGATGATGAAGGAGCAGGCTGAACCATAGTGTTAGGAGGAGGAACAGCATGGTAAGCACTACCCCCAGCACCTGACTGACTAGGTGTGGGCTGAACTTGTGCAAGAGGTACTTGAGGAGATACTACCCCCAGTCCTACATTGACAGGCACCGACGATGCTATGATTTCAAAATTTGCAGCAGGTACGATCGGTGGTACTGTATGTTGTGCCACAATAATAGAATGCATACTGGCAACCATTTCAGCCATGGTCTTCAGCTTGTCCTCTGGTACAGCTATTCACTATTCTTGATTTGCCGAACTAGAAGCGCCCGGATCTTCAGTGACAACATAAGCTGTCACCTCTCTAGGTACAGTGGAGGACACTGTCTGTTCAGAACTTTCGATGTATGCATCATAGTGAGAGAAAGAGTCATCTCCTGAATGAGAAGTAGAATGATGACCAGAAGGATCTTGGAGAAGATTCTTTTGACCGATTGTGTCTCGACTTCGGGATCGGGTATGTCGAAATACTCTTTCAGAAGATTCTTGGAGTAAATCTAAATACCGCTGGCTGGATCGGCGAGGCTTGCCGTGCTTGGAGCATTTTCTACCCCCAGTGTCTCGAGAGGCCATGTTGACAGAAGCGTACAACACTTCATCTTCTTCTTCTGACATAGGTCCAGATTTCGGAAAAGTCAAACGATTGAAGACAGATCGTTTTGTTGTCTGGCAACAACACTGGATAACAACCTTGTGGTTACAATGATGATCAAGTGGTTGTACTGTAGATGTTGAGATATTGTCCCACTTTTGTCTGAGATGCTCTCGGAGATCAGGAACAACGACAGGACGAGAAGAAGTCTGAGGGATATGTTACTTGACAACATTTGGAACATGGTTCCGGTTCTTCAGATATTTTATGCCTTGAGTGTACAGGAAAGTGCTCACTTCATTGGCATAGGTATCAGGATTTTTGATCCTAGAAGTTCGCTTTTGATGCAGGTTCATCTTTGGCATTGGCTGTTTGCGTTTTGCTGAAGTTGGTCTATTGAGATAGGTTCTTAGATCACCAAATTCACCCCCAGAGATTTCTGTTTGAGACACCAACAATTTTCCTTGTTTTGAGTGGGATATCTTGAGAGTTGGGAGATCTTGGATTTCTGCTACCGGGGTGGGCAGAATACCTCTTTGATCAGTACAAGTTCTTTTGACATAGTTGGAAGAAGAACCCTTGTTTGAAAGAATTCTTGTGCTGACTGGTGCCGAGGCACATTCAGATTGATCTTCTACGGTAAAAATCGAGGAAGACTGATAAAAGACCAAAGGGCCATTTCCAAGCCATGGGACAAGAAAGTTTGAGAAAGGACCAACGGGCCTTTTCCTTTATTCTGAATGGGAGGAGGAATAGCCAGCAGACTACCCCCAGTAGATTATGCTGAAGCAACAGAGTGCTTGGGAAGAGAAGTTAAGTCTTTCCCCTTGTTATAAGAAGAAGAGAGATTAGCCAAAGGGCTGTTTCTCTTAGATTGTGCAGGCACAGTTTGCGCATGGGAAGATTTGACAGCATGTGCACTGGCTGATTGCATAGGAAAATCTTTGACAGATGACCTTTTGGCCACTGACACAGCAGATTGCGCAGCAGGAGTTCTGGCCACAGAGTGTTTGGGTTGTACTCTGGTTGTCGGAGTGATGGACTGCGCAGAAAGAGTTGCTGCTTACTGCGCCAGGGGCAGAGGAGTCTTGCACTTTGACAGGGAAGCATAGGAAGTAGTTTATGCACTGGCAACAACAGACTGCACATGAGTAGTAGGGGCAAATTGTGCAACAGCTGAGACAACAGACTGTACAACAGTCTTGGCAGCAGAGACCTTAGACTGCGCAACAGTCTTGGTGGCAGAATGAGCAGACTGCACAGCAGTCTTGGAGACCCACTCTGAGTGCATATTGCTCGTGGCAGAAGTTGCTGCAGTGTAAGGGGTGGTCCTGGAATTGATCATGGCTTCGTAGGCTGTCTGGTTGATCTTCACAACCAGAGTCTTCTGCGTCTTTTCGATAGACACAACGTCACATTGAGTTGTCACTTCCTCGTCGGAGGAGAAAGTCATCCCCAGCAGAGTCGCCATTTTGTTTGCAAAAACAAAAGTTGATCTTTATTTCACAAACTTTGTAATAAGATTACAATAGAATTCTGGGAAAGTACAACTGTAGGAATCCGATCTGAATGACAATCGCTTTATCCCTTGGACGATGTGAACTTTGAAGACGATAACCTCTGAAGTTGAAGGTGATAGCCTCTCAAGAATACAGCAGCACTTGGGCAAGAACTCCTAAACTCTCTGATTTTTTTGATCTATATGTGTGTGACCCCCGGTAATGAAGACTTGAAACTCTATTTATAGAGTTCTGGAAATAACTAACTTTTAGTTATTCTGAATTGCTAGGATAGATTGCGCATGCACTGGATTGCGCAGCATCAGACTGCGCTGGAAGTTATTTGATCGTGGGCCAACTGTGTTGGACACATGGCATCATTTGATTGAAATGCGCATGATCGTGTACAGACGGTTGCCACGTGGTGAGCAATTGATGGCATGAAGGCCACGTGTATATTGTCAGTTGTCTTGATGGAGTGCGCCACCTGAATTACGCTGACTTCAGATTGTGCTGAGATGGACTACGCTGAAGGAAGTCTGACAGATTATGCTGCATGTACAACTGTCCTCGAGCGCTGTGCTGCACGATAAACGAACAGTTTCCTCGTCCTCCATGCTGTCAGTTGTCAGAAGATCTGATTCTCTGTCAGATAATGATGACAAGGCCACGTCAGCTTGCACACTTGGATGAGTGCGCAATTCAGCCTGCGCAATCGAGATGGTGCGCAATCTGTCTCTTGTGCAGTTCATTTGAAGGATGCACATTTTGATTTTTATTATTTTGTTGAAGGGTGCAACTTGATTTTTAGGACCTACAGTCATGTCGGAAATAATCCACCTGCAGGATTTATATGACAACCTTATGAGCTCCTTAAAGGAACATCATCAACCCGATATATTGGGACATGTATTCCTTTTATAATCAACAACCCATCATACATACAATGTTATTACCCAATTAATAGAGGTTGTTAAAATAAATCTCAGTTTTTATGAGTAAAAGTAATGCACACTACATATACATGTCTGTTATTATATCTGGATTAAGAGCACAAGCATCCATAATAACTGAGGTGTTTGTTCCCTTATGTAGTAAGTATAAAGAGAACAACCTCTATTGGTCCTGTTCAATACACACAAAGTGTACTAGTATAAACCTATGGTCAAGATAGACTAATACCAGATTACACTACAACCTTTCCAATAGATTGTCCAAGTCCATCTAGGTTGTAAACTATTTATATATTCCATAGGGAACTGATAATATGATCTTCTGTGTTACACCACACACCATATTATCTACAATATAGAATATCAGACACTTGCATTAAAACTTGCAACAAATAAAATATGCAAACATTTGCCCATATGACCCTCAAAATCTAAGGAAATAAAGTTAATACAAAAGTGATGCTTGTAGTATATAACCCTAACAGATATGTCAACAACTGCTCCTTGGAGACTTTAGGCTCAATGACAGCTAGAAGTTGAACTTTATTTGTCGGACAAAGAGTTTTAATTCTTTTAATAGTCATCTTTTGAGCCAGTCCCCTTACATTCCATAATAGAATATTAAACATTACGGGGGATGGGGGTTTTACCAGCTGCTGGGTTGGCCGTAGCCGAGCGTGTGCGACGATCTGTTGGTGGTGGAGCTGTATTCTTTTTCCTGGATTTGGGAGGCAAACTAACCTCTTCTTCGTCCTCTTCTTCCGCCAAGTCTGCCCAGCTTGACTTATGTACATGAATTTCCCCTTCCTCTTGTTCTTCAGACCCTTCTCCTCCTTGAGGACCATCCTTCTATTGCTCTAAGTTATCTTGCTGACTTTTCCCACGCTCTGCTGAAGTTGCAATTTCATCCCCTTATGTAACACAAACTCTAACCCCGGGTTGTTGTTTCTACTGGAACTTCTTCAACTCTGTGGCTACTTTCATCTCCTTTCCTACTGACGATGAGGCTATATTATCTGCACCAATCATAGCACCTAGCTCAAGGCTTTTGGGGGCTGCCATCTTATCAGGTTGGCATATCAGTTGTGGTTCTTGCTGTTCATATCCAATAGAAAGATTGGTTTTGTCCGCTGGCTCTGGGTAGGTTTCTCTGGCTGTTGTTCATTGGCTTGTCCAACAATTTCACGTTGAAGAATACGAATCTCCCTATTTGAAGCTGGTTGTCTCCCAGTGGTTTCATGCACTATATGCTACGGTTCTTTCCCTTTGTCTTTGTGTTTCAGTTTGCAAGATTCAATAGAGTGTACTTGATGACGGCAGTGTGCATAAAACAATAGAGTAGACTCATACTCAAGTTGCAGCCAAAAACTCCTGCCTCGAGGCAAATTGATCTTAATGCGATGTTGTAGTTGTTTAGAAGCATCAATCTCCACGTATCCGAGCAATACTTGGCCACGATAATTTAGTTGTGTCATTATCTATCTTCAGTGGGGATCCAACCGCTGACGTAATGGCGAATAGTGCATATTTGTCAAAGACATGATGTGGGAGATTAGGCATGGAAATCCATATTGGGATCATAGGTGATTCCTGAGCAGACAAAAAATCTGGATCCTACTTGAAAATTTTCATTGGGGCTCGAGCAATATACCATGTCTTTTTTGATCGAAGACGTAATTAATCTTCCTCAAGGAAGGTCTAATGACGACGTGTTTTGTGTCAATGAGACCAGTCTTAATAGGGCTTGAGAATTCAAACCCCGAGAACGCCTTCCGAATTACGTCGATCGACGACCTCGCATGCGAAAACTTCCCTACTAGGGCAAACTTCAGAGGACAAATTAATGTAGCTTCCTCCTCTTCAGAAAAGGAAATTGCTGGTGCTCCCTTAAAAGCAGTTATTGTGCGCGGTAGAATGACGGGGGTTATCGGCTTGACCCCAGCCACCACCTCCGCAAAGGACTTGGATGCCATGAAACCCTAGAAATAGAAACAAACATCGGGGATAGCCACCGTCCAACTGGATCTGGTAACCGTTACAGGATGACACCGGTCCAGCCAGAGGCCAAGCCGGAGTCGGTGGAGAAAATAGGGCGATCTAGGGTTTCAATCTCGAGGAGCAACCGCTATATATATATATATATATATATATATATATATATATATATATATATGTATATATATATATATATATATATATATATATATATATATATATGGATAGCGGTTGCTCCTCGAGATTGAAACCCTATATATATATATATATATATATATATATATATATATATATATATATATATATATATATATATTTGGCGATCTAGGGTTTCAATCTCGAGGAGCAACCGCCATCCATATATATATATATATATATATATATATATATATATAGTCAAAAAAAATATACAGTCAAAATTTTGGTAAATATAATGTCACTAATTGATAATCAAAATGTTTGTTATATCAAATATAAATTATAAAAAATATTTATAATATCTAAGGATATTTATACAACTAAAACACCTTTCAAATTGACTGGTAGGGAATACTAACATCACAACAATGGTGACCGTGCTAGTCGTGGTGGCACACGAGGAGAAGAGGAGGATGGGAAATGGTCGATCGTGTTGGTCAGCATCGATCATGTGGAAATTTTGGATTAGGGTTTTAATATCTGGGAGAGAGGAGGAGCGGGTCGAGTTTGGGTGGATCTAGCCCACAGTGAAAAGTGGTGTATCGACACTGTGGCATCAGGAAAAAATGTTGGAAAAATTAATTACAAGGATGCCTTGGGGTAATTAGATCTAGGCTCCTTGAGGTTTCTAGGTATGATTAGTTTAGGTTTGGGGTTCTAGATATAGGGAATGGAAGTGGAGAAAGGGGATCCATGAAGGAAGAAATGGTGACTTGGCTTGAAGCCTCCATACTTGATGTAAAATGAGGAATGGAGGATGAATGAGGCAATAAAAAGATTGAGAAGCCAGGGCTTGGGAGTCACGAAGATCTAGTATAAATCGGCAACTACCAAGGAAAGACCTAAGTCTTGATTTGACTAGTCATCCAAATTATGGCATGGAAAATTCAAGTATTTAAATAAATAAATTAAACTCACATGAAGACATGAAAATCAATTTAGATGTATTTTTATACAACTATACTATGTAAAGTTCATAGGGAGTTTATATCTACATATTATAGAATGTATAATGTAGAAATCACCACCACTCTTAAAATGGCAATAGTTCATCTCCTAAAGCCTCAATTATGCACAACGATATTATAATTCTTGTATTATTTACTTGTAACTTGGTTTAAGTCATACGAGATTTTTTTTCCCTTCTTATCTAGGAGGTTTTCCATTCTTGCAATTGAAAACCCTTCTGACTACAACATATAATATAAATTTCAAGGTTATCATAATGAAAAGTATTTTTCATATCTAGCTTCTCTAGCTATGGATCATCTGACGAAACAATACTTAAGATTGATCTGATTGTAGTTAACTTGATAACAAAAGAAAATATTTTAAGTATAGTACTACCTTTCTTCTGTTAGAAGTCCTTTACTACTAACCTTACTTTGATTCTTTACTTCCATCAACCTGCTCTTTGACTCGGTAAACACATTTATTTTGCAATGCTTTGTTGCTCGTATAACTTCACTAGGGTCCATGTATGATCCTTCTGAAGCGACATCATCACATCTTCTATGATTAGCTCATAGTACAACTTATCATCGACTTGCAATGATTCGACATAAAACCCTATTTCAGCTCAATCAATCACAATTGATAGTACAAAGACAAGTAATTTTGGTCAGGTGGTCGATATATTGTACTAATCTTCTGGCCACTATATTTCTGAATAGTTTGTACACCAACATTCTCGTGGATCCTCCCACGAACGTTCTCTTTTGAAACATATTTTAGCTCAATTTGTTCCCGTTGTTTTGCTTTCTTTCATGTATTGTTAGATTCCACAACATGCCTAATTTCATATAGATTTTTTTCATTGAATACTATATTTCTGCTTCTTATGACTTGCTTACTTTGACCATCCCAAAAGTGAAACCAAAGTCATTAGCACCATACCCTATGAAAAAATATCTCCTAAACTTAGGATCTATTTCATCTCTATTGTCAAAATCTACTAGAACCTAATATTCAAAACTGAAAACTCTTAGATGAGAAACCTTAACCTCCGTTCCTATCAAAGCTTCCTTTGAAAACTTATATTTTAGTCTAACGTATGGTCCTCGATTGATGAAGATGTTATACTAACATCATCTACCCAAAAAGCTTTTGGTAAACCAGCATGTAACATACTCTTTTGGCCTGCTCGTTCATGGTTTTGTTGTAGCGCTCTAAAAACCATTATTTTCTAGTGTTCATGGAACAATATTCTTCATTATGATGTTATTTCTACAAATAAATTATTGAGATCTTTGTGCCATAATTTTTGCCATTGTCGGATCTCAAACACTTCAATTTCTCATTGGATTCGATCTCGACCAGAACCTTCTAGTTTATAAAACAGTAAATATATCATTTTCCAGGAAATACACCCATGCATTTTATTTTGAATCGTTGATGAATGTGATGTAGGAGAGGTATCCTTCAAATGATTGAATAGGGACATGGCTTCATATGTCCATTTGTACATGTCCTAACTTTTTTGCCTTCGACTATCTTCCAGATTTGGAGAAACTCACCTTCTTATTCTTCTTGAATGTACAATATTCTAGAAGTCGACATCCATAGTCTTTAAGACATATAACTTTGCTCTTGACCTTTATTCCTTTCTTCCTCATGTGCTCGAATTTGTAGTGTCATAGCTTTGAATATAGATCTGATTCCGCTACTACTACTATTTCTTTGAAACCGATAGTTATATAAAGAGTGCAAATTAATTTCTACATGCTATGACCATATCACATTTGTTGATCTTCTAGGACCCTCATACAAAAGTCAAACAATTTTTTTCATCATCTATCACGACCCGTTCCCACTTTTAGGATACGAGTATGTGGTTAATTCCATCCTACGCCGCAACATCGAGAGTAGTCGTTAGCTATGGTACACAATGGTCCATAAAAGTACAATATGCATATATCATCCATGAACTGTCATAATCAAGACAAGTAAATAAACTTAATATATCTCAATTGTTTATTTAAAGAAAAGCTATCAAATATTCTACTACAACTTATGATGGTCTCGAACCAAACCCAGTAAAATAATTAACTAAACACTAACTGAATTCCACTCTCTAAGGAATAATATGAGTGCATAAGGAATAAGAATATGCTACTCGAAATCTGAGGTGGAACCCGGCACGTTGATAACGTTAGTATCACCAATATACTCACCATAGACCTTGGAGGCAAATTACGTCGTCTAAAGTTAAAAAATATATTATCCAGTCAAGATTAGAGCGGGATCTCCATAATACTAAGCTACACAATAATATGCATGCATGAAGGAACAACAATAAGTGAAGATAAAATCATAGGCATGATACGATATGATAAGAAGGGTACAACTATAACATGATAATAATATGAAAATATAATAAAGAGGAAACACAACTAAACAAAAAGAATCGAACTCACATGTACTCGAAGGAAAATCATGTCGTCCAAACTTAAAAATATATTATCTAGTCATGATTAGAGCGGGATCACCATAACACTAAGCTACCCAATAATATGCATGCATGAAGGAACAACAATAAGTAAAGATAAATCATAGGCGTGATATGATATGATAAGAAGAGTACAACTATAACATGCCAATAATATGAAAATATACTGAAGAGGAGATGCACAACTAAACAAAAAGAATCGAACTCACATGTACTACTTTTTTTAGAATACAAATTTTTTGCATGTGAACGGGTTAGGACATATGATAGCCGGTACATGAGGTGCAACAACTGATGTCAATATTGACATTGTGGATTTGAATAATGCGCAGACCACATATATACTAGTTGTATCCTCCAACTGACTCACTCAAGTAAACATGACCACTTACATTAACTTTAAACTTAAATAATAAATATTTAAAATATTAACTGAACATGTATGATAATGATAACAAGTATAACTCTCGTACAATAGTAACAGAAAAGATAAGACTAGAAGTTATAAGGAAAGAACAAAACTCAACATAAAATAAAGAAAACATAGTGCATAGCAATACTTGCCTGACCTAGAGATGATGAAGTCACAAACTCAAGACATCGTAAGCCCGATCTACCCCATCACGTAATTTAAAGCAATTTAGAATCATAATTCCCACATGAAAAATGTCTTAAATAAGTTTCCTAGTTAATATATTTATTTCTATATAATTCTTTCCAGAAATTGATTTATAACATAAATTTTTTTGAATCTAATGTTAAATGCAAGTTTTGGCCAAAGAAAGTCATGTTTGCAATTTTGGGATTCGCGACATGCAAATTGAGGCATTTTGTTGACCAAAAAGTCAACCAACAAGAACCTAAGATTTGAGTATTCAAACATGTAGATTTCAGATCTACAAGGATCCTGGAATCAATCTTTTCATCGAATCTTGAACCGGTTAAAAGATATTGCATGTATGGCTTAAAGATTAGAATTTTCGTAGTTCAACAGTCATCTATATGTTCTACGAATTAAACATAATATCAAATGATTTTATTAAATTATGGAAAACTACTATGTTGTAGATCTTCGTGTCAGCATTCCAAAACATCAAATGGACCACAAATAAAATTTGGGATCTCCTGAAATATCAAAAATAACACAACACATCGATTTTCAGGCAACTAGCACTCTAAAAAGTTTATAGAAATTTAGACTTTTAATTATTAAAGTTAAATTATAGGACATTGAAACTAACATCAATACGGTTCTGACAAAAACAAAATTGGAGCGAATTCAAACACCGGGGTTGCTCGAAAACTCCACGCGAGATCGAAGATCCCTAATCCTCTAACTCTTTCCCTTTCTAATTAATTGATGAAGAATATATGGGGTTTAATCCCTAATTATACTAATTGGAGTCATGTCAGCCGACTTTGGCTGAAAGGAGAGCCACCATGTAACGTGATCTGGGTGCTCCCCGTCCAGATCCAACGCCAGATGGGTGCCGACTCGGGTTGCCTTATATAGGTCGGTCGGCTCGGCAAAATATGGCTCGGGATCGAACAGTCATCACACCCATGTGGGGCAGCTATTGGCAATGCTCCTGCTTGTTGGGCCTGGGTGGTTGACACGTGAGCCCCTCTACCTGAATGGGCCGGTGATTAGGTAATTCCTATTTATTTTGGGTTTTTAAGGTTTAATTGCAACTTGATACCCTCAACTATTGACAATATTCAACTTGATACCCTAAACTTTGATAGGTAGTAACCTAATACCCTATCTCAAATTATATTTCTAACTTGAAACCCCCCAAAAAAATTATTCCTAAACTACCCTCCATTGGCTGCTACTTCCCCCACTCTCCTTCCCCCGGCGGCCATCCCGTCCCCCTCTTCCGGCGACCATCCCGCCCCCTCTTCCAGTGACCACCCCCCTACCCACCCCCGGCCTCGATGACCCACTCTACCCGCCCCTGAGCCTACGATCCCGCTCACGTGTATCCCCGTGCGCTGTCCCGAGTGTCGTCGAGCGTCGTCGTATGCTGCACCAAGTGCAGTCGCACGCTGCACCAAGCGCCTCGGTGTACTGCCCCACGCACTCTCCCGTGCCCGTCTTCCGCTTGCGCATGCACGCCCGCCGGCCACCCTCAGCCGAAGAGAGGTAGGGTTGAGGGGAGAAGAGAAGGGGCAATTTGGTCCAATTTCTTTTCAGGTATCAAGTTGGTACATATAAAAGTTGAGGGTAACAAGTTGCAATTTAACCTATTTATTTTAATTATTAGAAATCTATTAATAATTTATTTTAGCTCTAAATAAATTGAGATAAATCCAAATAAATTCCAATAAATTCTAGAAACTATATTTAGACATTATAATGCTGAAAAAATGTTTGGTACAAAAATATTATCATGCGATCCTGTAGTAATTCTCGAAAGGTCGTCGATAATTAGGTTTTCTAGGTTTTAATTGTCTACAAATTTCCAAATATTCACAAAAAATGTCAAAAAATTGAAAATGTTATAATTAGATATTTAAAGATGTGTGTGGTCTCTAATGACCATATCTTATCTAATGTTATCACGTTGCATATGTGATTCTGAAACAGAAATATTCACTTTTAATGATTCTAGCACGTTCTATGCTTAATAAAAATTTTTAAAAAAAATCTACAAGATTTAGTATTTTTTTAAAGAAAGCGAACGCCACACCATCAAATTTTCAACTTGAGGTCATGTTTATTTTTAAGCATGGACCATATCTCATGCATTTTCCTTATGTGTCATTAGATATCTTTAGATGGACATCACCTTTTCCCACAATACCCAAAGGCATTAGCTAGATGAACTCTTTCAAAGTTGGCTGAGATAAAGTTTCATATATACTATTTTTGTGAGATAGCTTAGACGCTCCGAATTCTTTAGCCCTATATACACTTAAAAACATAGTGTCTACAATTTAAAGTGCGATTGAAGATTTGGAAGTCTTTAGCTCTTGTTATTCTTCATGTAATGTCTTCTCAGTTGTGCTCATTTATGATAGCAACAACAACTAGGGCCACCTCTAGATTGACTTAATTTATATCGTTTCAGATCTCCCATTGTCTTTTCCAATATGATGGTTTGACCTTCTCTATTCACTGCCATGATAATTTGATCTTCATTTGTCTTTATCACCATGATTATTTAATATTCTCTATTTTTTGTGGTCAAAGAGGATACATAAGCCTCCGCTGATTCAATGGCCTCTACTGATTCAATCCTGCAAATTTTCTCGCTTAGAATTAGATTTCGAACTTTTTAAAGTTAATATGTTTGATCCGGAGGAACTACTCATGGTGGTGACAATGGCATTCCAATTATCTGATACATTCCAACTATCTAATAACAAGGATAATAAAATCATGGTATAAACTTCATCATGGAAGTTAAACCCCATATAACAAGATTGACTTATAATTAAGTTGATCTTATTGATATGATTTATTATAGGGGTACATTGCCATATTTAGACTGAATAGACAACACATGAGACGCACCTTATTCAAGACAGATGGTTTCTTATACATGCTTGACAACGTTTTTATCAACAACTCATAGTCTTCTCGTTTGTAACATTTATCCAATGTCCATCGTAATTGTCAAATACATGACTCACATGGCTTGTCTGAACTCCCAATCAATATTTGACTTACACTGCTTCTATAGCTTTTGTCCCAGGAGAGGCTAATTTATCTTCTTTGAATACAAATAATCTTCAATTCGCATTCTCTAGAAGTCAAAATTGGCTCCATCAAACTTGTCAATGTCGACCTTGATATCACTCTCACGTCTTCCACAATCCTTCAAATAAGGATCTGATACCAGTTGTTCGGAACGTGGTACTAACGGCAAAAATAATTTCAAATACACAAGATTTACATGGTTCAAATTTTTTTCTACATCCATGGTCACACACGAGTTATTTTATTATTGAGAGAGTTGCAATTACAAAAGACGAAGTTATATTTATAAGAAGAGAATGAAATGACCACCAATCTCTTTTACCAAAGTACCTCTACTATTGTGGAGTATACCCATTTTTTTCCCCTTAAACTACCAAACTACCCGTAGAATCAAGACCAGGACAAGCAACAAGCAATAGTGCCAAACCTGAAAGATAAAATTTCTGGCTAGGTGGCGAAAGATCAGTGAATCAAACCACGGGAGCATATTATTCCTTCCATTTATGGTGGGAGTTGGGGGACTGTGGGCCCAACAGGCATACATTGCAATACCCAAACAAAGTACCGAATGTTAAGCCGTGCACCATCAAAAAATAATAGTGTTGTGTATTCACATCCTTTCTCCCACCAAAAGAACGACTCCATACAAGACAATACAGTACAAATACAAAGTAGAACGTAGTTTTCATCATGCATGCATTCATTCTTGTATTGTTCTTGTTGGTATATTTGGTATTAGAATAAGTATATTAGAATATCATGTTGGTATATTTGGTATGACAGAATATGCCACAAGATATTCTACAGAGGAATTAATGTAATGAGGAGGATTGTAAGGCAACATATAGCCAAGAGACTATCAATAAAAAATTATCACAAATATTCAACATGGTATCAGAGCGACAAAAATCCTAGCTGTCACCACCTTTACCAAACCCTAACCCTAGTCATCACCGCCATCACCATCCACACCACCACAGCCACCGTTACCACCAGACACTGCAAGGCCGTACGTCGACCACCTCGTACGCTAGCCGGCCATTGCTCCGTGGGCACCTCCGCCGCACGCGCACGACTATTGCCGCTGCTGCTGCTCACAATGGCTGCTGTTCGTAATAGCTGCTGCTCGGAGACACCCGCCCGACGATATCCACTCACCTGTCAGTCGGCCCACTGGCCCCACTACCAAGAAGCCACAGTTTCCAAAGTCTTCTACGGGATTATTTTAGACGTTAAAGGCCTAGATCCGATAGAAAAAAGACATGATCGGATCTAGGAGATAACGAAGAGCGTGAATAATTGAACAAGTATGAGGTAATCGGAGAACAGAATGATCGATGGAGGAGATCATCAAGAATATGGACCATGCGGAGGTTACAACGTTGATGAAACTGATGAAACTGTCGGCTGGTGAGAGTGTGACACAAAAATTGACGAAGTTGGAGCTTTCCTCCATCGATCTGAAGCTTGATAGACCAGCTACCAACCTGAGTTAGTTACGGCGGATGAGGTGAACCCTTACAGGAAAGAACCTGGAGATTTTCCTATCAGGAAAGAAGACAGAGATAGGTGGTCCGCCTAAAGTAAAGTCATCACTGGCGAATATCAGTTCGAACGACACATGACCTAAGGGAGAGCCCTGACAGCACAATCGACATTAATACAACTGGGAGGAGATGGGACATCATTGGTATTCTTACACCAAATCACCTAAGGAGGAAGATCCAGGTACTGGACATGGACAGTTCGGTGGACACAGACATTTTAGAGGGCATGGTCATGGTCATGGGGGTCGATAGGGGTGGTCGAGGACATTATCGGACGAACCTGCTGGTAGTAGAAGGGGATAATTGAGCTGGTGGTACCTTTAATGAGAAGGATCATACACTGATGGGCATGCTGGAGGCACTCAGAAGGAAGCAGAGAGTGTCAAATAATGGAGACAAGAGGAGTGGAACCGAGGAGGCGTCCACCTCGTTCTTCGCTGGAGGCAACGCCGCCATATATGCCCATCTATCAGAAGGTACCGACGACTCACTCGCCCTTGCATCTATATCTTCTCTAAAATTGTCAGACTGGATTATCGACTCGGGGGCCTCTCGGCATGTGACATGGAATGCTATTGTGTTTTCCTCCTACACTTACCTAGCATCGGTAAACAGTATTCAAAAAGCTGATGGTACTTTCTAGCCAGTGGTCTGTAAGGGTACTGTCAATTGTACAGGTTTAGTAAAATCATCCAATGTTTTGCATGCTCCATCATTTCTAGTCAGTCTTTAGTCCATTAGTTCTATAATCCTCCAACTAAAATTCATTATCTCTTTTGATATTCCTTAGTTGATCTTCTAAAAGAAAGAGACGAGATGAAGACTTAGGACTGGCACTTGGCATGAGGGACTGTGGTATCTGGATCGAGAAGGGCTAGATTCAGTATTGCTGTCTAAAACATCGAAGGCAGGAATAGGAGGACAGAAGATGAGTGTCGAAGATACATTAATACTCCACCACAAAAGGTTGGGACACTCCTCTTTTGCTACTTTAAGTAAATTATATCCAGCTATTTATGAGAAAATAAATAAGGAGAAGCTAGTATGTGATACACGTGATTTAGGCAAACTTACTAGGAGCTCATATGTTAGTACTGGTCATAGGAGCTCGTCTTCTTTTAATGTAATACATTCTGATGTTTGGGGGCCATGTGCCATTACTACTATGAATGGTTAGAAGTATTCTGCTTCCTTCATTAATTGTTTTTCTCGTGTCACTTGGCAGTATTTGATGAAGAATAAGAGTGATGTATCTATATGTTTTTGGGACTTTCATAAACATTTCCAGACTCAGTATAAGGCAGTGGTGAAGGTACTGAAGTCTGACTGTGGGACAGAGTATACCAACAGAGCACTTGCAGAATACTTGTCAGCCCAAGGGATACAGCATCAGACCACCTGTGTATACACACCAGCACAAAATGGAGTAGCAGAAAGGAAGAATAGATACCTTTTGGAGGTGGCAAGAAGCATGATGATCGATATAAATGTCCCATAAAATCTGTAGAGGCATACAGTGTTGACAGCAACTCAACTAATCAATATGATGCCTTCGAAGATACTGGAATGAAAGTCTCCATGTAAAATATTGTAAGGAAATAATAGTGGGATACTCCCACTAAAGGTGTTTGACAGCCTGTATTTTTTGAAGGACAATAGACCGTCAGTTGGAAAACTTAATCCTAGAGCAGTCAAGTGCATTTTCGCGGGCTACTCGGTGACTCAAAATGGTATGTGTGCTAGAGCCCCGTAGAGAAGAAGAAGTTTGTGATCATGGATGTTCACTTCAGGGAGCATGAGCCATACTACCATCATGTGGGAACCTCAAACAACTCACCTGGTACTGCGAGTATTAGACGAGAGGGGAAGATTGGTGAAAGGTTACGAAGGTAAGGTGGAACAGGGGGAGGTTGAGAGGTGTTAGGCCCACGGCTGATGGGGAGATACTTACCTACAGCAGGAGATGGAAGCAAACTGCATGAGCAGTACCTACCGTGCCAGTGCCAAGTCCCTTACGTGCATCCGTTTCGACTCCTAGGATACCTACACCACCACAAGGTTCTTTTTCAGGTGATATCATTCTCCCTACGCCTCCCATAGCTACACTTCCCATACTATTATCAGTACGGAGGACCACTCGCAGCAATACAGGAAATCTTCATTATAGATATGGTTCAGACCTTGCTCAGTTTGTTTCATATGATCATATCTCCTCTTCTCATGGAGCATTCATTGCTTCTTTGGATAGTATTACTGTACCTTACAATTAGTAAGTTGCCAAGAATGATCCAAAGTAGAAAGCGGCGATACACGAGGAGTTAGGGGCTCTTGAGAAGAACCACACTTGGGAGCTGGTAAAACTGCTAGAAGGGAAGAGAGCAGTCGGATGCAAGTGGGTCTTTACTGTAAAGCAGAACCCAGATGGACAGGTTGAGCGCTACAAATCTCGACTGGTGGCAAAAGGATACAGTCAGACGTACGACATTGACTATGATAGACATTTGTACCAGTGGCAAAGATGAGTACTGTTAGGACCATAATTTCTCTAGTAGCGAATGGTGGGTAGAAGCCACACCAACTGGATGTGTAGAATACATTTCTTCATGGAGATCTAGTGGAGAAGGTGTACATGGAGATACCACTAGGATTCGACACCAATCAGATAATGGACAAGGTCTACAGGTTGAAAAAGTCCCTCTATGGACTGAAGCAGTTTCCTCGAGCATGGTTTGACAGATTTAGGAGGGCGATGATAGGAATGGGATATCGACAGATCAATATTGATCATACTGTATTCTTTCGTCGGAGTGGAGGCCATATCATCATGCTTACGGTGTATGTTGACGATATGATTATCACAGGAGATGATGAGCAGGAGATTACCCGACTCAAGGAAAAGCTTGGTAAGGAGTTTGAGGTGAAGGACCTTGGCCTTCTTCGGTACTTCTTTGGTATTGAGATTGCTCGAGGAGCAGAGGGGATTGTTCTTTCTCAAAGAAAGTATGTGCTGGACCTTCTCACAGAGACAGGGATATTGGGATGCAAACTTGCAGTGACGTCGATCGATCAGAGGTTCAAGCTGAGCACTAAGGCTGGAGAACCAGTTGACCGGGATAACTACCAGAGACTGGTGGGCAAGTTAATCTATTTGAGCTTGTAAGCCCCATCTAATTTTATTAATTATTAATTCTTATTATTTAGTTAATTTCCCATTATTGGTTTTTGACACTTGGTTATTTAAACCATATTCCTATGTATACAAATATCTAAATAGTGGAAGAAAGGTTTATTGCAAATAATTAGATTCTAGGGACCATATTGTAAATGTTGAATTCAAACTTTTAAATACTCGAAGAGGCTGTACTCCTAGTTTAAATCGATTTTGAATAACTCCTTAGTCTCAAAAGATAGGCCAGTTCAATTCAAATAATCTGAAATCTATTCCATTGATCACATCCCTACCAACTATATATATATACAACAAGATTCGATTGTCTTCCCCTACAAACCCTAGCCACTCATATCATCCCCTGCCAAAAGAAACACAGAGTCGACGCAAGAGAGAGGTCGAGTTCTGTACAATCACAAGGTGAGTTCATCATCCCTTCTTGACATACCAAGAGTCTAATTATTTTTGTCTGCATTAGAATATTAAAGTAGGATAGGTATTTGATGAAATTCCTAGATAAACAATGGGTAATACTGTAACACCCTGTTTTCTAAAATTAGAGATTTTTGAAAAATTATTATTTTTATTAATTATTAAGTGTGTTTAGGGCATGATATGATTTATGGTGATTTCTAGTGTGCTTAGAACCATTTCCAAAGTCATGCTAAGTCATGACTTATGACTTTGTGATTTTGTTAGTATAACTTAGTGTAAACCCTAGTTTTCCCTTAACCTATAAGTTGTCATGACCATGAGAACTTAGCCATAGGCTTAGAGCATCAAATTAGAGACTTTTGGCCAAAAGGGTATTTTGGTAATTTACTAGTCTTTATTTGAGATTATGTGATTTTAATATTATTTAATTCTTGGTAAGTCTCATGACTAGTCCCTAACCTATCCCACCCTAATCTAGAGGTTAGCCACTAACCTAGAAGCTTTTGGAAGGATTTTTGGTTAAGGGTTGAAGTGAGGAAAATATCTAGTTTACCTTTATTTGATATTTTCCTTAAATCACTCCAAATATCTCACCCTTTACACAAAGTCCATGCCTTAGCCATGAAGGAAGGGCAAGGACACCCCCCATGCCATGGCCGGCCAAGGGTACCCCCCTAGCTGGTACACACTTCTATATAACCCTTTGTATTCATTCATGAATAATTTACATGAATATAATTCCTAGAAAATCCCATTTTCTACAAACACCCACAACTTGATCATTCTTGATCCAAATTCACTCTAGTCTTTTGCATTGAGACCCTACAACATCAAGGAAGCTAAGGGAGGCTAGCAATCAGGAATTTGGAGGCTTTGGACATCATCAAGTTGAAGGACACACACCCCCCCTTCTTTAATTTTTATTGGTTTTGCACAAATAGGTAATTTCCCTCAAACTTAGTTAAAACCCTATTTTTTCTTCATAAATGCATTCATGTAGGACTACCATAACTGTAGGTAAAGTTTGGTGGAAATTAGAAGTGGTTTGGTGTCCGTATCGGACACGTATCCTAAGCTAGAAACCCTTGTTTGTTGAAATGCCACATAGGATTTGTTTTTATTAAATTGTAGAACAAATTACACTTTTGTGAAGCCCTAGACATGTAGATCACATACCCAGTAGACTGAGCACGTTTTCGTGCTGTGTCCGTGTCCAAATTGGACACGAACCCACTGCACGAGACCCTCGTGCATGTCCTGCTACCCCACCCCTCGTACTCACTACACAGTACACTAGGACACGAGATTTTTGATATGGACACGGGGGCATTGTCTGCGAACATGCCCCCAAAATTTGGTGTCGCTTCGTGTCGTGTCGAGTGAGAAATCTCACTCGCACTGGACACGGGCTGTCAACGCACACGCGCGCGAGGGCAACTTCGAGCGTGTCGTGTCGCGCGGACACGACACTTGGGTGCCTCGTAATGACACCATCGTGTAGCCCTTCATGTGGCGTACACGAGGACACGAGCATGGGTGCGTCGTGTCCTGTGTCGCGAGCACGAGGCGTGTGACAACGTGCACGACGCTGTCGAAACACGCGTGTATCAGTCGTGTTTTCACGACTGATACGGGGTTCGTTTTGTGTCCACAAGTGTCGTGGACACGTGTCAGGGTGTGGATCGTGTAGCCCTATGTATGGGCTACACGTGTATGTGACCACGAGTCGTGTCGTGTCTCGTGGTGTGTCCACGAGACACGTGAACACGTGCACGATGCTGTGCACTGTGTTCGTGTATCAGTTTACCCGTGTGGTGTTTTTGGGAGTTTGGACATGTGAAACCGTGTCGTAGTGTCGTGTCAGGCACCTAGGACACTAGTGTATGTATGGGGTGTCAGTTACCAACCAGTAGGATCGAGCCTTAGCTCGTTTTAGTGTGTGTAAATCGTGTTACCCTATTTCGAGTGCACAGTGCACTGTTTCCTGATTTTTAGGATATTTTCCAGTTTTGCAAAAACGAATTTCAAAACCAATTTCAATATGATTTATACATTATATGAGTGTATTTTAGTACATATATACGTAGTATATATGTATGTGTGAGTGAGGGTGAATTTTGGGGGTATTTGGTAGTGTATATAGGGAGTTGTGTATATATACATATATATGTATATATGTTACTGTGTGTGTGTGTGTTTGGGAACCAATTCCTAGTTCCAGAACCTGGAAATTCCCCCCTGCTGTACAGCAGTTCACTCTCTCTCTCACTGTTTCTATATCTCTCTCTCTCTCTCTCACTCTATGTCTCCCTCTCATTTTCTCTCTATATATATGTAATATATATATATAAGTTGATATATATATATATATATATATATATATTTTTATATATATATATATATATATATATATATATATATATATATATATATATATATATATATATATATATATATATATATGTGTGTGTGTGTGCGAGTGTGGGTTGTATTATATAGAGTATTTACATATTGATATTGGGTAGTGGATAGATAGTGTATATCTATATATATAGATATATATATATATATATGTATGACTTCTAGTTATAGGTTATATGGAAATCCTATGACTAGCCTATGGCCAAGATTATTAGCCTATGGCTTGGGGCTAACCCTAATGACCAAAAACCCAACTTGTTGACCCTTGTTGACTAAGGGTTGACCAAAGTCAACATTAGGTCAAAGTTGACCTAGTTAACCTAGAATTGACTAGGAATGACCTAAAACAACTAGTTTGACTAGTTTGACTAAAACCCTAACTAGTTGACTAGTGTTGACCTAACTTTGACTAGTTTGACTTTAGAGTTGACCAAGAGTTGACTTTTGACCAAATTGACCTAGAATCATGTAGTATGCATAGTAGACTTCATTTTTACTATTTAGAACACATTGTGACTTGTGTTGCTCTGATCAGGAGCCAGACACCTCTCCTCAGATAGCATATTCTCTACAGACATTCATACAGCAGGCGAGTACATTCTCTGACCATTTTATACTTGTTCAGGCTTTACTTCTCGCTCTAGATTACTTTACTTGATGCTGTCACATTTGTAACACGGATTGGTACTATATGGATCTTTACATGAGATGTTATCCCTCTCGGGAGCATCGGGTACTTTATGTTACGTGTGTTTCACTATCATCATGTACTCCTATGCTTCCATCATTCATGTGAACTCATGTGATCATGTACTCTCATGATTCACTGAGCTCTCGTGTATAACTTCACGTATACTCATTTATGAGCCTCATGTGAAGTAATCATGTATAATAACGTAACCTGTATAGATCCTTGTGTATTGATTGGGGAAACGGGGGAGTAGAAGTAGACATGTGAATAATTCCAAAGTAGTGTAATCATGTGCAACTCAGTAGTGTAATCATGTATAAATTCTAGCCATTCACATGCCTATCTTGTGCTCTACATCACTAGTCACTTACAGTTCTCTATATACAGTAGATATTTCATTACAGCTATCTCTTTTACAGCGTATATTTCCTTTCAGCAGTTCATGTATCTTACTCTATTGCCTGTATCGTATTTCCTAACCTGATATGAACTGTGTGAGATGTATTGTGCTCGTTCCTGTCCTGACTGGACCTGTTGAAAATATTACAAAGGATGAGGACGAGGCATGGGTGACTACATATTATGGAGCAGGACTAGATGACACTTGTGTTGAGGACCCTCAGCAGGATCCACCTGCGGCTGAGGATGTTGCTCCAGTAGTCTAGACCAGTTAGCTAGACAGTCTTTTCTACAGTATATTTTGTCTCATATTCTGTGTTGTATTTTGAGATGTGGAGATGTATAGACACTTAGACTTATTTCATCTATGCTATTGTTCTCTTTGAGTTACTATCTATCTATCTGTCTTTCATTCTTCTACCTTAGATGTGATTGAGACTGCATGTTGTGATGTTACCTCTATTCGGAGTGTATAAACTGTACAGGTACCTTTATATTGTTAGATGATTGACTTAGGATAGCGTTCTACCGCCGACACTACGGCGTAGGCTGGACGTACCCACTTCTCGTGCCCTTACTCTAGGGTGCGGGTCGTGACAAATACCCAGTCCACACCTGTAACCCACCCCTGTATCTAGAGATCAAGATATAGAGGTACCCTGATATACCTTAGATATTGGCATTGAATAATCTCATGTAACCTAAGGGTAAAGGTCATTATTTGACAGGTTCATGCTACGCATTGAAATACTCGATCAGTGGGTGCCTAAATATCTGCTGGTTATAGCTACTGACCTATCACACCTGGATAGCCTGGGCATGGGAATTTCCCATGCTGGTGACTTTATTGAGCAGGGAATATCAAAACACAGCCAAGCCAAGTGCCTGTAGTGAACGAGACCTTGCATAATAGGGTGTAGGTAGTACCTATTAGGAGCTTCTTCAAAATCAAACCATAGGTCCTGTTAGCAGCACGTTAGGAAGGGAAGAGTATGAGAGACCCCCAAATTCTGGGATAATACAGGTATCAAAAGTTATGGGGTTACTGAGTGACTAAGCAACCAGGGTTGGTATCAGATATGAAGGATATTTGGTAAACTAGGTTAGGATATCACTCAAGAGGTGGTGCTAACAGACCCTAAAAACTTGGATTGTCAGCCAACCAATGGATAGGGAAGGCCATGCCATGTATCCAGATTTTAGGAAGTTGTGTGCCCATCACAATACACAGGATAAACCTGATAACAAGGGTACAATCGTATGCAGGACTAATGCCATGTTCTTGATGGATACTAGAGTTGGGACTTTGACTCAGGAACTAGTCCTGTATGAGAGGGTATGCAGTGAGGCCTAGGTCTATTGACAAGACCAATGGACCTAGGACCTAGGGTTGGGGTCATTTACCACCTAGAGAATTACTCCACATTAGCCTCCCTCTACCGATACAGCCCTGTACCTACACGCATTGTAACATATATGAAGTGGGACCTAACTTGACCTGTCACACCATGTAGTTTCTTGAGAAAAAACCATGCAGTGGAAGTCTAGAGAGGAAATAACAAACCTGTATGGGTGACTGGGAATTATACAGGCTTATATTAGTTTTAACTATTAAGCTCCATGGCCTAACCTCTATGGTATAGATAACAGGACAGGTAAGGGTGTACTCCTGTAGCTACCAAAGAAGCCATAGTGCAAGTGGGTTATACTTGAAACAGGTACCTTATAGTGTCCTAGTTGGCCCCAGGATATCAAGGAGATTGCTGAGTTTTCAATCAGGCAAGTACCTAGGCTTGGGACATGTGGGCAGGCACAAGCTGACCTGTAAACCACAAGTGTACAAGCACTAGTATGGACAACACCCTGATAACAGGGGTGGCAAGTGCACAACAGTCCTTATACTCATCAGGATATTGACAGGAACTAGATGAGTGCAGGTTTATAGTTGTTTCTTAGACACAGGTGTACAAGCACTAGAGTGTTGGTTTTCTCCATATGGGAACTGGACATAAGTCCGAGTAACCTTTATGTGTACCAGTACAGGAAGTTACAATTTCTTAAACACATGAACCACCAAGATACTTCGGTTCCTGTATTATCAAAAGAATTTCCATGGTCTTTAAGCAGCTATTGGTGAACCTAATGTCCAAACCAACACCATCCCTATTAACTGAATACCCTAATCAGCCTGCAAGCCTTTTCTTATACTAGGATAGGCATTAGCCTTAGGGTAAACGAGTCAGGCTCTGTAATAATAGACTTTGTGATCACTTTGAGTTAGGAAACCATTTATGAAGCAATTTATGCTTTGAGTTATAGGGATGACTCAACTGTTACTTACCCATGCTCAAAGTATTATGAAGCAATTTATGCTTGTTCCTTCCTAGGGTTTAATTTCAACTGTTGACATAAGAAAATGGGGTAGACACTAAACCAATAAGGCAAGTTGTAATTAGAACACAAACCTTCATATTGAATTGTATCTTGACTATGTGATTCATTAAATAGGTTTTTTGGATCTCGATTTGGACTCTAACCAGTGCCAGCAGCCTAGGACGCCAGGCGAGTACAGTTTATTGTCTGTTTTCAATATTGATTTTTACTATATCTCATTGATTGGTCATTGATTATGTGAATTTTATTCTATTATAAAATATTGATTCGGAAACAAGGAGTACCAAAGATATGTGATCCGCCCATAGATATTGTTTACTTTTATTCAGTAGACCTCGTAGACATTATTTTACTCTCATGTAGTAGACCTCGTAGACATTGTTTATTTTTATGCAGTAGACCTCGTAGACATTGTTTAATTTCTGCAAGTAGACCGCGTAGACAGTACTTATTTTTCATGCAAGTAGACCTCGTAGACCTCGCAGTGTAGTGTCCCAGACTGATCACATATCAAGGTATTTCTGACAGTTGGGAAGGTATTTGTTTACTTATTTACTATTAATTTTCGGTCGACTTTGTTATTTATTTTCAAAACTCATGATTGATGTCTAACCTTTGTTTATAGTCATTTTCATATATTGGAACTGTATTAAGTGAATTATACTCGTTCCATCCTAACTGGGTAACCAAATAATTTTTAGGTGATTGCGAGGAGGTCGAGTGCCCTGACCAGTATGGCCCATACATGGGGGATTTAGTAGAGATAGATTTTACTTATCAGGAGGAGTACGCAGCGTTTTGATCCTGCTACGTTTGCTTAGTTTCATTTTAGCTAGAGCTGAGACTTTATAATGGATTTTGAGTTAATGTTGAGACTTGTTGTTGAGATTTCATTTTATTTTAGTTATTATATATTTTATTGGAGAAGAATATTTATTTCACCTTCTAGTTATTGAGCTGTGACTTTGTGTTATGGATTTGTCCCATGTGAGAATTGTATTATTGCGTGGTTGTTCAACATATTGTTGCAGCGTTCTACTGCCGACTCTGCGGCGTAGGCTGGGCGTGTTCACATTTTATGCCCAATTATTGGGTGCGGGTCGTGACACATTTTTATGGTGGCCCATGCAGGTCAACGTTTCGCAAGGCCAGCGAAATCGTGGTAGTATTTAAGTTAGTCGTACTGCTGCGGGCCTGTGACTAGGACTAGGAATAGAGACCTAAGGACTGTCTTCGTGAGTTAAAATTTCGTCTTTGACTTCTATATTCGATTTCAAAAATTTATGCATCCTGTTTGAATCATTCTATCGTCTAATGATTTTCTTTGTTTCCAGCAAATGGACTCACAGGATAGAAACAACACCGCACTGAACACGCCATCGGTAGCTGGCGGGTTTTTCACCTACGAGACTCCTCCGACTCAGGGAGGCCAGCTTACTCAACAGGGCGGATCGGTTCAGCCACAATACTCGAGGTTCCGCAGGAATGACATTCCACCTCCACCATAGTTCCCTCCGTAGACGCCAGCACCATCACCCATTCCTCCACCGGTACCAGTAATTTATCCACCATCAGCGATGCAACCAGCACCAGCCATGTATCCATCTCCTATGATATAGCAGGCATCCTACATGTATCCAGCACCTACTATGCATCCCATGCCAGCAATGTACCCGACACCTACTCTGTCCCCGCCATCGGTGCTAGATAATATTACCCTCCTGGGAATTTTCCAGCAACAGGCCAACATCTTTCGCGATACTTTACGAGAGGCTCTCAAGCAGTGGGAGGCTCCCCGACAGCACCCGAGGAATCCCAAGCACTTCATGGACTTTAGGCCCAGTGAGTTTCATGGGACAGAGGGGATTATCTACGCTGATGAATGGTTGGAGAACGTGGAGAGGTATCTGACGATGGCTCGAGTCCCAGAAGATCTGAAGATCGAGTCAGTCAGTGGACAGCTTTTCGACATCGTACGGACATGGTACCAAGGCGAGCCCCGATTTTCTACTCCAGACATAACTTGGGAGGAGTTCAAGCGACTGTTCAAGAAGAAGTTCTTTCCATATGTGGCATGAGAGGCGCTAGTGAACTAGTTCGAGCATCTGGAGCAAGGCAACCTCACCTTTGACGAGTACACATCAGAGTTTTCTCGCCTCAGTTGCTTTACGAAGAACTTAGTCAGCACCCCCGAAGACAATGTACGATAGTTCAGGAAGGGAATGTCATACGAGATTCGCTTAGCCATCGCCACCAGCCGAGCTACTACCTATGAGAAGATTCTGGAGGTCACCCAAGCAGTAGAGGAAGAACTGAATTACAGACCGAAGAAAAGTCGAGAGACTTTTGGAGGGAGCAGCAACCAATTAGCCCCAGCGAAGCGCCCCTAGTTCCAGCCGAAGACCTTTCAGCACCATCATCAGCACCAGTTTTAGCCTACTGGTAAAACCCCAGCATACCAGCAGAACTGGGTTCCAGCCCGAGCCCAGACTCAGCAGCCACAGATACAGCTACAGCAAATTCCATACTGCACTCACTGCGGAAGGAGCAGACACATTTGGGACGACTGTCGGAAGAGACTCAGAGCATGCTTATATTATTGATCTCCATCGCATCAGCTGAAAGACTGCTTACTGGTCCCTAATCGAACAGAATGTAAGACAGCACCGGCACAGAGAGGACCAGTAGCACCTCAGCCACGGGGTCCTCCACTACCCACTCAGCAACAGCGTTTCTCCCAGCACCAGCAGAGAGGCGCACCCCAGCAGGGCCGAGCTTTTGCCATGGCCGTTGAGGAGTCGAAGCCTACCCCAGACGTGATAGCAGGTTCCATACTTATTGATTCTTTTTTTGCTGTAGCTTTGTTTGATTCCGGTGCATCCCATAGTTTTATCTCTGTAGCTTTTGCATTCAAGCATAGTATAGCATCTGTATCCTTGGGAGGTAGTTACAAAATTATGATAGGCGGAGGCATTATCCTAGTCAAGGATATTTCCATGAAGCGGCGTATCACCTTAGGAGGTAGGGAGTTGCGCGCCAACTTACTCGTAATACCACTATCGAGTTTCGACATCGTTCTCGGTATGGATTGGTTGAGTAAGAATTTTGCCAGTATAGACTGCCACCAAGGATGTGTTGTATTCAGTCCTCCGGGGGTACTGGCATTCGAGTTTGCGAGAGGAGCAGTCGAGCAGCAGTACGGAGCTATTTACGGAGCTATGATCGAGGGAGAGGAGATCCCACATCCCACCATTACGGAGTTCATGGACATTTTTCCCAAAGACTTACTGGGGTTGCCGCCAGACATGGATATTGAGTTTGCTATTGATCTAGTACCAGGCACAGAACCGAAAGTACGATCGGTGTATCGGATCAACAATAGGAAGGCTGAAGAATTGAAGAAGTAGATCGACGAATTGCTAGAGAAGGGGTTCATTAGAGAGATTTCGTCACCTTGGGGATCCCCTGTCCTTTTTGTGCCGAAGAAGGATGGTACGGTGTGTATGTGCATCGACTACCGAACCTTGAATAATCTTACTATCAAGAACAAATATCTGCTGCCGAGGATAGATGATCTCTTCAATCAGTTAAGCGGCGCGTAGGTATTTTCCAAGATAGATTTGAGGTCGGGCTACCATCAGTTGAAAGTGAAGAAAGAAGACATACCGAAGACTGCTTTTCGGACCAAGTACGGACAATACGAGTTCATGGTGATGCCGTTCGGGTTGACTAATGCCCCAGCAGTCTTCATGAACTTGATGAACAAGGTATTTCATCCATTCCTTGACAAGTTTGTAGTGGTGTTTATCGATGACATACTCATTTATTCGAAAACACCAGAAGAGAATGAAGAACATCTGAAGATCGTGTTAGAGACCCTCAGGAAGGAGAAGCTCTATGGAAAACTCTCAAAATATGAGTTCTTCTTGGACAAGGTGGAGTTCCTTGGTCATGTGGTGACTGGCGACAGTATATCCGTCGATCAGAAGAAGGTGACAGCAGTGGAAGCATGGTCTACTCCGACTACAGTGGCAGAGATACAAAGTTTCTTGGGACTAGCAGGGTACTATCGGAAGTTCGTGCAGGACTTCTTTCGGATTGCAGAGCCGCTCACTAGGCTCACAAGGAAGGATGTAGAGTTTGGACGGAGGTTTGCCAGGCTGCGTTCGATGAGTTGAAGAAGAGATTGACGACAGCCCCTATCTTGGCCTTGCCTTCGGGATCGGGAGGTTTCACCATTTATATTGATGCCTCGGGCAAGGGACTGGGTTGTGTCCTAGAACAGAACAAGAGAGTGATAGCCTATGTGTCTCGACAGTTGAGACCGCATGAGAAGAACTATCCCACTCATGGTCTAGAGTTGGCAGCCGTGATCTTCGTCTTGAAGCTATGGAGACATTATTTGTACGAAGAGCGAGTAGAAATCTTTACTGACCACAAAAGCTTGAAGTACGTCTTCACGCAAAAGGAGTTGAACATACGGCACCGCAGATGGCTTGAGCTGATGAGTAACTATGACATTTTTCTACAGTATCATCCGGAAAAAGCCAACGTTGTTGCGGATGCTTTGAGCAGGTACCCCGTAGCAATGTGCTTGACTCGAGATCGTCACTTATTAGCGGATTTGGAGAATTTGGCATCGAGATCGTCATTCCAGGAGCCAAGTTACAGATGATGGGCATGCAGATTCAGTCAGGGCTGATGGACAGGATTCGGGAGGCACAACACCAGGATGAGCAGCTGAAGAGCATCATAGCACAAGCACGAGCAGGCTTGCTCGATGATTTCATTCTTGCGGAGGATGGTTCGTTGAGGCACGGGACGAGGCTCTGTGTACCTAGTGGAGAGCTTAGAGAAGAAGTTATGCAGGAGGCACACCGCTCCCGATATTCATTGCATCCGGGAGCCAATAAGATGTACAAGGATCTACGCAACCACGTGTGGTGGTATGGAATGAAACGGAAAGTGGCCCATTTCGTTTCTAGGTGCCTCGTATGTCAGCAGGTCAAAGCCGAGAGGCAGAGACCAGGAGGATTGTTGCAGCCGCTACCGATACCCGAGTGGAACTGGGAATACATCACTATGGATTTCGTTTCCGGTCTTCCATGGTCATCAGGTGGAAAGGATGTGATTTGGGTCATCGTTGACCGGTTGACGAAATTGGCCCACTTTATTCCATTTAAAGTTGGGTTATCTACGGAGAAGTTGGCGGAGCTCTATGTGAAGCAGATAGTCCGGTTGCACGGGGTTCCAGTGAGTATCGTGTCGAACCGTGACAGCAGGTTCACATCTCATTTTTGGAGGAGCCTACAGACTAGCTTAGGCACAGCGCTCAAGTTTAGCACTGTTTATCATCCACAGACGGATGGACAGTTAGAGCGGATCATTTAGATGCTCGAGGATATGTTGCGAACATGCATGCTAGATTTTGGAGACTTATGGGAGGACCACCTTCACCTCGTGGAGTTCTCCTATAACAACAGCTACCAAGCTAGTATCGAGATGTCCCCTTTTGAAGCATTGTATGGTCGGAGATGTCGTACCCCGCTGTCTTGGGACGATGTGGGAGAGCGTGCACTATTGGGACCGGAGATGGTAGTAGATGCTGCGGAGAAAGTCAAGATGATTAGAGAGCGGCTTTGCGTGGCTCGGGACAGGCAGAAGCACTGGGCCGACAGTCGCCATAGGCCGTTAGAGTTTGAGGTATAAATCTTCTTAAGATTTATTTGTGTGTATAATTATGAGTTTCGTGTTAACATTTTGTGCATCTAGGTCGGTGACTTGGTATTTTTGAAAATTTCTCCGACATGTGGCACTAAATATCTACTGAAACGAATAGTACCACATGTCGGAGAAATTTTCAAAAATCTACTGGTTTCAGTAGATATTTAGTGCCACATGTAGTAGGTGCCTAAATATCTACTGGTTATAGCTACTGACCTATCACACCTGGGTAGCCTGGGCATAGGAATTTCCTACGCTGGTGACTTTACTGAGCAGGGAACATCAAAACACAGCCAAGCCAAGTGCCTGCAGTGAACGTGACCTTGCATAATAGGGTGTAGGTAGTACATGTTGGGACCTTCTTCGAAATCAAACCATAGGTCCTGTTAGCAGCACGTTAGGAAGGGTAGAGTATGAGAGACCCCCAAATTCTGGGATAATATAGGGTATCAAATGTTATGGGGTTACTGAGTGACTAAGTAACCAGGGTTGGTATCAGATATGAAGGATACTTGGTAAATTTTTAGGTTAGGATATCACTCAAGAGGTGGTGCTAACAGACCCTAAAAATTAGGATTGTCAGCCAACCAATGGATATGGAAGGCCATGCCATGTGTCCAGATTTTAGGAAGTTGTGTGCCAATCACAATACACAGGAAAAACCTCATAACAAGGGTACAATCGTATGCAGGACTAATACCATATTCTTGATGGATACTAGAGTTGGGACGTTGACTCAGGAACTAGTCCTGTGTGAAAGGGTATGCAGTAAGGCCTAGGCCTATTGACAAGACCAATGGACCTAGGACCTAGGGTTGGGGTCATCTACCACCAAGAAACTTACACCACATTAGCCTCCCTCTACCTATACAGCCATGTACCTGTACGCATTGTAACAGATATGAAGTAGGACCAAACTTGACCTGTCACATCATGTAGTGTCTTGAGAATAAACCATATGGAAGTCTAGAGAGGAAATAGCAAACCTGCATGGGTGACTGGGAATTGTACAAGCTTATATTAGTTTTAACTATTAAGCTCCATGGACTAACCTCTATGGTATAGATAACAGGACAGGTAAGGGTGTGCTCCTGTAGCTACCAAAGAAGTCATAGTGCAAGTGGGTTATACATGAAACAGGTACCTCAGAGTGTCCTAGTAGGCTTCAGGATATCAAGGAGATTGCTGAGTATTCAATCAGGCAAGGACCTAGGCTTGGGGCATGTGGGCAGGCTCAAGCTGGCCTGTAAACCACAGGTGTACAAGCACTGGTATGGAGAATACCCTGATAACAGGGGTGGCAAGTGCACAACAGTCCTTATACTCATCAGGATATCGACAGAAACTAAATGAGTATAGGTTTATAGTTGTTCCTTAGACACAGGTATACAAGCACTGGAGTGTTGGTTTTCTCCATATGGGAACTGGACATAAGTCTGAGTAACCTTTATGTGTACCAGTCCAGGAAGTTACAATTTCTTAAAAACATAAACCACCAAGATACTTCAGTTCCTGTATTATCAAGATACTTTCCTTGGTCTTTGAGCAGCTATTAGTGAACCTAATGTCCAAACCAACACCATCCCTATTAACTGAATACCCTAATCAGCCTGCAGGCCATTTCTTATACCAGGATAGGCATTATCCTTAGTGTAAATGAGTCATGCTCTATATAGTAGACTTTGTGATCACTTTGAGTTAGAAAACCATTTATGAAGCAATTTATGCTTTGAGTAATAGGGATGACTCAACTGTTACTTACCCATGCTCAAAGTATTACGAAGAAATTGATGCTTGTTCCTTCCTAGGGTTTAATTTCAACTGTTGACATAAGAAAATGGTATAGACACTAAACCAATAAGGCACGTTGTAATTAGAACACAAACCATCATATTAAATTGTATCTTGACTATGTGATTCATTAAATAGGTTCTTTGGATCTCGATTTGGACTCTTACCAGTGCCAGCAGCCCAGCACGCCAGGCGAGTACAGTTTATTGTCTGTTTTCAATATTGATTTTCACTATATCTCATTGATTGGTCATTGGTTATGTGAATTTTATTCTATTATAAAATATTTAGTCGGGAACAAGGAGTACCAAAGATATGTGATCCAACCATAGACATTGTTTACTTTCATGCAGTAGACCTCGTAGACATTGTTTACTTTCATGCAGTAGACCTCGTAGACATTGTTTATTTTTATGCAGTAGACCTCATAGACATTGTTTAATTTATGTAAGTAGACCTCGTAGACAGTGCTTATTTTTTATGCAAGTAAACCTCGTAGACCTCGCGGTGTAGTGTCCCAGACTGATCACATATCAAAGGTATTTCTGACAGTTGGGAAGGTATTTGTTTACTTATTTACTATTGATTATCGGTCGGCTTTATTATTTATTTTCAAAACCCATGATTGATGTCTAACCATTGTTTATAGTCATTTTCATATATTGGAACTGCATTCAGTGAATTGTACTCGTTCCATCCTGACTGGGTAACCAAACAATTTTTAGGTGATTGCGAGGAGGTCGAGTGCCCTGACCAGTATGGCCCATACATAGGGGATTTAGTAGAGACAGATTTTACTTATCAGGAGGAGTACGCAGCGTCTGATCCTGCTATATTTTCTTAATTTCATTTTAGCTAGAGCTGAGACTTTGTATTGGATTTTGAGTTGATGTTGAGACTTATAGTTGAGATTTCATTTGATTTTAGTTATTATACATTTTATTGGAGATGGATATTTATTTCACCTTCTAATTATTGAGCTGTGATATTGTGTTGTGGATTTGTCCCATGTGAGAATTATATTATTGCGTGGTTGTTTATCATATTGTTACAGCATTCTACTGCCGACTCTGCGGCATCGGCTGGGCGTGTTCACGTTTCATGCCCAATTATTAGGTGCAGGTCGTGAAAGAGCTACACACATCCTGATATCTGCTTTACAGTGAGTGTGGTGAGCCGCTACATGCATGACCTACGGAAGTGTCATATGGACGCAGTGTACCATATTCTGAGATACTTGAAGGGTGCTCCTGGGAAGGGACTGATATCAAAAAGAATAATCACATAGGCATCGAGGTCTACTATGATTTTGACTGGGCAAGCTGTGATGATGACATGAGGTCTACCTCGAGATACTACATATTTGTAGGAGGCAACTTGGTCTCTTGGAGGAGTAAGAAGCAGTTAGTGGTAGCCAGATCGACAGCTGAAACGGAATACAAAGCTATGGCCTTGGGAGTTGCAGAGCTGCTATGGTTAAAGAATATGCTGGTGGAGCTGAAGCTAGATCATGGAGCCAAGATGAAGCTGTGGTGTGACAACTAGTCAGCTATTAGTATCGCCAACAATACAGTATAACATGACAGGACCAAACACATCAAGATCGATAGGTTTTTCATTAAGGAGAAGTTGGATCGTGGGCTACTGGAGCTAGGCCACGTTCCAGCCAAGGATCAGGTAGCAGACGGACTGACCAAGGGACTTTGCTCTGTGAGCATGATTAAAGGATGTGACAAGATGGGCTTAGTAAATATCTTTCGCCAACCTTGAAGGGGAGTATTGGTATATTTGGTATTAGAATAAGTATATTAGAATATCTTGTTGGTATATTTGGTATGTCAAAAATATAACACAGAGGGTTTAATGTAATATTGGTATATTTGGTATTAGAATAAGTATATTGGAACATCATGTTGGTATATTTGGTATGATAGAATATGCCACAGGATATTCCATAGAGAATTTAATATAATGAGGAGGATTGTAAGGCTATATATAGCTAAGAGACTATCAATATAAAATCATGACAAATATTCAAAAGTTCTTGATAACTTTTTTTGCTTAATAGTGTGGTGGTGTGTCAATTGTTTCAAAACCCAGCCGGGTGGAAGGTCGTACCTTAATACAGAGGTTGGGACCAGATGTTTGCTGCAGCAGGCGGTTCAGCTGAAAACCCGAACTACTCCAAGGTGTTCTCCGCTGCCCGTGCCAACCGCAAGCAGCACAAGACCGGCGTCAAGTATGACGCCAGCGTCGGCAACGACCACGAGCTCATCAACCCCTTCCACCAGCAGCCGATGGTCAACCACTTCAAGTCGCCGCTACTTCTGGAAGAATGCAACATGGTACTGACCAAATTATCTCTCTCTAACTCCCATATCTTTTATGCATTATATTTCATCCTACATTTATTTATTATATTTGGTGTCCTTCAAGGTTTGCAAAGTTGATGCTTCAGTTATACAAATATTTCTATACAGCTTCTTCTAAGTTCTAAGCTTAGAGTAACACAGGACGAGCCCGAAGGAACACTACCTATGGGAAGTAATTTGGACCTAGGAGTAGGTTCGGTTTGGGTGCATGTTTGAATCAGGTGTAGGTATGTTATGGTTTGGATGCGAATTTGGAACTAAATCTGGAGAAGGCCTGATACAAGGGTGGAACCAGAAATTTGAGTTCATATGGGCTGAAGTGAGCTAGGGTGGGTTAGATGTAGGCTGAATTATACGGGAAAAAATGAAAAATAAAAGAAGAAGAAAAAATTGGGATGGGTTGGAGAGCACCCTAGCCCCTGTATGGTTTTGCCTCTAGCCGAATATGATCGATACCTTGGTGATTAGAGGACAAGATAAAGTTAGTGGTATTTAAGGAGAGAGGCAAACAACGAAGGTTTCTAGGAGGGTTGGCATGATCGTAATTAGTGGAGAAGGAGTTGACGGTGTCGTCGATACTGGGGACGAATCTAGGGTTGAAGACGAGGCCAAGGGGACATTCGGTGGCACTGACTGGTTTGGATTGAGTTCTCGAGCATTGATGTTTGGGATGAAGTGTGGCTGTGTTAGAACGACTTGAGTTAGTGTTGTATCCAGGTTTGGGCAATGATTAGGGTTTTCTAAAGGTTAAGGTTGTTGGTGTTTTCGCCTTTAGACTAGAAAGATAGTCTCACATCGGCTACGACAAATGGTGAGTATCTCAATATAATACATTACTTGTGTTGAGCTATGCACATGAGGTGTGGTATGGAACAAGTGGGTGCTATGTGAGAGTATTTTCCTAAAAGGAAAAATGATTAATTCCAACAAGGATGCTAGTTGATTTTTGTAGTTCGGACTCGGACTCGGACACAGACTCCAGGATGCCTTGTGCATGCACGGACGTGTATTCGGGGGGGGAGGGGGCTATAGGCGTGGACTGTCACTCGACTATGCTGATTGTGGGATGATATAAAATATCAAACTCTATTTTAGAGTATTGGTATTTTAGTCCCACATCAGATAGGAGAAATAGTGAAGTCTCACTCCACTCTATAAATATAGCCCCCTGGCCTCCTTTCTAAGATTCACCAAAGAAGAGAGTTGAGGTTGTTAGGGTTATATACTAAAAGCATCACTTTTGTGTTAACTTTATTTCCTTAAATTTTGAATTAGAATCATATGGACAATGTTTGCATATTGTATTTGTTAAAAGTGTTGATGCAAGTGTCTGATACTCTATATTGTCGATAATATGGTGTGTTGTGTCACACAGAAGATCATATTAGCAGTTCCCTATGGAATATATAAATGGTTCACAACGTAGATGGACTTGGACAATCTATTGGAAAGGTTATAGTGTAATCTGGTATTAGTCTATCTTGACTATAGGTTTACACTAGTATACTTTGTGTGTATTGAACAGGACCACTTGAGGTTGTTCTCTTTGTACTGACAACATAAGAGAACAGATTGTTGGCCCATCGGTCATATGGTCAACCTGATTTTAATAATTGATCAAAATTCTGTCTGGATATACGAAGCTAGTTGGGACATCTCAGCTTCTTGGACATAAGCAAGATTGGATATTCACTCCGTTCAGGACTGAAGATATGTTTGCCTACTTGAGTCTGTATTTCCTATGCAATGTAATTTTTACTTTATTTGAGTCTAGGAATATGTTGTACACCGAGTCGTACTGGTAAATAGGCTATCCCCAAAATAGTTCAAAATATTTTTAAAATGACCTATCAAAATATTTACAAAAATGTTTTCAAAAAGGTTTTCAAAAATCACCAAAACCTATTTTTAAAACCCTAACCTAACCCTGACAGAACTCGGCCAGAGTTCGGCCAGAGTTCGGTTGGTGGCCGTTTGATTTTTTTAATTCTCTGGAAATTGGTCCTCCTGCAGTTGCGGATTTGACCAAGATTTGCTCATAGAGTTCTGCCCGAATTCTGACAGAGTTCTCCCTTTGGAATTCCTATAAATAGAGAAAGATTTCGATCATTTCAATTCACTCATTCACTTTCAATCTTCTCTCTATCTAAAAAGCTTTCTGCCTTCCAAAGAGTTTTCTAGAGCTTTCAATTTCAGATCCCAAGCCAGTTACAATCCTCTAGTCGATTTGCCAGTGCAGTACGGTCTAGAAGTTTCTGAGAGATTGTAATCAGAAGGCTTGATTGAAGAATACCTCTTCACATTTGAAGTTGGACGAGTTCTTCGTATCAAAGCTCGCGTTGTAGAAGTTGCAAGGACTTCGTAAGAAAACTTGCGGTTTTTCCTATAGTGGATTCAACTGGTAGCAAGAGTTCTACCGACTGGATTAGTCCTCAACAGAGGGATACCAGTATACATCGCTGTCTTTGCGTTTGCTTTCTGAACTCTGCCTTTACATTATTTCAACTGTGATTATATACTGTGATTGTGTTGCTAACATTTTTTAAATAGCATTTTTCTGCTGCCAACTCTATTCACCCCCCCTCTAGAGTATTACGCTTTACTATATCGTTCCTACAATTGGTATCAAAGCGGGTGTTACAGGTAAAGCGAGGTAATAGTGCTATTACTTATTCATTATTTATTAGATCACAGCACATCACATGGCTACTATGAAATTCACAAGTGAAGGTCAGGCCACAAACAGACCTCCACTGTTTGATGGTACTAACTACACTTATTGGAAAACACGGATGAGTTTTTTCTTGAAATCTCTTGATTTTGACTTATGGGCTATTGTTCTTGATGGCTATCAGAAGCCACCTCGTATAAATGTCGAGGGAGTTTTGGTTGAAAAACCCCAAAGCAGTTATACAGAGGAGGAAAAGTAAAAGGCCAGTCTTGACGCACGTGCCATTAATGCTCTTTTTTGTGCCTTAGACAGAACAGAATTTAACAGGGTATCTACATGCACAACGACAAATGGTGTGTGGAAGCTTCTCGAAGTTACACATGAAGGCACTACTCAAGTCAAGGAGTCAAAAGTCAGCAGACTTACTCAAGAGTACGAGGCGTTCAAAATGAAGCCAAATGAAACAGTCACACAAATGTTCGAGAGGTTCTTGGATATTGTAAACCCTTTGTCCTCCTTAGGCAAAGATTACAGTAACCACGAAAAGATTCACAAACTCTTACGAGCTCTCACCAAGAACTGAATTTCGAAGGCTACAGCTATCATTGAAGGAAACGACCTCACCATAATGTCACTTGAAGTACTCATGGGTAAGCTACTCACTCATGAACTGGCGCTGCAAGATTTTGAAGAGCCTGCACCAAAGGAGAAGACTATCGCCCTCAAGGCTCAACACAGAAAAGCTGCTGAAGATGATTCAGACAGCAGTGGATCTGACGCTGAAGATCAAGCTCTCCTAGCAAGAAAGTTCAAAAGATTTATGAGACATGAGAAGAGAGTCAAAGAGGACAACAGCAACAACTGGTACCAAGAAGATGCTGTCTGCTATGGCTGCAAGAAGAAGGGACATATGAAGAAGGACTGTCCCATCATCTCATCATCGAGCAAGAAGAACAACAGGTATGAAAAAGGCAACCTGAAAAGATCAACGTCTCGAAAATATGCCAACACCAGCATATGGCATGTGAGTGAAGCTAGCGACTCAGAAGATGAACATTCAGAGGACGCTGCAAACATCTGCTTCATGGCAATCGATCAGGTACGTACTGAACCTGTAGAAACATATGATGACTTTACCTTTGAGCAATTAGGAGATGCCTTCAGTGACCTGATGCTTGACTTCAGGAAACTGCATAGTAAATATCAAACCGCTAAGAAGGTACTCAAAGAGTACAAAGGAGAAATAGGAAGACTTACCGACCTACTAGCTGAGGTTAGAGCTAATGTTAATGAGTCTGGTGAGCTTTCCTCTATAAAGCTCTTATTACACGAGACTAAACAGTCATCCGAAGAGAGACAAGATTATAGACCAATTGAGAGAAGATCTTTCTAAAGAGAAGAAAAGTCTTCAATCTGTACAAATCAGAATGGAATCACTCACTTCTGATTATACTAAGTTATATGACACTTCCAAAAGGTTGGAAATTAGGTTAGGAAAACAGCCTGAGCCTGCTGCTTTCTATCCTAACACGTGTCACTTACCGAAAAATCGGAACATTCCCAAGTCAAACACTGTCAGACCAAACCATATAAAACCTTTACCCCAAAAGGTTAAGCCCAAACATGATCATAGGTATGCATTCTTCTATACTAGAAAACCCAAATCTACCAACCATGCACACCACTCAGCTTTCAACACTCGACATGCACAATGTCATTATTGTGGCCTCATTGGTCATATATCATCTGCATGTAGAATGAGAAAGCTTGTAGATTTAAATGTTTATGCTTGGATACCTAAAGCTAACAATTCAGGACCCTACAAGAAATGGGTACCAAAGGTTTCATCTGCAAACTGTTTTGTAGGTAGAACACCCTTCACATGCTAGAAGCAAATAGATCCTCGACAGCAGTTGCTCACGGCATATGATCGGTGACGCTACTCTATTTGCAACACTGTCGAAGAAGAAGAAGGAAGGTTATGTTTCCTTCGATAATAATTTAAAAGGGTATATTATTGGTATCGGTGATATTGGTAAGTCTCCCTATCCCATGATTAAAGATGTCTGTCTGGTTACCGAGTTGAAACATAATCTGCTCAGCATAAGTCATCTAGCTGATCATAGTTATGGTATCAACTTTGGCAAAGACAAATGTACTATAGTTGATAGCTCAACTGGTAGTACTATCTTTGAAGGAATCAGGGAAGACAATATATATATTTTCTATCTGCTGGAAGAAGCTAACATTTCAGGTAGATGCTTAATGGCCAAAAGTGATGAGAGTCATCTATGGCACATGAGACTCGGTCAAGCAAACATGGATACAATTTCAAGATTATCCACAAAGAAGCTAGTACGCGGTTTACCAGACATAACATTCAAGAAGGATTCGGTATGCAGCCAATGTGAAAAGAACAAGGCTACCAGATCCACATTCAAGTCTGTAAATGCAGTATGTACTACTAGACCTCTATAATTGCTACACATGGATTTATTCGGTCCTAGCAGAGTTGCTAGCCTCGGAGGTAAATTATCTGTATTTATAATTGTAGATGATTTTGCTAGATACACGTGGGTATATTTCTTGACACGCAAGAATGACGCATTATCCGAATTTGTCGCGTTTTGTAAGAAAGTACAAAATGAAAAAGGTTACATGATCACTGGTATTAGAAGCGATCATGGAGGCAAATTCGAGAATGCTGATTTCGAGCAATTTTGTGACACACACGGTTTCATACACGAGTTCTCCTGTCCTAGAACTCCATAACAAAATGGAGTTGTAGAACGTAAGAACAGAACTCTAACCGAAATGGCCAGAGTGATGTTAAATCAATTTAGCCTACCCAAATACTTCTAGGCTGAAGCTGTCAATACAACTTGCTTTGTGCTCAATAGAGTTCTAATTCGACCCAAATCGAAGAAGACTCCATTTGAGTTTTGGTTTGATAGAATTCCTTCTGTTTCATACTTTAAAATATTTGGCTGTAAGTGCTTTATTCTTAATACTAAAGACAACTTGGGAAAGTTTGACGAAAAGGCCGATGAAGGTATATTTCTAGGTTATACGGCCAAGAGCAAAGGGTACAGAGTCTTCAACAAACGTACCATGATCATCAAAGAATCAATCAACGTCACTTTTGATGAAATGAACCAAATGACTCTAGATGACAGTGATGAAGATCTGCCTACATCAAGCTCAACATCAGCTGAACCTGAACCAAGCTCTGCACTAGCTGAACCCCCTAGAGGAGATCCAGGAACCAGCTACCTACAGAGTCTACCGAAGAGGTTAAAATTTACAGCTGATCATCCACAAGATTTGGTAATTGGTGACATTACCAAAGGAGTAAGTACTCGATCATCCAGTAGAGATATTGTTTCTAGTGTTGCATTTATTTCACAGCTAGAACCTAAATCTATTGATGAAGCATGTAGTAATAGTTTCTGGATAGATGCCATGCAAGAGGAATTGAACCAATTCGAACGGAATCAAGTTTGGGAACTTGTTCCCAAGCTTATTGATCATCCGGTCATTGGCACCCGTTGGGTATTCCGAAACAAACTGAATGAGGATGGTTTAGTAACTCGTAACAAGGCTCGACTCGTAGCTCAAGGATACAATCAAGAAGAGGGTATCGACTACGATGAGACTTATGTCCCAGTTGCGAGATTAGAATCCATTCGCATGTTATGTGCATTTGCATGTTTTCATGATTTCAAACTTTTTCAAATGGATGTTAAAAGTGCTTTTCTAAATGGCTTTATAAAAGAAGAAGTTTTTGTAGCACAACCTCCGGGTTTCACGAATTTCAAAAACCCAGATCATGTTTTCAAGTTGAAGAAAGCTCTATACGGTTTGAAACAAGCCCCTCGTGCTTGGTATGATCGTCTAAGCTCTTTTCTACTTGACAACGATTTTTCAAAAGGAAAGGTTGACACTACACAATTTATTAAATATTTTAATGGCAAGCTGCTTTTAATTCAAATCTATGTTGATGATATCATATTTGGATCCATTGATGAATCTCTTTGTCAAGAATTCTCTAAGTGTATGCAGAATGAGTTTGAGATGAGCATGATGGGAGAGCTGAAATTCTTTCTCGGATTGCAAATCAAATAAACCGACAATGGGACGTTCATTAATCAAGCCAAGTACACAAAAGATTTGCTAAAGAAGTTCGATCTGGACAATGTCAAACCTATTGGCACTCCGATGGCAACTTCAATAAAGCTTGATTCTGACGAACAAGGCAAGCCAGTCGACACACGTAAGTATCGAGGTATGATTGGTAGTTTACTTTACTTAACTGCTAGTCGTCCAGATATAATGTTTAGTGTTTGCCTGTGTGCACATTTTCAAGCTAACCCAAAGGAATCACATCTGTCCGCAGTTAAGCGTATCTTTCGATACCTTACGGACACTTCTTCTGTCGGCTTGTGGTATCCTAAAACTAAATCCTTTGACCTTATTGGTTATTCTGATACAGTTTTTGCTGGATGCAAGGTTGATAGAAAAAGTACTAGCGGCACATGTCATTTCTTTGGCAAGGCTCTAGTCTCTTGGTTTAGTAAAAAGCAAAATTCTGTAGCCTTATCAACAATAGAGGCTGAGTACATCGTCGCAGGACGTTGTTACGCTCAGATTTTGTAGATGAAACAAACCCTAGAAGACTATGATTTATTTTTCACACATATTCCCATTTTCTGTGATAACACAAGCACCATTAATTTGACTAAGAATCCTGTATGTCACTCTCGTACTAAACATATCGAGATTCGGCATCATTTTCTTAGAGATCATCATCAAAATGGAGATATAAACCTTGTGTACATAGATACTGAAAATCAATTAGCTGACATCTTCACTAAACCTCTAGCGGAAGATCGCTTCAATTATTTACGTCGAGAATTAGGAATTTTGGACATCAATAATATTAATTGATTGTGTTTTATGATTATATCATTATGCAAAACTGTGTTAGAGACAAGCCAATAAAGAGTCTGTCTGTCACCACAACTACGGTTAAAGCGAAGCGGTATTTAAGAGTTCCCCGGTGAACCTCCGCCAGCTGGGACAGTACTCCTACAGCTAATCTGAAACAGTCGCTGTGTAACGACCTTTAATTCATAAAATATTATTAATTATATTATTTGAAGGCCAAAATAACTAATCTTTGAATTAAATATTTGAAACGAGTCAATGAAAAAGAAGTAGCAAAAATCAACCTGAAAGAACCCTTGGCGAATTCGGCCAGAGCTCTGATCGAATTCGGCCCGAGTTCGGTTGTAGGTATCTGTGTATAGATCTAGAACCCGAGAGCTTCTTCTTTTTCATTGCTTCCAAACTAATTACAACAACAGCAGCAGCCGACCCCGACCTCCGAACCCTAGTTCTTCACCAATTTATTGCTTCCAATCTACTTGGTGAAATCCTTCCAAAATTTGGAATCGTGCAGAGATCGTCATTCTCTACAACATATCCAATTTTCATGAGGTATAACTCCCTCTCTCTCCACCTTTCAAGTAGTGCTTTTTATTTCAATGGCACCTAGATTTAATCCGTCTAAGAGGAAGAAGACCACTCCTAGTGAGGAAGGGTCCTCTTCGAATCCTCACACGGATTCTTTGTTTTCGTCGATCCAAAAGAGCGACGGCGCTTTCGATGGGTTCTTCTTTCAAACCCTCGATCAAGCTTTATTATGGTACGATGACTTTTCCACCCGATCCATATGCGGCGGCGCTCCGGTAAAATGGACGGTATTCCCTGACCATCGTCACTTATTTGAGGCATTAGGGTTACACTTACTTGTTAAACTGTGCTTCCCAATTGCTACTAATGCCATTAGATTGTTCTATTGCAATCTCATAGTAAACACTTTTGACGTGAGCACACGTGTTGGAGGCATAGACATTGATTTCAATGATGTCCTCCTAACGGAGATTCTTGGTATTCCCAATGAAGGTGAACCGTTAGTTGACATCACGGAATTCGATTTCCCCGAAGGCACTACACTCACGAGTTTTAAAACGGAACTTTGTGCACCTGACAGAGTACGTTCTGGAAAGTTCAAGGCTAACAACCTGAACTTGTTTAACTACGAATTGCATCACATCATCTTCTCTACTCTACTCCAAAATCCACTTCCAAGGATGATGTGACTTCGCTTGAGCTGTCCGCCATGTACCATCTTATCAAGGGGATTCCTTTTTCCGCCCCTGAGACTATCATTCAGATTATGGGGCGTTGTCGTGCAAGAGATCGAAATCTCTCTTACGCGATGATTCTCCCTCGTATCTTTCAACGATTCGAGATCGATCTATCGACTTGTACTCAGGACTCTGAGCCCAAGTTACTCCAGCTATCTCGTCGCAGCCGGACTGCTTCAGCTCCACCTCCTGCTCCTCCTACTGCACCTCCTCCACCACATCAGTCGTATGCCGTGACTTTTGAGGGCATACATCAGCACTTATCAGCTTTGCACGTCTCGATGATGGACATGGCTCGCGAGCGTGAGTTTCGCGATGTCACCCATTACCAGGCGATGGCAAACTCCTTGGCCGATCTGTGTTTTGCCCAGACTGGTCATTCTGCTGCTTCCATCCCTTGAGATCCAGCTTTTTCGGGTTACCGCTGTGAGGATGAGGCTGTCCATGTCTACTTCCAGCCAGGTAACGCCTATGATTGGTATCGTGCTCCTCGAGATTACGTTGGTGAGTTCTATGCTGGCGCCCCTACTCATCCTTCTGGCGCTGGTACTTCTGGTGCTGGTACTTTCGGTCATGCTGGCCGAGCTGCTGATGATATTGATGAGGATAGTGATGATGAGATGTAATTTGATTATTAGTGATATTCTATTGTATACTTGGAAATGCTCCGACATTCCAAGTTTTTATCATTTACTTTTTTATCAGTACTTTATAGTTTGCTATCAGTACTTTTTATCTTCATGGACATGTTTATGATATTTCATTTATGTCATCTCAGTTTATTTCAGCATTTTGTTTAGCACTATCTCTTTATACTGTTTCTTCATTACAAACTGCCTGTGAAATAGCATGCCTGAGTTTTTATTTATGTTTTGAAGCAATACATGCCTGTGATGCTATCTCTCTAATCTTTATAAATTTTTTTTCTCGCTATTTGTTACTTATGCATTGATTGCGGGGGAGCCTTCTGCATTTAATGTGGGGGAGCATTCTCTTGTGCAATTATTTTGCTAAGTGACAAAGGGGGAGAAAATTAAAAGGTTCTAACATTTTTTTTGAGTTAAATACAGGTTATGAACAATTTCTACGTTTTGATTATTTTTTGAACAAACTTAATGTTATATCATTTATAGTTAATCAATTATCAAAATGGGGGAGATTGTTGGCCCATCGGTCATATGGTCAACCTCATTTTAATAATTGATCAAAACTCTGTCTCGATATACGAAGCTAGTTGGGACATCTCAGCTTCTTGGACATAAGCAAGATTAGATATTCACTCCGTTCAAGACTGAAGATCTGTTTGCCTACTTGAGTCTGTATTTCCTATGCAATATAATTTTCACTTTATTTAAGTCTAGGAATATGTTGTACACCGAGTCGTACTGGCAAATAGGCTATCCCCAAAATAGTTCAAAATGTTTTTAAAATGACCTATCAAAATATTTACAAAAATGTTTTCAAAAAGGTTTTCAAAAATCACCAAAACTTATTTTTAAAACCCTAACCTAACCTTGACAGAACTCGGCCAGAGTTCGGCCAGAGTTCGGTTGGTGGCCGTTTGATTTTTTGAATTCTCTGGAACTTGGTCCTCCTACAGTTGCGGATTTGACCGAGATTTGCTCATAGAGTTCTGCCCGAATTCTGACAGAGTTCTCCCTTTGGAATTTCTATAAATAGAGAAGGGTTTCGATCATTTCAATTCACTCATTCACTTTCAATCTTCTCTCTATCTAAAAAGCTTTCTGCCTTCCAAAGAGTTTTCTAGAGCTTTCAATTTTAGATCCCAAGCCAGTTACAATCCTCTAGTCGATTTGCCAGTGTGGTACGGTCTAGAAGTTTCTGAGAGATTGTAATCAGAAGGCTTGATTGAAGAATACCTATTTACATTTGAAGTTGGACGAGTTCTTCGTATAAAAGCTCGCGTTGTAGAAGTTGCAAGGACTTCGTAAGAAAACTTACGGTTTTTCCTATAGTAGATTCAACTGGTAGCAAGAGTTCTACCGACTGGATTAGTCCTCAACAGAGGGATACCAGTATACATCACTGTCTTTGCGTTTGCTTTCTGAACTCTGCCTTTACATTATTTCAACTGTGATTATATACTGTGATTGTGTTGCTAACATTTTTTAAATAGCATTTTTCTGCTGCCAACTCTATTCACCCCCTTCTAGAGTATTACGCTTTACTATATCGTTCCTACACAGATACCTCTGTTATTATGGATGCTTGCGCTCTTAATTTGGACATAATAACAGACATGTATATGCAGTGTGTATTACTTTGACTCATAAAAGAGTGAGATTCATTATGGGTCAACAACCTCTATAAATTGGGCTGTTGATTATAAAAGAAATCCAAGTCCCGATACTTCGGGTTGATGATGTCCCCTTAAGGAGCTCATAAGGATTGTCATGTAAACCCTGCAGGTGGATTATATCTGACATGGCAAATAAATTTGAGTGGTACTACTTAAGGATAAAAGATATCGATCAATATAGTTGTCAGTAACTTAATCTGATCAACGGACATTCGATATCTTAACATAGGGAGCCAAACAAGCATATAATAGAAGGAGCCTACAATCATAATTGGAGATTAGGAAGGTAGTGCAATAATAGCTCATTAGTGGACCGAGCTATTGTTAATAGGTCTGGGTTGTGTGTTCGGGCTAAACATATGACACCCAGATCTGTTAGGAGACCTAACCCTGATTTCTCCTCAAGGTCCCTGCCGTAGCCTTATATATATCCTCTATTCTCTGGCCGCCAACACATTATTAGAACTAAGAAGCTTTCTCTAAATTCATGATCCACATAAGGAGAGAAAGAAGGGGTTGCCAAGGAGAAGAAAAGGTTGGGAGATCGTCATCTACACAACGTCCAACCCGAGGAAGGAATACGTGCAAAAGATCTTAGGGTCGTAACTGTTTGAGATTGCTAGGAACTGTTGTCTTCTTCCCGCCGCAGGTTCGTGAACCCTAGTTTTTGTCTATGAAGGATTAGAACATGTTTATATCTGTTTAACTTTCTATCAATTAATATGCACACCAAACTAGAGTCCTGGGAATCCCTAGTTCCATCAATTGGTATTAGAGCCACTTTGGATCTGCATAATGATTGATATGTCCATGTTGTCCAATAAAACTTGCACCGTGTAATAGTCGGTAGATGTAGATCTACTCTAACTCGATTTTGCAGGCATCTTAGATCCAACTATTATGGTCCAATGCATGTTTTTGTTTGTATTGTTTTAAACCACGGACATGTCGTAGATGTTGTTGTTATTCTGGATGTAATTAAAATCACTAGGGTTGATCATGCTTATTATTTTAATTTTTCAATCTAGATTATGTGTGAACTCTATCGTAAGGCATAGGATTGATGTAATTTTAATTATTTTTCATCAATCGTGATGGCGGTGATGGATGTTTCTGACGCCGGACGAGATGCTGGTTTTAAGCAGTCCAAAGGCAGACAAATTATTTTCGATGAAGGAATCGACAGCCAAAACACCGAATAGATCTGCGCAGCGCTAGATTTTGGATTCGGATAGTTGAGGATGGAGCAGGAAAGTTGACCATAATAGTTGGATATTTTTCACTTTTTTGTTGTCATTTTTCTTTTTCTGATTATGCTTGTTTATTATTATGTGGACGTTTTTTAAAAAAAAACTAAGCCTACATTAATAATGGACAAAATGGAGATAATATCAACTAGTAGAAAAACCCTCATTGTTAAATAACTAAGTGGGAGAGAAAATTTATTTAGCATAAATTCTATGGCCTCCATTACTGGTTTATAGGTGATGTAATTATACTTGCGTGTTGGATTTAGTGCTTTCCTCCATATCGGATGAGTATAATTATGGATCACCAGTACAAACTTCCTTAGGGATAATTGTAGAAAATTACCTAGTATGTGTACACTTCTCCATCTGAAGGAACTCATTACAAGGTAATGGAGTTAGTATTAAGTAATTTTATACACTTAGATACACATAATGGTATCCTCCCCATCGGAGTCACTGCTATTATTTGTATGACTAGAGCAAAACCTACAGATTAATTTTATTTGTCATAAAGTTATGTTGACATGATAGTAAAATTAATAGGAGGTACCTAATTGAACAAAGTTGAATTTTTATACGTCCACACTATCGTGGCATGCTAAATTCATGATGTTCAAGGTTTGGTGAATTTCTTCTTATTGTTTTTAAGGAATCAATATTTAATTAATTCAAAATGCTTTTTGCCCTACATAATTTTTACTTATGTGATTCTCAGGATTTCAAAAATGGGTTCTTTCAGTCCACTTATGGTGATTCTTAAAGAAAATAAGCTTGCTGGACCTAATTATATTGACTGGAAACGTAATTAGGACATTATCCTAACTGCTGAGGAGTACAAATATGTACTTATTGAGGAATGCTCACCTAAGCCTGATGCTAACTCTGATGAAGAGGTCAAAGAGGCCTATAAAAAGTAGAAAAAGGCAGATGAGATGGTGCGGTGTTACATTCCGGCATCTATGTAAAATGTACTGTAACATGAGCATCAGGCCATGGCCACAGCTTATGACATGATGTATAACCTCAAGGAACTCTTCGGACAACAGAGTAAAGCAACCAGACAGTTTGCAATAAAGTATTTGAAGAATACAAAAATGGCTGAGGGTACACCAGTAAGGGATCATGTTCTCAAGATGATAGGTCATCTAAATGAGATGGAGATCCTTGGAGCTGAAATCGATGAGGAATCTGTAACGCCCCAGTCCCAAAATACGTAGGACTAGAACGCAATCATGCCAGCTGTATACATACGAAGTATATAAACCCTCGTATATATACATAAGCTGTAAAATGCAGTAGCCAAGGTACTAAATCTCATCCACAAGATAAATAATGGTATAAAATAAACTTTGAATTTGTCATGTTTTACAATCGTTGGGCGGAGACAAAGTCCACTACCAACTAATTTTAATAAGAAAGAAATACACAAGGAAAGGAATTTGGTAGAGCAAGGAGATGGCGATCCAAGAGCAACATCTCGGTAAAAATAGAGCACAAGTCATGGCCTTAGCTAGAGCACCAGCAAGAAATCACGAAACACACACCTGGCGAGATAAACAGGTCCTCAGAGGGACGTAACAAGATACATCAACATGCCATATAATACTGAATATAAAATATGCCACAATCAAAGAAAGTGACAAGACACTATAAGTTAACCTAACCAACTAAAGTGAACATGCAGTGAGAACAAACCTTTCGTCGCATGAGCCCTGGCTGTAATAGGATCTAGTATTGTCCCCACTTGGGCACCAGTGACCGAGAGCATGACGTTGAAAAACGACAGTGGCCAACCTGAGAGGCTCATACCCGTATCTCCAGCGGAGCTTTCGGGTTATAGGGGAAGTGCAATAGAAGCCCATACGATAAGGAAATGTTCTCCCCACCCAATGTACCTATCATGTCGCATCCACGACCATGTAACACTACTAACCGTCAAGTCTTCTAACACACAACAATTGACAGTTAGACCTAACGCACGTCCTGCACGTATCAGTGATCAGCCAACACGCAAGTCCGTAACTATATGCTACTCATAACTCACACATCTCGTGGCACAACAGTGTCAAAGTCTATGCAATGTACTAAGCTAGTGGTAGTCCCTTAACTCTAAGTCCACATGCAATCAAAGGTAAATAACAAGGTACAACTATTATCACTGAGCAGGCAGTAATAAAGAACTAGAAATAAATGAACAGTGATATGTAAATAAAATACAACTAAAATAAACAGTATAATGGCAAGGTATCTTGCCTATTGTTACGCCTGGTGTGCGATAATCTGACAAGTCCAGCTTGGTCCACTAGCCATAGTCATGGTGCAGAGGTCCAAAGTCGCGAGGGAATAGAAAATATGATCAGTCGAAATCAAGATATTTGATGGAATTTGTGTAAAGAATACTTATATTATTTCTTAGAAAAGTTACGTATAATACTTGAAAACCATGTTTATTAGTAAAAAATAATTTTTGACAAAGATTTGAAAATGCGGAAAAATTAATTTAGGCTAAAACTATAAGTTTACCAAAATAGGATTTCTAGGAAGATAACACGTAATTTATTAGTAAGATAATTATTGAAATACTCGAAATCATCTATAATTTCGAAAACCCGTTTTACTAGTTAAAAATAAATTTTTTGGAAAATGTTTGACGGCAAAATGGTTTTGGGCTAGCATCAAATAATGTAATTATTAATAATAATTTTGACAGAATATATTTCTAGAATTTCTAAAATAATACAGTTATTGACACTGCAATTATACTACTAGTCTTTTAAATAATACCCCTATATATATAAAAATATTATTTCTAATAATAATACTGATAATAATAACACTAAATAATAATAATAATAATAATAATAATAATAATAAAAATAAAAATGATAATATTAACAATGGAAGTAATATATAATAATAATAATAATATATAACAGTAATATAATAATAGTGGTAATAGTAATAAGGATAATAATAATCATAATTATGATAATAATAATAGTTATAATAATACTAAACTTACTAATTAAAGCTTACGAAATGATACAGCTCATTCCATCCTCCCCCTAATTTGACATGGTAGAGAGAGAGAGAGGGATTGGAGAATGGGGTTTCTCACCTTGATCGGCGGAGGGCGGCGATCGACGCCGGCGGAGGGCGGCGATCGACGTCGACGGAGGTGGCGGCGCCGTGCGGGAAGAGAAGCGGCGGTCGTAGGGTTTCCAGAGGGCGGCCGGGATGCCGGAGGAGGCGCGATGGGGGTTGGGGAACGCGTCAACGGCGATCGTGGCTCGCCGGGGCTGCGCTCGGCAGAGGCGCCCGGCGGAGGCGGCTGTTGTACCCGCGGGGACTGCAGTGCGGCGGTGAGGTCTTGAGGCGGACGGAGGCAGAGTCGGGCGGCTCCTGTGCGGGGGCGCACACGGCGGAAGGGGACAAGGGTTGCTCGTGGTCGGCGATCGGCTGGAAGGCGAAGATCTGGGGCGGACTCGGGGCCGGTCCGACAGTGGCGGTCGGGGGAACCGAGGCGGCGCGGCGATTTTCAACGGGCGGCGCGGCTCTGCCGACGTGGAGCGGCGGCTCCAGCGGGGCGGCGGAGGAGCTGGAGGTGGGCGCGGGGTACTGTGCTCTGCGACATGGAGGCACCCGGCCGGAGGAGGAGCGCGCCGGATCTGACGAGGCGGCGAGATCGTTCGTGCAGCGACGCTCGATGCAGGTAAGGGTTCCTCTCCTATCCTTTCTGGTTGTTGGTGGTTTGTGGAGTTGTCGGGGGTGGTGCGGACGGTGGTGACGGAGACGGGATGGTGATGTGAATAACCTGGGTCGAGCGGCGGTCAGGACAGCCATGGTGGCGTGTCCAGGGAAGGTGGCCGGGGTTTTGGCCGAGAGGAGTGGTGGATGATGGGGGGCGTGTGGTGGAGACGTGGTGGTTACGGGATAATGGTGGTGGCGATGATGAGCGGGGACACAGACACGGGGACACAATTTTTGTGGTGTTTTTGGGGACTGCCGACATTGAGCCGAGGATGGTGGTGATGTCCTGCGTTACACGAAGTGGGTGTCGAGTCCGGGATTGTCGGACTCTCGAGAAATATGTATTTGTAGAAAAAAAAATATATAGTGGAAGAGGATAGCAACACCGACACGATGCACATCGGGTTGTGGACGGAAAAATGCTGGAGGAGTACCTGCCTATTTATAGGATGTGGGAATTCCCAGTTGGATAGGGATTGGGATGAATTAAATCCCAAGTAGATAAATCCCCTATTGATTTAAATCAATTTAAAATACTTCAATTTAATTCAAATCCAATCCAAATAAATTCTATACTTTATTTAAAATATTTTAAATAAAGCCAATAAAATCTTTTGCAATTTAAATAACCATATTTAATCAAATATTAATTAAACAAGTTTCCAAATATCTTTTTCATAAATATTTAAAATACAATATTAATTAATTTCGAAAATCAACTTAAATACTTTAAATATTTAAATCGTAAACTAGTTTTTGTAAATATCAAGATTTATTAATAAACAAATTTTTACATTTTGCAAAATATTAAACCAAAATTTTCAAACTACCATTTATTTGTAAACGGTGAATAAAATAACCTTTTTATACAAAAATAAAAATATTATATAATTTTTATAATAAAAATATTTTTCTAACATATGTACCTCGACACATATTCGCACTCGTCGAGCAATTACAAAAATAAAATTTTATGCGCGACGTAGAATACGACTACGTGACGTACAATACAAAAATTTAAATCGGTACCAAAAATAAAAATCAGTAGAAATTTAGGGGTTTTACATCCTACCCAACTTAAAAGAATTTTGTCCTCGAAATTAAGAATTCGTAGGGGGGTGAGAAGACACAAGGGGTATCGATGATGAACAATCAAAAACAAAATCATGTCGTAGGAAATTGCGATCTAGATCATAGGTAAATAATACGATATGGTCGTATTTGATAGGATGGCTAGAGGAAGTTCCAGTATACCGCCTTCGTTATTCAAAAATAATTGGGTGAAGGCGAAAACAATAGAGGGTTCGAAGGAGGCGTTTAACGAATACAAATACGTGATTCAAAGGCGACCGAAAATTTCAAGTAGAATTGTCAAGGCAGTCGCGGATGAGACTCTAGGGCAAGTTTGACTGTGTCTCCATACGCGTAGAATAATATATGAAGGTGAACCGAGTGCACTATGGTTGATCAGACCATAATACTTCGGTTCTGATTAGACAATATATTAGTGGGCGCCCACATTAAACATATGTCATGATCAAGCTTTGATAAAGAATAAGCTTGCAAAGCTAAGCTATTTTAGCATCATAGGTAGATAAAATAATAAGTAAAGGTAATGATGAAAGAAATCAAATAGTCCAAAAGCTGATAAAGTCTTAGTTCCTCCCGAAATTTGGGTACTTGGTTGACTAAATAAGCTAGGGTCCTCTAAGTGTTATAGTCCTAATGAAACTATCAATATGATTCACTAGAAAAATGGGTTTGCTAGGTAATGAGATATTCTACCCAACTTAAAAGAATTAAACTAATGGTGCCATGGGACGATAGGTCCAGCAACCAAGATAAATGTAAGGTTAAGCATGTAAGGGAAATAGAGCAAAATCATATATCGGGTTGAAAGAATCGAGTCGAGGTTGAGTCTCAACTATAGTTGAAAGTATATTGGTTTCATGGTAGGGATTAGAGTCCAGTCTTTTTGACCCGAAAGTCGCAATATAAAATTAGAGTACAAGAAGACGTGTTTTAGTGGCACGTGATATACCTATATGAAGGTGGACTCGTCTAGGTCTTACATATGAAATTTGTTGAGAGAAAAAGTCTAGTGTTGTGCTCCAAATATCCAAGTCACGGTAAGGGACGCCAAAAGATCTAAGATAGAAAGTGGAAGTTCACGAGGTGATAATTAATGCACAATAATAAGGAGATCAAGTTTAAAGCATGTGATAAATTTAATTAAAGAATCCATAAAAATAAAAATTTTGGGGCACAGTTCTAGTGTGAAGATAGTATCCTAATGAATACAGTTTGGGAACAATTAAATCATTATACAAATGCAATGGGTTAGAAGGTTGCAATAAAAAGATCTAGAATTGAAGGAAGGTCGAGTAAGTCAAGGTGGAATTACAGTCACATAGCTGGGTAGATGACTAACAACACTTGTGTATATACTACTATCATGGTCATGGGTGACATGGCAATTAATATGGAGTACATCTATCTAATTAGAGCTATCTTGATGGCCTACCATTTAGAATTTAACTCAAGTTTCCTCTAAAACTTTCTAAATAAAATTTTCAAAAATAACCACCCAAAATTTGCATTCAGTGCAAGTCTTTAAATTAAACCTTGACCAAAATTAAATTACTTTCATAAATCTCAAGCAAAATTTTATCACGTTACTACTAACCTTTTCCAAAATTTACGTTTCAATTCAACCATTTAACTCAAGAGTTTATAATTTGCGAATCCATAAAATTTTCACAATCACTCAAAAATTTAACACTCTAGCATTTTCAAATAACTCATAATAAAACTCTTAGCATATTAAAAATAATCTCAAAAATTACGCTCAATGCTCTTATCAGTAATAACTTCTATTCCTACTACGTCATACCAATATAATCAAAAATTTAAATGGTAACTTTGTTTGATCAATCAAAACAACCTTATATATATATATATATTTTTTTTTCGAAATTTACGATATTAGCAATCCAACATTAAACCAAATTTCTAAGTAATCTTATCAGCCAAAATTTTTTTTTTTTTTTACCAAAAATCTAAATAGATTTGTAATCCTCAATCATAGGACGCAATTAAAAATAAAAATCTCAAAAATCGTTTTCAATTATTATAACCAAAAGTTTACCATCCTTACTTCCACTTTAAATTCAAAATTTTCTAAACACGAAAATTGCAAGTCGTACAACTCAATTTAAATAATTCCTATGGCCATTTTTAAAAGATAAGATCATTCTCAAACCAATTTATAATCGTGCAAAGGTGTATAACCATAATCCAATAAATCATAAACGTCAAAACTCGAAAATCAATAAATTTTATATTTGTTCAAAGACGTATATCTATCACCCAAAACTCATAAATATCACAAATCGAAAGGCAAATAATTTTATACTTGTGCAAAGAATTATGGCTATAACCCAATAAATCATAAATATCAATCTCAAAAAGCCAATCAATTTCTTAAATCAAGTGTATAAAGATTCTAGCTATTTTCCTGCAGTATCATAATGAAATTCTATAATTCCTCTGGGCTTTACTATTTAGAAATCTCAAGGTTAAAACTTATCCGTGGTAATATCCTATTTTACAAATTATTAATCATTAAATCACACTCTAAAAAAACTTTTAACTCAATTAGTCTTAAATGTATTCCAATTGCCAATATAACCATTCTAGCCATTTGTTTGACCTATGAGCATATACTAGTGTAGTCATCTTCTTAGTCGACACTAAGCACGAAAATAAGAATCAACGATAGAAAGGAATCAAGCAAGATGCAATTCAAGGAAGTCAAACGAGAGTTTGGAATTTGAAGTCAAGGAAGGGTGTCAAGTAGGTGGATGAGATTCTAAACTCTAATCCTATACTGCAGGTCCGTCTGGTTCAATCATGTAACTAAAACGGCAAACTCGACCTTCATGGGCCACCACAAAAACATGTAACGCCCCAGTCCCAAAATACGTAGTACTAGAACGCAATCATGCCAGCTGTATACATACGAAGTATATGAATCCTCGTATATATACATAAGCTGTAAAATACAGTAGCCAAGGTACTAAATCTCATCCACAAGATAAATAATGGTATAAAATAAACATTGAATTTGTCATGTTTTACAATCGTTGGGCGGAGACAAAGTCCACTACCAACTAATTTTAATAAGAAAGAAATACACAAGGAAAGGAATTTGGTAGAGCAAGGAGATGGCGATCCAAGAGCAACATCTCGGTGAAATAGAGCGCAAGTCATGGCCTTAGCTAGAGCACCTGCAAGAAATCACAAAACACATACCTGGCGAGATAACCAGGTCCTCAGAGGGACGTAACAAGATACATCAACATGCCATATAATACTGAATATAAAATATGCCACAATCAAAGAAAGTGACAAGACACTATAAGGTAACCTAACCAACTAAAGTGAACATGCAGTGAGCACAAACCTTTCGTCGCATGAGCCCTGGCTGTAATAGGATCTAGTATAGTCCCCACTTGGGCACGAGTGACCGAGAGCATGACGTTGAAAAACGACAGTGGCCAACCTGAGAGGCTCATACCCGTATCTCCAGCGGAGCTTCCGGGTTATAGGGGAAGTGCAATAGAAGCCCATACGATAAGGAAATATTCTCCCCACCCAATGTACCTATCATGTCGCATCCATGACCACGTAACACTACTAATCGTCAAGTCTTCTAACACACAACTATTGACAGTTAGACCTAACGCACGTCCTGCACGCATCAGTGATCAGCCAACACGCAAGTCCGTAACTATATGCTACTCATAACTCACACATCTCGTGGCACAATAGTGTCAAAGTCTATGCAATGCACTAAGCTAGTGGTAGTCCCTTAACTCTAAGTCCACATGCAATCAAAGGTAAATAACAAGGTACAACTATTATCACTGAGCAGGCAGTAATCAAGAACTAGAAATAAATGAACAGTGATATGTAAATAAAATACAACTAAAATAAATAGTATAATGGCAAGGTATCTTGCCTATTGTTATGCCTGGTGTGCGATAATCTGATCAGTCGAAATCAAGATATTTGATGGAATTTGTGTAAAGAATACTTATATTATTTCTTAGAAAAGTTACGTATAATACTTAAAAACCATGTTTATTAGTAAAAAATAATTTTTGACAAATATTTGAAAATGCGAAAAAATTAATTTAGGCTAAAACAATAAGTTTACCAAAATAGGATTTCTAGGAAGATAACACGTAATTTATTCGTAAGATGATTATTGAAATACTCGAAATCATCTATAATTTCGAAAACCCGTTTTACTAGTTAAAAATAAATTTTTTGGAAAATGTTTGACGGCAAAATGATTTTGGGCTAGCATCAAAAAATGTAATTATTAATAATAATTTTGACAGAATATATTTCTAGAATTTCTAAAATAATACAGTTATTGACACTGCAATTATACTACTAGTCTTTTAAATAATACCCCTATATATATCAAAATATTATTTCTAATAATAATACTGATAATAATAACACTAAATAATAATAATAATAATAATAATAATAATAATAATAAAAATGATAATATTAACAATGGCAGTAATATATAATAATAATAATATATAACAGTAATATAATAATAGTGGTAATAGTAATAAGGATAATAATAATCATAATTATGATAATAATAATAGTAATAATAATACTAAACTTACTAATTAATGCTTACAAAATGATACAGCTCATTCCATCCTCCCCCTAATTTGACATGGTAGAGAGAGAGAGAGAGGGATTGGAGAAAGGGGTTTCTCACCTTGATCGGCGGAGGGCGGCGATCGACGCCGGCGGAGGTGGCGGCGCCATGCGGGAAGAGAAGCGGCGGTCGTAGGGTTTCCAGAGGGCGGCCGGGATGCCGGAGGAGGCGCGATGGGGGTTGGTGAACGCGTCAACGGCGATCGTGGCTCGCCGTGGCTGCGCTCGGCAGAGGCGCCCGGCAGAGGCGGCTGTTGTACTCGCGGGGACTGCAACGCGGTAGCGAGGTCTTGAGGCGGACGGAGGCGGAGTCGGGCGGCTCCTGTACGGGGGCGCACATGGCGGAAGGGGACAAGGGTTGCTCGTGGTCGGCGACCAGCTGGAAGGCGGAGATCTGGGGCGAACTCGGGGCCGGTCCGACAGTAGCGGTCGGGGGAACCGAGGCGGCGCGGGGGTTTTCAACGGGCGGCGTGGCTCTGCCGACGTGGAGCGGCGGCTCCAGCGGGGCGGCAGAGGAGCTGGAGGTGGGCGCGGGGTACTGTGCTCGGCGACATGGAGGCACCCGGCCGGAGGAGGAGCACGCCGGATCTGACGAGGCGGCGAGATCGTTCGTGCAGCGACGCTCCACGCAGGTAAGGGTTCCTCCCCTATCCTTTCTGGTTGTTGGTGGTTTGTGGAGTTGTCGGGGGTGGTGCGGACGGTGGTGACGGAGACGGGATGGTGATGTGAACAACCTGGGTCGAGCGGCGGTCAGGACAGCCATGGTGGAGTGTCCAGGGAAGGTGGCCGGGGTTTTGGCCGAGAGGAGTAGTAGATGATGGAGGGCGTGTGGTGGAGACGTGGTGGTTGCGGGATAATGGTGGTGGCGATGATGAGCGGGGACACAGACACGGGGACCCAATTTTTGTGGTGTTTTTGGGGACTGCCGGCATTGAGCCGAGGATGGTGGTGATGTCCTGCGTGACACGAAGTGGGTGTCGAGTCCGGGATTGTCGGACTCTCGAGAAATATGTATTTGTAGAAAAAAAATATATAGTGGAAGAGGATAGCAACACCGACACGATGCACATCGGGTTGTGGATGGAAAAATGCTGGAGGAGTACCTGCCTATTTATAGGATGTGGAAATTCCCAGTTGGATAGGGATTGGGATGAATTAAATCCCAAGTAGATAAATCCCCTATTGATTTAAATCAATTTAAAATACTTCAATTTAATTCAAATCCAATCCAAATAAATTCTATACTTTATTTAAAATATTTTAAATAAAGCCAATAAAATCTTTTGCAATTTAAATAACCATATTTAATCAAATATTAATTAAAGAAGATTCCAAATATCTTTTTCATAAATATTTAAAATACAATATTAATTAATTTTGAAAATCAACTTCAATACTTTAAATATTTAAATCGTAAACTAGTTTTTGTAAATATCAAGGTTTATTAATAAACAAATTTTTACATTTTGCAAAATATTAAACCAAAATTTTCAAACTACCATTTATTTGTAAACAGTGAATAAAATAACTTTTTTATACAAAAATAAAAATATTATATAATTTTTATAATAAAAATATTTTTCTAACATATGTACCTCGACACATATTCGCACTCGTCGAGCAATTACAAAAATAAAATTTTGTGCGCGACGTAGAATACGACTACGCGACGTACAATACAAAAATTTAAATCGGTACCAAAAATAAAAATCAGTAGAAATTTAGGGGTTTTACAGAATCCCAGGTCGATATCATTCTCAGGACTTTGTCTAAAAGTTTTGACAATTTCTGCCTTAATTACAACATGAACAAAAGGTGGTATAGTTTGGCAGAACTTACAAAAGAGCTACAGGATGTTGAATCTCTCATTAGGCAGAGTGGTCATATTTTTGTTTCTGAAAAGGCTTATACTTCTAAGCTAAAAGGCGGTAAAAAGAAGAATAACATTCAGAAACAGGCAAACTCAGCAAAGAAGGGCATGGGACCTCAAGGCGTTATAAAAAAGCAAAAAGGCAAATATTTCAAGTACAAAGGGTCAGGACATTGAAGACTGACTCTCCACTTCTAAAGCAAGGGAACAGAGAAGGTATATCTCATTTACTAGTAATTGAAACATGTTTAGCGGTGTTATCTACCGGCACCTAGTGTATAGATACATGAGCCACTAATCATGTATGTAATACATTGCAGGGGTTCCAGGAAACCAGGTGACTCAGTGATGGAGAGAGATGCTTGTTCATTGATGGCGCTACAAAAGTAGCGATCGTTGCATTAGGAGATGTTACTTTATCTTTTGGTAGAAATAAGTCTTTGACATTGAGAGATTGTCTTTATGAACCTTCACTTAGAAGGAATTTAATTTCTATTTCTATGTTAGTTAAGGAAGGATATTGAGTTTATTTTAATGATAATTTGTTATTAGAAAGAATAAACATTTTATCTGTTCTGGTGCATTAGTTGATAATCTGTATGTCATTAATCATATTTTGCCCATATACAACTTATGAAAATAAATAATATGTCATCTAACTTAAATAAGAGAAAGGAACCTTCTTATATGAACCAAACATATCTTTGGCACTTGCGATTGGGGCATATTAACCTAAGAAGGATTCAAAGACTAGTTGAAGATGGACCTTTGAGTTCATTGGAAGTGGAGGCACTACCAGTCTGTGAATCCTGCTTGGAAGGTAAAATGACCAAAAGGCCTTTTACGACAAAGGGGTATAGGGCCAAAGATATGTTGGAATTGGTTCATTCTGATTTGTGTGGACCCATGACTATCCAAGCTAGAGGTGGCTTTGAATATTTGTCACATTCATTGACGATTATTCAAGGTATGGATACACTTATTTGATGCGCCGTAAGTTTGAGTGCATTGAGAAATTCAAAGAGTACAAGACTGAAACAGGGAAACGTCATGGAAAATATATCAAGTCATTACGATCAGATCGTAGTGGCGAGTACCTCTTTGAAGAGTTTAGGGATTATTTATCAGAGGCTGGTATTACATCCCAATTGACTACACCTGGAACGCTCCAGCAGAATGATGTAGCCAAAAGAAGGAATAGAACTCTTATGGAGATGGTTAGGTCGATGATGAGTTATTCAGATTTACAAGATTCGTTTTGGGGATATGCCTTAGAGACTGCAGATTATATTCTGAACTTGGTTCCTTCTAAGTCAGTACCACTTACTCCTACAAAGCTATGGATTGGGAGTAAGCCTAGTCTAAAATATATTCGAATTTGGGGTAGTCCAGCACATATGCTGAATGGGAAAGCAGATAAGTTAGAATCTCGTACAGAAGTACGCTTGTTTGTAGGCTATCTAGGAGGAACGAAAGGAGGTTTATTTTATAGTCCTAAGAATCAGAAGGTCATTGTTAGCACCAATGCCCGTTTCTTAGAGGAAGACTATGTGATGAACCATAAACCCACAAGTAGAGTTGTTCTAGAAGAACTGAGAGGTGAGACATCAAGTACTTCAGTACCAACAGTACAAGAGGATGAACCACAAATAACTGCACAACGTATCTCAAATGTTACACCACAACTGATAGTGCCTCATCGTAGTGGAAGGGCTATGATACAACCTGATAGATATATGTTCTTGGGATAGTCATCAGACTTCATCCCTGAGGAATATTTACCTACAATGAAGCACTCCATGATAAAGATGCAGAGTCTTGGCAAAAAGCAATGATATATGAAATAAAATGTATGGATTCCAATCAGAACTGGGAGCTTGTAGAACCACCCATTGGTGTAAAAGTCATTGGATGCTAGTAAGTCTATAAGAAAAAAAAAGGATCAGACGGTAAGGTTGAAACTTTTAAAGCTCAGTTTGTTGCAAAAGATTTTACTCAAAAAGGGAGTATCGATTATGAGGAAACCTTTTCTCTAGTAGCCATGCTTAAGTCTATCAGGATTCTTTATCTATTGCAGCTCTTATCGATTATGAGATTTGGCAAATGGATGTCAAGACAGCTTTCCTTAATGGAAGTCTTGAGGAAGACATCTATATGAAGCAACCAGATGGGTTCATTGAAAAGGACCAAGAGCATCTTGTTTGTAAGCTCAAGAAGTCCATTTATAGACTTAAGCAAGCTTCCAGATCTTGGAACATATGTTTTGATCAAGTGATAAAATCCTATGGATTTGATCAATGTCAAGATAAATCATGTGTATACAGAAAGTGTAAAAGAAACGTAGTGGTATTCCTAGTACTTTACGTAGATGACATCTTGCTTATTGGAAACAATATGAAGGTGTTATCTGATGTAAGGGTATGGTTATCCAAACAGTTTGATATGAAGGACTTGGGAGAAGTAGATCACATCCTTAGGATCAAAGTTGTACGAGATCGCAAGAAAATGATGTTGTGCTTGTCCCAAGCTTCCTATGTCGATACTGTACTAACTCATTTTAGCATGCAAAATTCTAAGAAATGTTTCTTACCTTTAGGCATGGAATTGCTCTATCAAAGGAGCCGTGTCCGAGGACAACTAAAGAGATAGAGAACATGAAAGCAGTTTCTTATGCTTCAGCAGTAGGAAGTTTAATGTATGAAATACAATGTACAAGACCATACATCTGCTTTGCCGTTGGCATGGTCAGCAGATATCAGTCTAACCCAGGACAAGAGCACTGGACTACCGTAAAGCATATTTTGAAGTACCTGAAAAGGACTAAAGATTATATGCTAGTTTACCAGGCAGATAGTTTAGTTCCCTTGGGGTATACAGACTCAGATTTTTAGTTAGATAGGGATTCGAGAAAATCTACCTCAGGTTATGTATTTACTTTGGGAGGTGGAGCCATTGTATGGAGGAGTATCAAGCAAAAATGTATTGCTGATTCCACCATGAAAGTCGAGTATGTAGCAGCCTCTGAGGTAGCCAAAGAAGTAGTTTGGATCAGAAACTTCCTATTGGACTTGAATTTGGTACCAAGTTTGCCTAAGGCTATTACACTTTATTGTGATAATTGTGGTGCAGTTGCAAACTCGAAGGAACCACGAGCCCATAAGACAGGTAAACATATTGAGCGCAAGTACCACCTGATACGAGATTTCGTAAAGAAAGGAAAGGTTGCTATAATCAAGATAGCATCAGCCGACAACCTAGCTGATCCCTTTACAAAGAGCTTACCGGCTAAGGCTTTTGATATTCATGTTGAGGGAATGGGTGTCATATGTGTAGCAGCATGGCTTTAAGTATAAGTGGGAGCTTTGTAATAGTATACTAAAAATCAATGCTTTGAGTATAAGTGGGAGATTGTTAGGGTTATATACTAAAAGCATCACTTTTGTATTAACTTTATTTCCTTAAATTTTAAATGAGGATCATATGGACAATGTTTGCATATTGTATTTGTTACCAGTCTTGATGCAAGTGTCTGATACTATATATTGTAGATAATATGGTGTGTGGTGTCACACAAAAGATCATATTATTAGTTTCCTATGGAATATATAAATGATTCATAACCTAGATGGACTTGGACAATCTATTGGAAAGATTGTAGTATAATCTGGTAGTAGTCTATCTTGACTATAAGTTTACACTAGTATACTTTGTGTGTATTAAAAAAGACCACTTGAGGGTGTTCTCTTTGTACTGGCTACATAAGGGAACAGACACGTCAGTTATTATGGATGCTTATGCTCTTAATCTGGATATAATAACAGACATGTATATGCAGTGTGTATAACTTTGACTCATAAAAGATTAAGATTCATTACGGTTTAACAACCTCTATGAATTGGGTAATAACATTGTATGTATGAGGGTTGTTGATTATAAAAGGAATCCATATCCCGATACGTTGGGTTGATGATATCCCCTTAAGGAGCTCATAAGGATTGTCATGTAAACTCATACAGGTGGATTATATCCGACATTACAAATAAAGTTGAGTTGTACTAAGGATAAAAGGTGTCGATCAATATAGTTGTCAGTAACTTAATCTTATCGACGGGCATTCGACATCTTAACATGGGGAGCCAAACGAGTATATAATTGAAGGAGCCCACAATCATAATTTAGGATTAGAAAGGTAGTGCAATAGTAGCTCATTAGTGGATCGAGCTATTGTTAATGTGCCTGGGTTGTGTGTTCGGGCTGAACACAGGACACCCAGATCTGTTAGGAGACCTAACCCTGATTTTTCCTCATGGTCCCTGCCGTAGCCTTATATGTATCCTCTATTCTCTGGCTGCCAAATAATTATTAGAGCCAAGAAGCTTTCTCTAAATCATGATCCACATAAGAAGAGAATGAAGGGGCTGCCAAGGAGAAGAAAAGGTTGGGAGATTGTCGCCCACATAACGTCCAACCCGAGGAAGGAATACGTGCACAAGATCTTGGGATCGTGACTGCTTGTGATTACTAGGAACTATTGTCTTCTTCCCGCTGTAGGTATAATTTGTGAACCCTAGTTTCAGTCTATAAAGGGTTAGAACACGTTTATATCTATTTAACATTCTATCAATCAATATGCACACCAAACTAGGGTCCTGGGAATCCCCAGTTCCATCAGAGGGAGTCCGTGAAGTCCAGGAAGCCCATTCAAGTCTCAAAAATTGATGAAATGAGCGTTCCAGAAGTTCTTTGAGACATTGCTGGTTCCTGGAAGCGAATCGTATAAAGGCAAATCCTGCTTTGAACAACGGTGATCTGATCACCACAACAAAGCTGCCTTTCTCTTTCTTCTTTGTTTCTATTCTCCTCTGATCTAATCAGAAACCTCTTGTACTTCTCTAATCTAATCAGAAACCACTTGTGGGCTTTCGTCGCTGCTGCTACGAAATTCATTTGTGCCTACCAGTGCTGATAAGAATCATAGTCAGATATACGAATGGTACTTTATTCAGCAATAAACGTAGCCGTACACGCAATCTATCCCCAGAAGCATACTGGAAGATTGTTAGGGTTATATACTAAAAGCATCACTTTTGTAGTAACCTTATTTCCTTAAATTTTGATATTCTTGTTGAGGGAATGGGTGTTAGATGTGTAGCAGCATGGATTTAAGTGTAAGTGGAAGATTTGTAATATTATACAGAAAATTAATGCTTTGAGTATAAGTGGGAGATTGTTAGGGTTATATACTAAAAGCATCACTTTTGTAGTAACCTTATTTTCTTAAATTTTGAATGAGAATTATATGGGCAAATGTTTGCATTTTGTATTTGTTGCAAGTGTTAATGCAAATGTCTGATGTTCTATTTGTAGATAATATGGTGTGTGGTGTCACACATAAGATCTTATTATCAGTTCCCTATGGAGTATATAAATAGTTCACAACCTAGATGGACTTGGACAATCAGTTGAAAAGGTCGTAGTGTAATATGGTATTAGTCTATCTTGACTATAGGTTTACATTAGTAAACTTTATGTGTATTGAACAAAAATACTTGAGGTCGTTCTCTTTGTACTGACTACAAAAGTGAACAAACACCTCTGTTATTATGGATGTTTGTGCTCTTAATCCGGATATAATTACAGACATGTATATGCAGCGTGCATTACTTTGACTCATGAAACAGTGAGATTCATTATGGGTCAACAACCTCTATGAATTGGGTAATAACATTGTATGTATAATGGGTTGTTGATTATAAATGGAATCCATGTCCCGATACTTGATGATGTCCCCATAAGGAGCTCATAAGGATTGTCATGTAATCCCTGCAAGTAGATTATATTTGATATCACAAATAAAGTTGAGCGGTACTACTTAAGGATAAAAGATGTCGAATCAATATAGTTGTCAGTAACTTAATTTGATCGACGAACATTCGACATCTTAACATGGGGAGCCAAACGAGAATATAATAAAAGGAGCCCACAAACATAATTTGGGATTAGGGAGGTAGTACAACAATAGCTCATTAGTGGACCGAGCTATTGTTAATGGGCCTGGATTGTGTATTCGGGCTGAACACGGGATATCCGGATCCGTTAGGAGGCCTAACCCTAATTTCTCCTCATGGTCCCTGTCGTAGTCTATATATATCCTCTATTCTCTGGCCGCCAAATTACTGATCAGAAATCTGAAACTTTTTTTAAATTCATGATTCACGTAAGGAGAGAAAGAGAGGGCTGCCAAGGAGAAGAAAAGGTTGGGAGATCGTCGCCCACACGACGTCCAACTCGAGGAAGGAATACGTGTAGAAGATCTTGGGGTCGTCTGCTCGAGATTGCTAGGAACTACTTGTCTTCTTCCTACCGCAGGTATATTTCATAAACCATTGTTTCTGCCTATGAACGGTTAGAACACGTATTAAATCTATTTAACTTTTTATCGATCAATATGCATACCGCTGTAAGGGTCCTGGGAATCCCCAGTTCCATCAATTGATCTTCTGTACGTATTCCTTCTATTGATGGAACTGGGGATTCCTAGGACCCATACTGTGGACATCAACTGTGCCTCTGGCTACACATGAAGGGCCTTGTGATAGCCTAGTTTCGGTGTATGTATATTAGGTGTCTACAAAGTTTTCCTCAAGAGACGGCCTACATCTTTATCTATATACTATAGGTGAGTTCTTTTAAAGAGTCTTGGCATGAAGCCTTTGTTGACACAAAGTCACAGTCAACAAAATATTGATAACATTGACTAAATAATATTTGTAATAATTCAATACGACACACGACGTCTACATTAAGTTCAAGTCAGAAGACAGCTCAGTCTCAGCTTCTCAGTTATTTTTGAGTCTGTATTTTACACTTCTGTTGAGTCTAGACTGATGTAAACTGTGTCATGCTGAGCTCTTGAGACTTGACCTATAGCCTACCCAATAATCCTCAAACTCCACCATCCAGAAAAATACCCACTGGCCACTTAGACCAGCTCTGTGCTCTGGAGACAGAGTTCGGGCCGAACTCTGCCTCCAAACAGAGTTCGGGCCGAACTCTGTCCCCTAAAAATCAGCATCCCTAATTTTAGGGTTAGCTGGTTGCTAGTTGTCCAACGGCCAAATATTTGAAATTTTCTACCCGAATTCTGGCCGAATTCTGCCTACAAAAACACTATAAATAGGGCATAAATTTTCTTATTTAAAATCTTCCAATCTTCTCTTCTCTTCTCTCTTATAGCTCAAATAAGCCATACCCTTCCCATCTACTAGCCACAAGCCTCCTAAGTCTCGAGTGCTCAGCATCTTTCAGTTAGGATTCTTGTGCAAGAGTTGAAGAAGTCGCTTGGACAATTCCAAGCAAATCGCCACTGCGATCCTCTGTAAGAAGTTGATGTGCTCTTCTGAAGTAAAGGCACGGGTTGTAAACTACTATTTCACAAATAGTAGATTTAATCCTGAGCTAGAGTTCTCAGGCCTGGACTAGTCCTCCACGAGGGAAACCAGGTTAAAATCGCTGTGTTTGCATATGCTTTCTTGCTCTTCATTTACTTTCCACATTTTACTCTAATTATTTATAATTCGTGAAAGAGTTAATTTTTAATTGGTTATTTTCTATATAAACTCTATTCACCCCCTCTAGAGTTGTCACCTGTTTTTCAATTGGTATCAGAGCAATATTCAAATCATGAGAAGATTCGCAAGTTGCTTAGGGGGCTACCAAAAATTTGGAACCCTAAGGTGACAGCCATCATAGAAGAAAACGATCTCACAACAATGTCTATGGAGACCTTGATGGGAAAGCTAATGACTCATGAGCTTGACCTCAAGGACCTCGAAGAGCCCGCTCCTAAGACAAAGGAGATCGCACTCAAAGCTCACCGACGGAGGGCTAAACCCGAAGAGACGGATGACGACAACTCAGAAGATGATGATCAAGCCCTCATGGTTCACAACTTCAAAAGATTCCTTCGCTTCAACCGAAGAAAGTAGGAACCACAAGAAGATGAAGAAGAAGAGCCTACTTGCTATGGTTGCAAGAAGAAGGGACATGTCCGAAAAGACTATCCATTCTTAAAGAAAAGCAACCGCTATGAGAAGCCATACAAGAAGACCACTTCAAAGAGATATGCCAAAACTAGCATCTGGCATGAAAGCGATGCCAGTGACACCGAGGAAGAAAAGAACTCTCCTCAAGATACGACAAATGTTTGCCTAATGGCAACATCCGACAAGGTATCTAACGACACTCTTGACGACTTCACTTTTGATGAACTTGGCGATGCTTTCACTGATTTACTTAGTGACCATAAAAAGGCCATTGGTAAATACAAACAAGCCAAGGACAAAATCAAAAGTCATGAAGTTGAAATTCAAAGACTTTCTCTTTTACTTGATAATATTAGAGACACTGTACCCACGGATGTCACTAATGAGGTATCTAAGCTTAAAATAAGCTTACATGATGCTGAGGCACGTATTGAGCAGCAAACAAAAGAAATTGCAACACTCAACATGGAGCTTGCAGATGAAAAGAATAGACACAAAATCAGTATCACTAAGTTGCATGGTTTAAATGCTAAGATCACTGAATTGCAAGCTGCCTCTAAGAAATTAGAGACCAAATTGGGAAAACAGGTTGCTCAACCTCAAACCCAATCACATGAGACACACACAAAGCATAGTACTACTCATATTAGTAAACCAAGTCATACTCATACTGCTCACAATCATGCTTACATGTACACACAATTTTACAAACCTCATGCACGTAGAAATAATCATCATATGTCACATGAACATCATGCTACACATAGATACAATCATCATCATGTTGCACAAAGACACAATCAACATCACTACACATATAGACAATCTTACCATGCCATGCCATATAGACAACCTCATCATGTCATGCCATATAGACAACCTCATCATGTCATGCCATACAGACAACCTCATCATGCCATGCCATATAAACAACATCATGCCATGCCATATAGACAACATCATCATGCTATGCCATGCAAGTCTACATATCAACAATACTCTTATAGACATCATCAGCATGCTCCAAATGTGAATATAAATGCTACATGCACTTATTGTGGTCTACATGGACACATATCACCACAATATAGAATCAGAAGATTAGTTGATAAAAAGATTTATGCATGGTTTCCAAAAGCTAACTCTTCAGGACCCTCAAGATTTTGGGTACCAAAGGTCACATCTACTCTTGATGTAGGTGGACCTTCCCTCCTCAACTAAGAGTAAGTGGATTCTCGATAGTGGATGCTCGCGGCATATGACAGAAGACGCACATCTTTTCACATCACTATCGATGAAGAGAGAAGGATACGTATCCTTCGGTAACAATTTAAAAGGGCACATAATAGGTAATGGTACAATTGGTCATCCTCCCTCTCCTGTAATAAAGGATTTCTGCCTAGTGACCGAGTTAAAGCATAACCTGCTCAGCATTAGTCATCTTGCTGATCATGGATATGATATTAACTTTGGACAAAACAATTGCTTCATTTACGATAGGTCAACGGGAGACATTGCTTTTGAAGGGAAAAGAGAGGATAACATTTATATTTTCTATCTATCTATAGATACTAACAATGCAGGTAGATGTCTATATGCCCACAAAGATGAACGATTACTTTGGCACCAGCGTCTTGGTCATGCCAATATGGATACTATATCCAGGCTATCAACCAAGAAGCTAGTGAGAGGATTGCCCGACATCACATCCAAAAAGGATACGGTATGTGTCGAATGTGAATTCAACAAAGCAACCAAATCTTCATTTCATTCCATCAACTCTGTAAGTACTACTAGAACCCTGCAACTACTCCATATGGATTTATTTGGTCCTAGTAGAGTAGCTAGTCTTGGTGGTAAACTTTATGCATTTGTTATTGTTGATGATTTTTCGAGATTTACTTGGGTTTTCTTTCTCACAAACAAAAGTGATGCTATTTCAGTTTTTAAGATTTTTGTCCAGAAAGCTCAAAACGAAAAAGGCTACATGATCACTCGAATCCGAAGTGATCATGGAGGCGAATTCAAAAATTCTGATTTTGAAATTTTTTGTGATTCTAATGGTTTTGATCATAAATTTTCTTGTCCAAGAACTCCTCAACAAAATGGTGTTATGGAGCGGAAGAATAGGACTCTTGGCGATATGGCTAGAGTCATGTTGAATAAATTTTCACTTCCGAAATACTTCTGGGCAGAAGCTGTCAGTACAGCATGCCACATTTTGAATAGGGTACTTATTCGTCCCATTACGAAGAAAACACCCTATGAGCTTTGGTTTGGGAGAACCCCCAATGTTTCTTATTTTAGAGTTTTTGGATGTAGATGTTTTATCCTTAACACCAAAGACAACTTAGGTAAATTTGATGCCAAAGCCGACGATGGTATTTTCCTTGGTTATGCCGCTAAGAGTAAGGGATATAGAGTCTTTAATAAACGCTCACTAATTGTGGAAGAGTCAACAAATGTGACTTTTGATGAAGATAACAGTGCAGTAAGTATTCTTGATGATGACGTTGAGCCATCAACTTCTACTCCAATGAATACTTCTACCGAAACAAATTCTCTGGAGGGCTTATCAAAGAAATTTTCTTTCAAGCCTTCTCATCCAAAAAATTTAGTGATAGGTGAAGTTTCACGTGGAGTAACTACCAGATCATCACTAAGAGACTCTATTGCTAGCACTGCCTTTATTTCACAAGTTGAGCCGAAAAACATTTCTGAAGCTTTTAATGATGAATTTTGGATTTCTGCTATGCAGGATGAACTCAACCAATTCGAGAGGAGCCAAGTGTGGGAACTAGTTCCTAGACCGGCTAATCACTCGATAATTGGTACTAAATGGATGTTTAGAAACAAAAGGAATGAAGATGGTTCAGTCACACGCAACAAAGCTCGTCTAGTAGCTCAAGGATATAACCAAGAGGAAAGTATCGACTATGATGAGACGTATGCTCCGGTTGCTAGATTAGAATCCATTCGGATGCTTTGTGCATTTGCAAATTATCAAAATTTCAAATTATTTCAAATAGATGTGAAAAGTGCTTTCTTGAATGGTTTTATTAAGGAGGAAGTTTATGTAAAATAACCCCCTGACTTTGAAAATCACAAATTTTCCGACCACGTGTTCAAGCTAAAGAAAGTGCTATATGGCCTTAAACAAGCCCCCAAAGCTTGGTATGAAAGGCTAAGCAGTTTCTTGCTTGAGAAAGGTTTTTCAAAAGGGAAAATTGACACTACACTTTTTATAAAATTTTTTAAAGACACTATTCTATTAATTCAAATTTATGTTGATGATATCATTTTTGGTTCTACTGATGAAACCCTCTGTCAAGAATTTGCCAAATGTATGCAGACAGAATTTGAGATGAGCATGATGGAAGAACTCAACTACTTTCTTGGTCTGCAAGTGAAACAAATGGCTAATGGAACTTTCATCTGTCAGTCGAAGTATACAAAGGATATGCTGAAAAAGTTCGATCTTGACAATGTCAAACCAATCCGCACTCCAATGGCTACTTCAACCAAACTCGAACCAGATGAGAGCGGCAAACCCGTTGATCAACGTAAGTATCGAGGTATGATAGGCAGCTTACTTTATTTAACTGCTAGTCGCCCCGATATCATGTTTAGTGTTTGCCTATGTGCTAGATATCAAGCAAATCCTAAGGAATCACACTTGACCGCTGTTAAGCGTATCTTTCGATACCTTAAGGGTATGGTTACAGTGGGCCTATGGTATCCCAAGTCAACATCATTTGACCTCATTGGTTACTCTGATGCTGATTTCGCTGGATGCAAGGTCGACCGTAAAAGTACAAGCGGTACGTGTCATTTATTAGGAAAGGCTTTAGTCTCTTGGTTTAGCAAGAAACAGAATTCTGTCGCACTGTCCATAACAGAAGCTGAATACATCGCAGCTGGGCGTTGTTGTGCACAAATTCTGTAGATAAAGCAAATCCTTGAAGACTACAATATATCTTTCATGCACATTCCTATATTCTGTGACAATACTAGTGCTATTAACTTGACTAAGAACCCTATCTGTCACTCACGCACAAAACACATTGAAATTAGACACCACTTTTTGCGTGATCATCAGCAAAATGGCACGATTAACTTAGAGTTTATTGACACTGATCATCAGCTAGCAGACTTCTTTACTAAGCCATTATCCGAAGAGCGCTTCAATTTCCTTTGTCATGAACTTGGAATTTTAGATGAAGATGTCATAAATTAAAACTCACCTGCATAAATATCGATTATATTATGATTCTCTTACGATGAACTTGCTATGGGTACAAGCCGAAAGGGCCCTTCTGACAACAAGGCGTAAAAGCCTAAGCGACACGGTGCACTAGTCCGCAGGACTACCGCTAGCTGGGATACGGCCCCTGCAGCTAACCCATGGCAACTTCAAACTATTGAATTATGATATATTTCCTTATTTATTATATGGTTCATTTTGATTTATTACTGCTGATTCACTATTTTTCAATTTCATTCTGCTATTATTCTAATTGATTGAATCTTTCAAGCTATCTTTTTTTTTTCTAACTTGATTTCCCATACTTAATTTTTTTTTTCCATCATCTAGCCTGTTTTCAGTTCTGGAACAAGGACCCAGAACTCGGGCCGAACTCTGTCCCCAACAGAGTTCGGGCCGAATTTGGTTCCCCTATTCCAGAATCGAGGAAAGCTACAGCCGTTTGATCAAATGTGATCCTACGGTCCAGATTTACTCCGACCAAAGAAAACCCTCCCCTTATATTCGGGTTTTTCTCTCTCTCCTTCATTCTGACCATCACCTTCACCTCCCCAAACATATTTTCACAAACCCTAACCCTAGTTTTCTCTCCAAAGTGCTCCATTTCTCATCAAAATCAAGGAGAAGGGCTATTTTCTCATTCTCTTTCACTGTTCATTGTTGCTTCGAGGTATAACTCACTCTCATTATCTATTTCTATTTCTCTATTTTGTGCAATGGCTCCTCGCTTGTTTAACCGTGGGAAGAGAATTCGGATCGAAGGAGCGTCCTCGTCGAATGCTCCTCCTCCCGTTAAGCAACCCGTTGAACAACATCAACCACCTCATCCATTATTCAACCCTTCTCGTCCACGTGATCCAAACACCTTCGATGACCGACTTTTTATATCACTAGACGCGTCCAATGCATGGTTTAGTGATTTTCGGACACGTCCGGTGTTTGTGGGACACCCAATTGACTTCTCAATTTTCTCTCATTATGATGCACTCTTTCATGACCTGTGCCTTGATGAACTTGTTACTTCTACTTCGGTCATATATCGTAGTGTCATACAAATGTTTTACTGTAACTTGACTTTTGATGATACTCACATCTATTCACGTGTTGCGGGTATCGATATCTTATTTGATTATTTTGACTTAGCCGAATATCTTGATCTTCAAGAGCCCAATTCTTGGGAAAAGCTTGTTGATGCTCGGTCGTTCTGTTTTTCCGATGAAATTTTCCTTGAAAGCTTCAAGGACGACTTATGTACTCCGTACATACGTCCTCGCAAGCTTATGGCTAAATATCTAAATCCTTACTTCTATGAACTTCATCGGATTATTTTCAATACCATTCTACCCAAGGCGGGTTCCACTGATGAAATTACATATTTTGAAATCTCAGCTTTATATCATCTTCACTTTTGTGTTTCTTTCAATCTTCCACATACCATGATGGACTGGATGATTAACTGTAGGAAGAAACCATGGGCCTTGGTTTATGCCTTATATCTTCCTCTGGTCTTTCATGCGTTCCATGTACCTCTCGATGACTGTCCTTTCTTGCCTGCTCCTGTATTTCTTTCCAAGGCACGACGTCTTCAGGCAGTCGTCGCCTCTCCTGACACTTCTGAGCATTCTGATGATGAGGAGCCCGACGCCCCTCCACTTGGACAGGATGCGCCACCTCCTCCGGCTACTCTTGACTCCATCCAGACCATGCTCAGAGATCGTTTCGCATTGGAGGACGATCGCTGGACTCAGATAGACTACCGGACTACCCTGTCCAGGTATGAATATTGAATATACATATATTATTTTGTCAATTATTAATATGGGGGAGATTGTTGACACAAATTCACAGTCAACCAAATATTGATAACATTGACTAAATAATATTTTTAATAATTCAATACGACACACGACGTCTACATTAAGCTCAAGTCAGAAGACAGCTCAGTCTCAGCTTTTCAGTTATTTTTGAGTCCGTATTTTACACTTCTGTTGAGTCTAGACTGATGTAAACTTGTCATGCTAAGCTCTTGAGACTTGACCTATAGCCTACCCAATAATCCTCAAACTCCACCATCCAGAAAAATACCCACTGGCCACTTAGACCAGCTCTGTGCTCTGGAGACAGAGTTCGGGCCGAACTCTGCCTCCACACAGAGTTCTGGCCGAACTCTGTCCCCTAAAAATCAGCATCCCTAATTTTAGGGTTAGCTGGTTGCTAGTTGTCCAACGGCCAAATATTTGAAATTTCCTACCCGAATTCTGCCTACAAAAACACTATAAATAGGGCATGAATTTTCTCATTTAAAATCATCCAATCTTCTCTTCTCTTCTCTCTTATAGCTCAAATAAGCCATACCCTTCCCATCTACTAGCCACAAGCCTCCTAAGTCTCGAGTGCTCAGCATCTCTCAGTTAGGATTCTTGTGCAAGAGTTGAAGAAGTCGCTTGGACAATTCCAAGCAAATTGCCACTGCGATCCTCTGTAAGAAGTTGACGTGCTCTTCTGAAGTAAAGGCACGGGTTGTAAACTACTATTTCACAAATAGTGGATTTAATCCTGAGCTAGAGTTCTCAGGCCTGGACTAGTCCTCCACGAGGGAAACCAGGTTAAAATTGCTGTGTTTGCGTATGCTTTCTTGCTCTTCATTTACTTTCCGCATTTTACTCTGATTATTTATAATTCGTGAAAGAGTTAATTTTTAATTGGTTATTTTCTATATAAACTCTATTCACCCCCCTCTAGAGTTGCCACCTGTTCTTGAGCCTTTCGCTTCCTTGTGGTGCTACGTCGCTATGACATGGCCCGAAGTACAGGTAATACCTCATGTGGTGTCATACTGTAGCACGAGGCCCAGCCTCTTTGTAGTGCCAAACTATCCAGCATGAAGCCTTTCACTTCCTTGCGGTGTTACGTCACCGTGAATGGATTACAAAGCCAAGGAACTGCCTCATGTGGTGTTACACTACTGTAACATGAGGCCCAGCCTCTTTGTAGTGCTGCCTACCACTCTTCATTCTACAACATTAGGCCCACTTGCCTGCGTGCGGTGCTACGTCGCTGTGACTTGGCCCGAAGCTGAGGCTTTACCCTCACTAGGTACCTCATGTGGTGTCACCCCACTGTAGCATGGAGTAATATGCACCTTTGTAGTGTTGTGCTACTCATGCTTCCTGTAAAGCACACCGGATATCCCAAAAGCTCGAGAACTCATTAAGGCTTCCAAGCCATCTTCTCACAGGACTTTATTCTATACAAAGAACAAACAGTAGACAACCGTGGTTCTGAGTTCATAATCCCACAAAGTTCCAAAGGATTGCCTACTTACAGTAGTTCTGGATCAATGTCCAAAGGGATTGCCCACTAACTGTGGTTCTATGTACGTAACCCCACAATATCTAGAGGACTGCCCACTAACAGTGGTTCTAGGTCCATGACCCTGTAGTATACTAAAGGATTGCCCAATGCACCTGATATTCTTCTAGTCAATGGTCCTCCCTTGAACCAAAAGCTAGATGCCCAGTAGAATTTTTTTGAACTAATTGCATAAAACTTTATGGTAGGATTGCAGAGACACAATATCAGAACGTCTTCAAGCCTATTTTTTTGCTGAGTCCTCGGCTAGCTAGCGCTTGAGACCTTTGGTGAATGGATCCGCCAGATTCTTCTGGCTCCGAACATCCACCATGGCAATGACTCCTCTTTTAGTAAGATCATTCACCAACCTGTGCCTTAATCGTACAGTCCTCTTCTTGCCATTGAAGAGGTCATTTGATGTCACTGCTGTAGCTGACTAGTTATCGCAATAAATTGGTACTGCCAGAATATGTGCACCATCCACAGAAAGATCATGTTCGATTGTCACAATACATCAGAATCACCCGAATTTTTGTACCAAACACATAAAGATCGTTTCTAAGCTCCCAAAGCTATTCTGCTTTATACCCGAAGCAACGCTTCATCCGCTGTAACAAACAGAACTCAGATTCCATAGTGTGAGAAATGTCTACTTCTTCGACTTCCTCGATATAGCACCACTACCCATGGATCTATTTTTTTGAATTCCTCGATATAGCAGCCTGCTTCTTGGGCTTCCTCGATATAGCATCATCATCCATGTAGAAGATATAACCTCTTCTTTCTCTCCTTCTGAGGACCGACTGGCATTGCTGAAGCCTTCTACCCCTGTAAGGTAACCGATGTAGTATATCTTTCTGAGTCCATGAGATATCCAATTACTTTCTTCACAGCTTTCCAAAGATCAAAACTTGGCTTGCTCATGAATCGACTCGTTGTCACGCCCCGCTACCGTTGGAGCGATCGTCCTCGCTAAGGCGTGATGCCGCACGAGCCTAGATTGCGCTCGTGCAAGGCAGTTCCATAACGGCCGATTACAACGGCTACGACGGGGTCGTTGCACAGAAGTCCCAAGCAGAAATATTGAACATACAGCAGAAACTTAAAGGCAAAACACAAGTTATTCAAAAGTACTCTTTATTGATATTGAACAATCAGATTACAACGGGTACAAGGCCATGATTACAAGTCTCTCGTGCTCACTTTTCTCTCATTTTACAAGTCACTCTGCTCTCTCTCATCTCTCGATACAATGATTGAGCCAGCGGAAGCTTCGAAAGGCGATGTCTATAAATTATGTCCCGTATAAGTCTTGACTCCACGCGGCCGTACGCTTGGAATAGCCAAGGGACTTCGTGCCTCGATCCATCTAAGCGAGCTCTGCACTACGAGCTTCTACCTATGCCTGTACATGAAAACTGTATGGGTGTCAGTACTCAAAAGTACTGGTGGAGTGGCTCCTCACCCACCCATACAAAACTGACACGTTCATTTACTTTATGCAGCCTAAACTATTTTTATTGTCTTGCTAGTCTTGCCATAGGATCAATTTTTAAGACAACAGCGCCTTGGCCTATACTTGCCGACGTAACGACGGGGTCGTGCTATACTCTATTCACGACTTTAATATATTCGAGGCAGTACCTCGCCGAGCAAAAACCTATGCAACTCAACCGTGCCAAGACTTTTACTTGTTTTACCTGCCTCAATATTATTCTTGTGCCAACGACGTCAAGGGGATGACTCGTGCAAGTCGTGCCAATGACTTAATCGTGCTTCAATATTGAGGCCGTACCTCATAACTTATTAAGACTTCTCCATGCTACCGCCTTGCAGCCTACATGTTCGACTCATAAACCTTCTTAGACAAGACTTGTGAAACATAGTGACGAATCCATGAACATCCCGACGCCGAGTATCTTGCCAAGCACGGTGCCTATGCTGCAGCCTAATCTTAGGCCCAGACATTGTGTTACCCATTAGACATGCATTCAAGTTCTAGACTTAATCCAAAGGCATACACGCGGTGTACCGCTATTCTGCCGACTCATCTACATGAGTGGTCTCTAGCAATGTCAATCTATCATGGACATGGCTCGAGATATTGGCTCGTTCCTCCACGGGTAGCTAGCCCGGAAGGACCAAGTATCTCCCATGCGGTTATCCAGCATCCTACCTAGAGCCGCCTTGCTCCTCCCGGGCCGACATGATCCCGGTGCCCCGGCGATCACTCGAGAAGACTTGACCTTGTCGACAAGTTGTCCAATGACCATACAAGACTCAACTCGATCTACCAAGTCCTTCCTTAACATGGCCATGCTTTTTAACTTCTATCGAGACTCCCATGTAGCGGGACCGATCTCACATGATTTCTTATCCAGACTTAGCGAGACTCCCAAGTAGCGGTACCGATCTCGCGTGAACGAGGCTTATCGAGACTCCAAGTAGCAGGACCGATCTCGGCGACAACCAGTCGTGTGGACTTTGTCTGTGGCATACTCTTTACTAAATTTACTATGGATCGTACCTTAGATAGGCCTGGTTCTCTAGGCGACGCTATCGCTCAAGTCATATACTTTATACGACGAGCCTTTTTCTCGAGGGACTACGCGACTTGACAACACAGATAGAGTGGGACAGTGCTAGAAATAGATTCGATAGCCCAGCACAATTCTTGTCTAACTTGTTCGGGCAACGACTCGACGAGCAAAGACTACGCCGAGCTTCGTATCGAGGGAACGTGTCGTACACGCGTTCGGTTTGAACAACCAAGTTCTCGGGTGCCTAGACTTAAGCCACAAGCCATGCAATATGACTTAAACCACGGGACATGCGAAAGCAATGCCAAGCCTTGTCAGATGGGACCGTGCATGCATTATCCAGTATTCACTCGGGCGACGCCTATGACTTAGGCTATTTCGAGCGTCGTGGCAACGTAGCAACTTAGGCTAACTTTTTTCTCCCAAGCTACGGGATGAAGGATCGAGTGTCATTTGAAAGCAGACTGAGCCGACTTCTAAGCAGACTGTGGGACCTTTTTTCATGTTCTAAGACATTCCGACCCATTGGGTTTATTCCCTTAGCTATGTGGATGCGTCTCTTTTATTATCAAGCCTAACTTGTGCAAGTTGAAAATATGCGAGTTATTAAGTGAAGGCTAAGATGAGGCGAGTTCACCGAAACTACCCCACCTGAGCGAGGAGTCGCCTTGACCGAGCGAGCCTTCGAGCAGCCGTTACAAGGCTAAGTCTGAACGCCGTCGGCGTTTCGATTCCTCTGATCGACTGAGCGGGACGGGGCACTACAACATACACCCCTCAGAATAAGTTTCGTCCTCGAAACTAACTGAGTGCTTACACTTAGACCACTTTGATCCAAGGGCTTTCGTATACACTTCGCCTACGCGTTTCTTCGATTTCGAGCCACGCTCGTACTAGTATCAATCCATCCCTTAACACGATTTCAAATTCTCGACACTCTTCCATTCTTCAAGTCTTACTTGCACTTAACGTATCACTTGGCTGGATCGTGCACGCATTCCAGGTGTCCCCAAAATATATGCATTTCAGCCAAGCTGCATGATAGAGAATTCTTCATTCTCACTCGAGTTACTTCGTGCACATATTCAGGCGTCCCTGAATATATGCATATCAATCGAATATCATGAGGGGTATTCCTACATTCTTAATTCACTCTATCCCTTCATACCAATCCTCAAGATCAATATTTCCAATGCCAATTCTTGAAACAGGGCGTCCCGCCTAACCGCTAGGCCATTTGTCACACCCAAGTACCGAAATACAGAGACGGACAAGGCCAGCTACTCTATATGAGATATACAAACGTCATTCGGTGATCGTGGCTGTCAAGAGACAAGGGGCTGCAAGCTATATTCAAGTGTCCTATGGTCTCATAGAGCATCTGACGTCAGGGAAGAAGTTTGGATCCTCATGCGCTGCTACGAGATCTGGCCGAACAAAACCAGCGGGGTCAGTTCCGAATTGCAAGTACTGTAGAAGCATGGAAAAGAACAAGAAAAGCCCATGCGGCTCAAAATAGAAGGAGCCCATGCGGCTCAAAACAGAAGGAGCCTCATGTGGCTCAGGAATCTATTGGAGCCTCATGAGGCTCGGAACTACCTAAACAACTCCATGCGGCCCAGGTAAAAGCACGTAGCCATACGCTGTCCGCTTCCACAACTGGCCATAAAGCAGACGCCCAATTAATTGCTCTGATGACAGCTCTGACACAATGAATGACAGCTGTGACCCAATGAATGACAGCTCTGACATAGAGCTGAAATGATGATTCTGACATGATGCGTGCTCCTAGGAAAAAGAAAAAAATCTTTTATATAGCTGGCATGATCCGCCAAGTCCCAAAGCCCCCTATGCGGCTGCCCTCTTCATGCGGCCGCCCTCTTCATGCGGCTGCCTCCTTCATGCGGCCACCCTCTTTATGCGGCTGCCACTCTTCATACGACTGCCTCCTTCATGCGGCCGCCCTCTTCATGCAGCTGCCTCCTTCATGCAGCTACCTTCTTCATGCGGCTGCCTCCTTCACACGGCTGCCTCCTTCATGCGGCTGCTACCCTCATGTGACTGCTACCTTCATGCGGCTAGGATCGTAGGGGCCACCCGTATACGGTTCATTTAGAGACCGTACTCATGCGGCTCTATCAGGACGTCCCACTCACGATAGTTAAGACACGTGGCGGTCCTCATGACAGTTAAAATACGTGGCGGTCCTCATAACATTTGAGACACGTGACGGTTTTATCCCCTCGGAGTTATGGCTGCTAGCAAAGCATAACAACCCAGATTCAGTACAATCATCATAATTACCCGGATCAAATCAGGTTTAATTACAATCGAACAGATTAAACACGTGGCAGAAGATCCGAGCTTGGCATAACAAATTATGAAGATTCATGGCAATCAGCATTAATTGCCCATACGGATTCGACGTAATCAAAATTAACTGTCAGATTTGATGCAATCAAGATTAATGGTCCAGATTATTGGCCGTCGACTTTTCAAGGGAAAATCATTACAAACCCTAATGATCACACCCCACTCCTATAAATAGCAAGGTGACATTCCCTTGCAAAAAAGACCTAGAGATGGATAGGAAGACAGACACAAAAAGAGAGAGCACACCCGGCTGGACGCATATAGAGAGAAAGGCACGCACATAAGAGTCTCCCCGCACGTTCCGAGAGCATTTCTTCATCAGAGCCAAGGCTATGTCCGATCGTCCAAGGAGTAAGGCAGAGCTGCCGTCGCTTTCCCGAGCCTCTACCGTCACCCCCCATAAAAAACTAAACAATTGTACTTAGATTACTGTACCTAGGTTTTCATTCCTAGGATTTCTTTGTATGAGCGAGTTTGTATTGTGAAGTAAAAGTCCAGTCCTCCCATAAAACTGTTCTGTTCTTTTATAATCAATGGCAAACACGATGGCGACTCTGCTGGAGAAAAACTTCTCCACGGCTAAGAAGTTGGTGACGTAATTGGATGCAGCAAAACTTGGCTCCACACAACAAAAGATGGTCGTCCGCTTCGACCAACAGGCGTTTGAAGAAATGCTCTTCGACGGGAGCGCTGGCCCGATCCAGAAGATAGCCCGCACGAAGAAGGCTCGCAGGAAGTGGAGGTCCAAGTCATTTGCTCATCCCCAAGCTCTGGACGAAGTACTCTCTGCTGCCCAAGATGGCGAGGGCAACTCTCATGCGGCCCTACTTCAGACCATAGAGGACTCTGCTGTCCCCAAGTCCGGCAGAGGAAAGTACGATGATGCTGGACTTACAGGGACAAAGAGGGACTCTATATGGTCTAAGAAGAAGTCGAACAAAGGCACCAGCCGCATGCAAAATGCTCATATGGACAAGACTGCCTGCCGCATGCATGGTGCTCATGCGGCCAAGACTTTCGGTCGTAGGCAAAAAGCTCCTGCGGCCATGACTTCCAGCCGCATGAAGGAGGCTCATGCCGCCGAGACTTCCAGCCGCGTAAAGAAGGCCTATGCGGCCACGACTGCTAGCCGCATGAATGAGGCCCATGTGGTCGTAAATGCTAGCCGCATGAAGACTACTGATTCCAGCCGCATATTGTCTATTCCGCGTGGCTCGGGTTCAGTCTTTGACCGCCTCTCCTATGGCCCTAATCTCTCATGCTCCCCCAAGAAAATATGTCTGACTCTCTGCAGCACCACTTTGACTCTTCCTACTATGTACCCTCAGGTGCTAGAGTAAAGAAGTCTAGGACAGCACGAGCTCGGAAAGCTCAGTCGACTGTCCCAACCTCTGACCATACGAGCGCTTCGCTTATTGTTATGCGGGCCTCTGATGGAAAGTTGTACAGAACCACTCGAGTCCTGCCTCCGACGAAAAATGGACAGAGTGGTTCCCAAATATCTCCCAACAACCAGGGAGCAAACATGGTTGTTTGAGACTCATCTGACTTGCGTGATGTGATCCTTCACAAGCGCAAGAAAAGAGAAGAGGCCCCCGTGTGCAAAGAGTCCTCCCACGGACATCACTGCACCCAAGTCAATGTTAGCTGCTGCTGCAACAACGCGACAGTACAAGAAGATCGGCGATCCGTCTTCCAAAGCCTGCAACAACCAAGTTCAGAGGACGAGGCGCTTCCCGTCGTCTTCTGTAATTCTGCTCAGAGAATTCCCGCCGACGGGAAAGGAAATAAAACGAATGTCTCCAGCCCAAAGATTTCAACCACTGTGACCAAGAAACTGTCGCCTAAGCGGTTGTCCACCACCGGAGTTTTCCAAGGTACCCGTTCGAAGATGAAATCTGCTACATTAGGAGATTCATCATCCACACCACTGGAGGTCGCTGGAACTGGGGGTAGCACTCCTCCGAACATCCATGACAATCCGGTGTTCCAAGGAGATGAGCCCGGGAAAGCGACTCTCCCAACAGATGCAACAGGTACCGACGTCCCAGAAGACGTCCACGACTCTCAAGATGAGGTAAGTTCTGAAGCTGGGGGTACTATTACTTCTGAGTCCGAACTGGAGGAGAACATTCCCACATACCCCGATGACTTCTCTGTACAGGGATATGATTCGGAGGGCACGTCGTCCACCGTACCTTCCACCTCTACTCGTGTGAGGATGACGTTCATGAAAAATAATGATCAAGATGGTCCCAGTGATCGCCAACGCATAGACACTCTAGAGGCCGTACTGCATACCTTAGTCAAATCTGTGGATGAAATCAAAGTGGCTCTTCCAACTTTGCAAGGAAGGATGCCTGGCCAAACAAGTATGGGTCCCATGGTCAATGTGGACTCGAACTCAGCGGTACCAAACCCGGGCGATAATCCTCCTGAAATATCGCCTCCCGCCGCTATGGATGAAGACAGGGAAGCAAGAAGAGAGGTCCAGGAGCTCCGGGCCATGTTTCACGCCCAGGAAAGCTCCCAAGACCTCAGAATACGGCAACTATACTCTGCTGCATGGAGGGATATCCCTTTCCCACCAAGATATAAGCCGTTCAACATCAATCCCTATGATGGAAAGACCTCCGAAAGTCGGTACATCACTTAATTCGAGGTCACAACCGACCATCTGCCCCATGACGACGCCATCCTTACACGATTATTCATTGGGGCATTGGAAGGGGTCGCCTTCGACTGGTACTACAACCTGCCGGACAACTGCATCCATTTCTTCGCCGGCTTCAAACATATGTTCTTGTAGAGGTTCTACGAAGTAGGACGAGACGTGACGATGTCCACCCTCATGGACGTCGTTCAAGGAGAGAAGGAGCTGACAAAGAACTATATTAAGCGGTTTCGCCAAACTGCAATAAAGTTGCCGTCCGGTAATCCGGATTCCTCTTTAATTAAAATTTGCCAAAAGAGACTGCTTCCAACAATCAGCCTCTAGATGGGTAAAAATCAATTTAAGGACTGGAAGACGTTCATTATCAGTTCGACTATCGTGGTAGATAGGTTGAAGAAGGCTCGCCAACTGGGATTGCACATCTCGGAGGGAGAAGACAAGGATAAACGCCCTAATGCCAATACCAACAACGGTGGTAATTCCTCCAACAATCGAGAAAACAATGGCAAGCAAGCTATGGTCGCCGACACATCCCAGAAGCCTGAGTCAAAGCCAGCTGAAAAGCAATGGCCGCAGATGACTTACTCCTTCGAAGACGGCCATGTCAAGCCCATCTTGGACATGTTAATACAAGGAGATAGAATCCAGCTCCCTCCGCCAAGACGGGAACCTCGGTCGACAGAAATGGAGAGCCCTAAGTAATGTCATTACCATCGCTATATCCACCATGCTGCGCAAGACTGCTTCCAACTAAAGCAATACATCCAACATCTCATCTATTCGAAGGCTCTGGCCATTAATTTCGAAGAAGTAACCGTGGAAGCCAACATGGTGTCAGTACAGTTTGGTAGCTTCCCTCCGACAGAGACTCAAGACGGCGTAGTACCCGTCCTCCGGGCAATAATGGAGATTGCTAATCTTCTACCTCCTCGAGATCAGGCTGCTGGTCTAGTGCCCCTCACCATGTCACGAGGGGAGGTCATGTAGGTCCATCCGGACTTGGTACCTGAAGTGACTCAGTCCACACCACCCTCCATTGGCAAGAAGAAGAGTGGAATGGTCAGATCCTGTCGCACAATCTCGGCAGATGTCGAAGAAGCCACATCTGTCGTCACCCCGGTCTGGTGCACAATCCCAACCTACATCGGGTAACTCGGCTGAAGATCATCAGCCGGCTACTGCTGACGCTCCAGGACCTTCTCATCCTCCGACGACCGACAAGCCTAGGCTGAAGGTATCACGAACCGCACCCACTGTGAGGGTATGAGTACGTAACAGCGCATAGCCTATGCCGCAATGTCGGCGGTAGAATGTTGTCCAAGTTACTATCTAATCGACAACTCACGCAATTATATAATATACTTATCAAATCTCAATCACAGTCTAAGCACGATAAGATAACACAGAAGTTTATAACTAAAGACTAAACAACAACAATTATAAACTACTAAATAATAATATCTCAAACAAGCTCAAATACAAACTCGTATCTCAAGTTATTACAATTCAAGTTCTAAAACATGATAACTAAACCAGTCTACTAGCTAGTCTCTCGATCACTCCTGAGTGTCGGGGCCAAAGATAGCTATCCCTCATCAGGTCCATAATGAGTAGGGCAAGTATCTTCAGGGCAATCATCTCTAAAATTTCAACAGGTCCAGACAGGACAGGAACGAGCACAATCTCATCTAGAAAATCCAAGTAAATGACAGAGAACTATAAAGCAGTTATAGACAGTTGTATTGATGAACATGGCAGTTTATATTAAGGTGATGGTATAGAGAGACAGATAAAGTACAAAAAAAGTAAGTAACTAAACAAGAGAAGAATTATGGCAATAAAGACTGTAAAATAAAATCTAGATGAACTAGAGTAACATGATGAGTCCAGACGGTACAATATAAGTCGAGTGTAATCCCAATGTGAGTCTAATACAAGATGAGTCGAATGTGATTCTAATCCTTGTTCTAATAAGGTGATTCGAATAAGATGGTGCGAATAATGATTCACATGATGTTCTAACAATGATTCGAATAAATTCTCCAAGTGTGTTTTAAAATACTGAGTTATATATGTAAACGGCTAAGGGTAATACGGCACACCGCACACCTGGCCAAGTGTGGGATAGCTATCGTTCGAATATCATTCACAGAGGGGTGGTTCGAGTAGTAGGAATATTCACATGTCTAATCAGTATTTCCTCGTCCATTCTATTACAAGTAAATCCATAATCTGACACATCAATCAAATACAAGTCCAACCAGCACATGAAGATGCGAATAGGTGGTTCGAATAGTAGAGGCAAGACGAGTAAATTATCTGTGTTTTATATATAAATTCAGAAATAACAATACGTGTTTGTGACAGAGAATCGCATACAACTAACTAGAACTGAAGTACAATAATTGACAATTAAATGAGAGAACTATCAGAGAATGTACTCGCTTGATACTCTGAAAAGAGTAGTATAATATCAGATGTCTGCACCGGAGTCACAATGTCCTAAATAGAGCAGTACAGGTTATAATATGTTAAAAATAAGGTAAATGAATTTTATGATGCAATCTACATGATTTCTAGGCCAATCTAGGTCAAAGTCAACTCTAAGTCACACATGGTCAACTGTCTAGGTCGAACTAGGTCAAGGTCAAACTTGGTCAACTCTGGGTCAACCCAAGTCAATCACCTAGTCAACTAGGTCAAACCTAACCCAAACAAGTCTCACTAAGCCTAGCCAGGCTATTCTAGCAAGCACACATCATTTCAAGGCTATTCAAGCCAACAACACACATTCCACATGTGTATACATGTAATATACACACATGCCACAACATAGGAACCATGGGCTATATGCCATATATATAGTCCACACATATTATATATATAATTTAATATAAATATCATACACATATAAATATGCATATTATTCAAGAATATAGTTATACCTATATATATATACATCTAGAGAGATAGGCATGTGTATGTGTCAAATAGTGAAATAGGAAAACAGTGTTGGGTGTGTGACTAACATGTGTGCATAAATGAGTGACATGGCTATAGGGTGTGTTTGAGTAGCAGTGGATAGGTTATTGTGTGTGTGAATAGTGTGTGGGTGACATTGTGACAGAAATTAAATAGCGTAATGTGTGTAGAGAGTGTCATGTGTGTGACAGTGTGTATGTGACTGGAACCAGTGTACAATGGACAGTACATTATAGATGTTTCAGACCTGGATAGAATCAAGTGGCTGCAACCTGGCATATTCAATGTGGACTAAAAAATCACTCCAACTAACATAACAATCTAACACATACTAACTAAATAGCCTATGGCCAAGTGAGATGAGTCAAGCCAACTCTGATACACTCTCCATTCTCCTGATACCTTATTATTCTAACCATGTATACTAACTAATAATCAGTACACTAAACTGAACCCATATACTAGGGACACTAACTGATTTAAACATGACCCCAACCCATGAGCCAAATCCCACTCCCTGTGCAGTAGCCACAGGTTACCTAGCCTAAACCCAGTGCCATGCCAAGCAAGGCCTGGGCAACTCCATGTCAACTGATACCAGTCAGGAAGGACTGACACACTAAGGTGTATAGGGATGATACCATGCCCGACCTCCATAACATACCCACACTCACATGTATACAAGACATTCATACATATATATACATGTAATAACATATTCCTACCTGTGTATATCTGAATATATAAAAAAAAAAAAAATCTGAATATATATATATATATATATATATATATATATATATATATATATATATATATATATATATATATATATATACATGTAATAACATATTCCTACCTGTGTGTGTATATATATATATATATATATATATATATATATATATATATATAAAATATATATATATATATATATATATATATATATATATATATATATATATATACACCAAATGAGCTCAAGGATTGAACAACCAGTTGCAAGGGGGTCTGGAACTACTTAGGCAAATGCAGGACAACACAAGAAAGACTGAACATCAGTATATGTGAGGACAGAACTCAATGCAAGGCAACCCCCGGGACAGGGTGCAGTGATGAATACATACAGGGCATGGACAGGGCAGTAGGTTTCAGTCAGTAAATGGATCGTTGAAAGAGGACTGAACCACTTTTTCAGATAATAATTTACATAAATGGCATCCCAACCTTGGATGACAGTTGTTTATCATTAGAGGTTATCAAATGAAGGCTGCAATAAAGACATGAACTGTTCTCAGTTTTCTTAAGTTCTCAGAAATTTGAAGGGTATGGGTATGTGTGCACTTGCGTGTATGGGTGTGTGGATATGTTTCAAACTCAATTTTGTTTAACAGGAACAGTATGACAGGTTTCAGCTAACAGTGTGCTTTACAAACCAACTCATATCAGTTCAACTTCACAATCTCAAAACCAAGACTGAACCGAGCCCATAGGACTGTAACTCCATTACTCAGGCATATACATATATGTAGACATTATAAAATAGGTATCAATTATATTATTTAACAATTTAATTAACATTTGGACTCTGAAACTTATACAGTATCAGTAAAAATAGGAAATTTTCAATTGAATTCGAAAACGCAAACAACAACCAAGTCGAATCAAAATTAGAAGAATAAGGTGTACTGGTATAGGGACATGTCCTCGTGTCCAGGGAGGGTCCCTCGTGTCCAGGAATTGGGACACGTTGTGTCAAAACTAATATTCGATATTTCAGAAAACTGGAAAAATTTACTCATCGTACAGCCATGTCGAGCCTTCGTGGGCTCGACACAATGCTCGAGGTGGGTCGAGCTTGTGCGTATGGGTTCGTCCATAGTAGGGCTAGGAATCCCACACCCTGACCAGGATTAATCCTGTGTCGTGTCCAAGTTAGAATCTCGTATCAGTGAACGGCTGTGCGCGTGTGTGTGTATGTTTGAACTTTTCGTGCGGGTGGGATTTCTTCCAAACCCTTCGATGAAATTATCCCAAAATTTGTGTGTGTTGTGTCAGTCAGTAGGCCACCATGTCCACCAAAAATTAGGGCCTGAGTCGCCGTGTCGTGTCCTGTGTCAACCCCGAGTAGCAGGGCACTGAACCGAGCCAGTGCGCAGCGTGTCCAACACGGATTTGGACACGACAAGGACACTGATTCGTGCTCAGTCAAGCATGAAATCAATACATATATATAATACAAAAAATCTATTCAAACACTTTTCAAAAATATTCATTTTAAACCCTTTGTGGCATTTTAACAAACACTCAACAGTACAAGCTGATACGTGTCCGATACGGACACGAAATTGACATGACTCGAAACAAAACCTATGCTAGCAGCTAGGAGACTCCTAGGGATATGCACTCATGCAAAGAAATTGAAATTTAATGGTGATTATGAGGGTTTACTTATTGGTTGAACTTCCAATGAAAAAGCTTCAAAAGAGGGAAATCTCCTTGCTTGCCAATATCTCCAAATTGATTCAAACCTGAGATTTCTCTCCATGAACATAAAGTAGGGATTAATTAGAACCTAATGCAAAAGATTTGAGCCAAAAAGGACTTGAAATAAGGAAGTTATGGATCGGGAAAGATGGCTCCTTACCTCTTTCTTCAAAGCTTGAAAAAATTAATAAAAGAGGCAAGAACAAGGAAGAGATTATTTATAGGGAAGGGGGAGCCCTAGTGGCTGGTCATAAAGTAGGAAAATAGGGTTACGGTTTAGTCTAATGGCTATGGGCCTAACTGCACTAGTCATGGAACCAATTTCTAAGTCTCAAGTCTATGGACCAATTCACCAATCCTTCTATTTCAAACTTGATCCTAAGTGTCCTAACTTGAGTTGACTTAAGTTAGACTAGGGTCCATACCATGTTAACTTAGGTCACCAAGTCAAGGTCAAAATCTAGGACAGTCTCTTAAGTCACAGCTTAGCATAAGTCAAAATTAACAATCACCAATGCATTAAATCATAAAATAATTCAAAGAGGCCAAATGACCAAAATACTCTCATGTTCAAAAGTAAAAATAATTTATCCTAATGATATGTTCAGGCTCTAGGTCAGGCAGTCTCTTAGGTTACACTAGTAAGGAATCAAAATTACAAGCCATGACTTGAAACCGTTTTAAATTGATTAAAAATCACCAAAAATCATAATATAATGTAAATACAATAAATAATAATTATAAATACAAAATTTCAAAAATACCCTCATTCCAGAAACTGGGTGTTACAGAAGGAGACTCGCTTTGACAAATCCCTCCGAAAAGAGGCACCTCATGGGCTGGAGAGGCCCTACAATTTTGACATCTTGGCACAATTGGCCAACACACCGGCCAAATTGTCATTATACGAGATCCTGAGACTCTCCAAAGATGTTCACGTGGCACTGAGCGATGTACTCCAGAATGCCGACGCATATCTGACTCAGGTCAATCTCACTGGAAAGAGCCCGCCTGCAGATCTTCAGGACAACGCTTGCACAGGTGCAATGCCCAACATTGTCTTCACTCCACAGGATATGCTCATTAAGACCAACTTGCACGATCGGTCGTTGTATTACACTGGATACATTGGTGACGTAAAGGTAAATCGGATGCATATTGATCCTGGTTCTTTCATAAGCATCATCCCGAAGGGTGTGTTACATCATCATCGCATCCCTATGCATCGCTTGACGTCGACAAGCACCGCCATCATCCGTTTCAGTTCGGGAAGGAGCTACCTGATTGGGAAGATTCGTCTGAAGTGCCAAATCGGCGATCTTCAGTCAGAAGTGACCTGTTACGTCAAAGATGTGGATACTTCCTACAATATTTTCCTAGGACGTCCTTTGATACATAATTACATGATCGTGCCTTCCACGCTGCACCAGTGCTTCAAGTATGTCGACAAGCATGGCTTCGTGAAGACAGAATTTGCCGACATCGATCCCTTCAAAGGGGTCGAGTCTTATTACTCGGACTCCTGCTTGTACGAGAAGTCGAAGAGGCACCTTGTCGAAGGAGATATGCAAGCTCAAACTGAGACAGCAACGGGATCAGAAGAACCTCTGACGATCCACCTCCAAGCTCGCAAACCTGGCAAGATCGCACCCCTTACAGCCGCTCTGCGTAAGGATGCAGCCAAGTGCCAAGACCGACAACGGAGCCACTGACAATCAGACTGTCGAGAGTCGGCCAGCCACAAACGGAGAAGCTCAATCTTTCTGACAAGCCAATGACGATACATCTTTTCAAGAGGAATCGTCAGCCCAATGCAAAGTCGGGGGCTCCTAGCGAGCCAACAACTCCCCGTCCAGCATCGAGCACCAAACTGGGGGTCGCTAGTTCGCCAACGACTCCACGTTCTGCTCCACCAGCGGAACCCCTGATGATTAAGTTGCCCAAGTCATCCTCTCAGTCTTCATTTATACAGGGGGTGGCCGAAGAAGAACTAGAACTGGCTAAGTATATGGCTTCTCACACTGATGTTCTATCCGCAGATGATGTAATCCCACTAGAAAAGATACCTTACTTTATCAATAAAGGGCTATCTTTGAACTACCTCGAGCTTAATAAACTTTGTACAATGTATGCTATAGAACAAGGTATATGCACCCACCAACACACACAGGTGAAGACGCCTGCTTCATAGTCGAGGGAGGGGACCTTCCAATCATCTACGGTCGAAAGAATGATCCACAGCCCTTCACCATAGAAGAAGTCGATCTCGAGTCGGACGTCGGAAGATTGCCACTCTATCTGTATAGCTCCCAATCCAAATACCTCATACAAAAATTGGGGTACGATCTGGAGACTACACCAGGCTTTAACTACGTCACTGGTCCATGGTTACCTTTATAGTCGCCAGTTCTGGCTGGCAAACCACAGGACTACTACAACAAGACCCGATGTGGACTGGGGTATGTTACACCTGCAATGACCCCTGAAAGCTCAGATGAGGAAGGCGATTGGCATTCACACTCAACCGGATCACCAACTTCTGACTCAGATGTCAGCATCGGGGACGTATTCAGGCAGGTTTTGTCTGTCAATATGGCACTTGCCGACGCTTATGAAGAAGATGAAGACATTCCTGAACTCCTTGAATTAGAGCCGTGGGCCCAACAGCTGGATGCACAATAGGAAAAGTGGTTCAAATAATGAGAGCCTCCTACTGGAGATGAGGTTATGCAAGTTGACCTCGGTGATGAGTCTTCTCCAAAACCAATCTTCGTTAGTAAAAGCCTGACAGATGAAGAGCGAGAATCGCTACTGCAACTCGTCAAAGAATATATTAACGTGTTCGGCTGGAGCTATGAAGACATGCCAGGGCTAAACCCCAACATTGCACTTTACATGCTCAACATTCAGCCAGACGCAAAGCCGGTCAAGCAACAGCAGCGACACTTCTGCCCGGACATTATAAATACGATCGAAGACAAAGTCAACAAACTGATAGCCAGCAGCTTCATTCGTGAGAAAAAACATCCGGACTGGGTCGCCAATGTAGTACCGGTCCTCAAGAAGAATGGGAAGATTCGAATCTACATCGACTTCCGTAATCTGAACGAGGTGTGTTCTAAAGACGAGTTCCCCCTCCCTATCACTGACATCATGATTGACAACACTTGCGACTTCGAGCGCATGTCATTCATGGATGGTTTCTCGGGATACAACCAAATCAAGATGTCTCCCGACGATGAAAACCATACATCATTCCGAACAACGATTGGCACATACTGCTACAAAGCATGCCTTTTGGTTTAAAGAATGCTGGCGCCACGTATCAAAGAGCCATGAGTGTCATCTTCAGAGACCACTTGCGCAAGACCGTGGAGTGTTATGTTGATGATATCGCTGTCAAAAGTCGCCATAAGGGAGACCATTTGCATGATCAAAGGACGGTGTTCGACCTAATGCGAGCGCATAACTTGAAGATGAATCCTACCAAATCCTTTTTGGGCATATCCAGTGGAACATTATTAGGTTTTATCATTACTGCCCAGGGAATTCATATAGACCCAGAGAAGACGAAGGCAATCATGGAGATGAATCCCCCGAGAAATCTCTGAGAACTCCGAGGACTTCAAGGGAGGCTAGCTTACATTAGGAGGTTCATTTCTAACCTCTCCGGACAATGTCAACCATTCACCCACCTCATGAAGAAGGGCGTCTCATTCGTGTGGGATGAAGAATGCCAATGTGCCTTCGACAGCATCAAAAAATACTTGTCGAACCCTCCAGTCCTGGTGGCCCCGGTTGTTGAAAAACCATTCCTGCTCTATGTACGAGCGATGGAGCATTCTCTCGGTGCTATATTAGCACAAAACAATGATGCAGGCCATGAACAGACTATATATTACCTCAGTCGAATGATGATGGGGCCGGAGCACCGATATACCACCGTGGAGAAGGAATACCTCGCCCTGGTGTTCACCATTCAGAAGATACGACACTATGTCACGGAATAAACCATACATGTAATATCACGAGTCAACCCCCTCAAGGTCCTCATGACTGAACCAGGGGCACTCAGCTCTCGCCTCGCTACATGGGCAATATTGTTGTCCCCCTACCACATGATCTTCGTCCCGCGAAAGGATGTTAAAGGTCAAGCTCTGTCAGACTTTTTAGCGGCCCATCCAGGCCTGTAGTCAACCAGAATATACGAAAAAATCCCAGATAAGGTCGTCGACTCGCATGTGGCCTCCCACGAGGTCATATGGCAAATGTTCTTCGACGGCACTTCAAGAACCGGACCCAAGGGCAACATCGTCGTTGGAGTCAGAGTGGTACTGATTTTCTCCTCCGGGATGGTGATCAACTGGGCTTACTCCCTCACGGAGCCCTGTTCGAACAACGTTGTCGAGTATAACGCTTTAGTCATTGGCCTCCGACTTACAAGGTAGCTGGGGTTAGAATATCTTGAAGCATACGGAGATTCATAGTTAATCGTCAATCAGATCCGAGGTTCATACGAAGTCCGCCATGAAGATGTGATCCCCTATCACCAAATTGCGATCAACATCATTTCGTCGTTTGAAGGGTTCTTCATAGAATATGTTCCCAGACTCCAAAATATCAAAGCCGAAGCCTTAGCAGGCCTTGCCGCTTCCCTAGCAGTTCTGAACCATGCTCATCACTTAGTGGATATGGTAGGCCATTAATTGGTCTGTCCCAAAAACAATGTTCAATTTGTAACAAGTTATTCCGCTCAAACGGTCGACAAAACACCAGACTGGAGACAACCATTCATAGACTTTGTAGTCTATGGCATCCTGCCTGAGAACCCAAGGAAGCTACCTCAATCAGAAGGTGTTCCATCAGATTCTTCTACGATACAGAGACGAAAATGTTGTATCGATGATCCTACGATAGATTACTACTTCGGTGTCTAGCAAATACAGAAGCCAAAAAAGTATTACACGAAGCTCATGATAGTGTCTGCGGGGCCTATCAGCCTGGTCCGAAATTGCCAGACCATCTTCGCCGGATGGGCTATTATTGGCCCACGATGGTAGCAGATGCGATAGACTATGCAAGAAAGTGCAAAGCCTGTCAAGTTCACGCGAATTTCATCCACCAGCCATCCGAGTTTCTACATTCGACAGTGGCGTCCTGGCCCTTCGAAGCATGGAGAATGGACATCATCGGTCCGATCACTCCACCTTCGTCCTGGGGACATCGCTTCATACTTGCAATCACAGATTACTTCTCCAAATGGGCGAAAGCTGTTTCGCTTGCAGAAGTAAAGACTTCAAACATGGTCAACTTTCTCAAGCATCACGTCATCTATCGCTTTGGACTGCCCCGAAGGATCATCCACGATAATGGTCCACAGTTCAATAGCCACGCCTTTTATCAGTTCTGCAACAAACATCGAATTCATAATGTTGCTTCGACATCGTACAATCCGACAGCGAATGGGTTGGCAGAAGCATTCAATAAAACCATCATCAAGTTGCTCAAGAAGTTCGTGTCTTCAAACAAACGCGACTAAAATGAGAAGCTTGGTGAATGCTTATGGGCATACCGTACTACAGTCCGGACGGCCACTGGGAACACGCCATTTTCCCTGGTATATGGGAGTGAGGCAGCTCTCCCATTGAAGACTCAAATCCTCTCGCTCTGTGTCGCTCTCACTTACCAATTGACGACGGACAATAATTATCATTGCCGGCTACAAGAGTTGGAGGCCTTAGACGAAAAGTACCTACTAGCTCAGCAACGAATCGAACTATACCAAGTACGTATCTTGAGAGCCTTCAACAAGAAGGTTAAAATCAGAACATTCCAAGTGGGCGATCTCGTTCTGGCGGTTCGGAGGCCGATGGTTATGACTCACAAAATTGCCGAGAAATTCTAGCCAAAGTGGGAAGGTCCATTTGTCATCGAGGCTGTATTCTCCAACGGTGCTTACCGCCTCATAAAACAAAATGGAGACTTGCTCATGTTGCCCATCAACAGCAAGTTCTTGAAGAAGTATTATGTCTGAAACAACATCCTCCAAATCCCAGATTGTTGAGTTACGTACCCTCTGGTACCACTGAACTTACATTCTGACTCCATATCTCCCAAATGGTTGAGTTATGTACCCGTAGGTACCGTTGAACTTACACTCCGGTCACTCCAGATAAATCTATATCGCATCTTTTAGGTAGTAAGTCATGTATGATCATACCTCTGAACTTCCTTCTTAAAAGAGGTTCCTCCTCATGATCCACTACCCACACTTTCAGTAAACAAAAAGGGTAACAGATCCACAAATTTTCCGAAACAACCACGTCGATGTTACCTCTGAGTTGTTTCACTTCCGCCAAAAACAAATCACCCCCTGCATAGAGTTTCCACGTCCTTATTACCTCTAAGTTGTCCTATGTACCCCTTCATGGAGCCCACTTCTACCACGTCCTCCTTACTTCTGAGTAGAAAGGCTCTGTCGAAGAAACCCTCATGCTTGCCACGTCCTAATTACCTCTGAGTAAGTATGTTTGTTCCCTTTCGACTTATTATCCATACCGAAAACCGGAGAACGCCAAGGATAATAGGCCCTCAAATGTCCACTGTTGACCAAAAATATCCTCCGCTGAGTCCACCCCTGCCACGTCCTCATTACCTCTGAGCAGGAAGACTCCGCAGTTAAAAACCCCCATACTTGCCATGTCCTCATTACCTCTGAGTAAGTATGTTGATTTTGTCTCGTCTTATTATCAGTATCCTGAACCGGGATACGTCAAGGATAATAGGCCCACAAATGTCCTCTGTTGACTACAAATGTTGTACTAAGTTTCCTAGTACATGCCCATCATTTCTCATCATGCCCCGGGAGCCCAGCTGCTCCATGGCATTCTTTCTTTCGATACCAGGAACGTCTATGACCACCTTACTGTGGAATTGTTCTCAGTATCCCCATCAAACTTGTTATCCATACCTAAAACCTAGGTATGCCAAGGGTAACATGTCCACAAACAGTCCCCTAGCGGGGCAAACACCACCACACTACCATAAACGCAATAAGCAACGCAAATGAAGGGTAAAATAAAATATACTCTTTTATTTGAAAGTCAAAAGTTCAACAGGTTTTGGGACCACGTCTCTCTCAAAAACAAAAAAAAAGAAGGGAAAAGAACATAAAAAGCAAAAGAGCCGACTATGGTTCGGCGGTACATAATTCTAGGAGACGGTTCCTCAGCAAGGCAGTCCCCCGTTCAAACCGCTTCTTGGCTCGGCGCTCGGCCTCCTGAGACAACCGCTCCACATCATCCAAGTGCACGTGAGCCCGCCATCCATCCTCAAGCTTCTTCAGAGCGAGCTCCAGGCCAGCAGAAGATCGAGTAACTTTGTCAGCCTCCTGAATAATCATCCATTTTTTAGTACAGGCAGCTTCGAGTTCAGACTCTAAGAAAGTCAGCTTCCTCTGAAGCTCGAGGATCTGCTCCCCGGTGTCAATTACCCCATGGGAGGCAGTTGCTTCCCGAGCCGTGCAATCTTCACTCTCGCGGCTCAACTGATCTTATAGCTAAGACAGATCGCGGAGATCCTTCAGTATGACCGGCTTGACCGTATCCCGAGCGACCTTTACCTTGTTCACGGCAGTTAGGAGGAAACTGCGCTCTTGATCTATCGCAGCATACAGATAATCTTGCCGCAGCACCTGAAACTGGGCCACCAGCTGATCAGTCTCTCGGAATTTCGTCTCCAGAAGCGCAACTATCCCCGCCCCACCGAGAAAGGTTTTAAGAATGTCAATTTGACCTTGGACGCATTGTCGGGCCAAAGCGAAAGGGGTCTCCCATCCCACAACAGCTTCGACCCCTCTCTTCAAGTGGCGGTAGAAACTGTCAACCAAATCCTGCGACACTTCATCCGGAACTTCCACAGAGGACGACATCAAAGGAAGTATGGCTGGCAGTATCGAAGGAGGAGCGCTGGAACTTGCCACCTCTGCCACCTGGGAAACAAATTCTGAGCGAAAAGTCGCGTAAATAGCAGATAGCTCCTCCTCCGTCGCCCGAAGAGTCTGGATACTCGACAAGGCAGAAAGGTCGACCCTCGAAGCCACACGAGCAGAGGAGGACGCAGGGACCATTGTTCCCTGCCCCAGCTGTGCCGCCATCTGACCTTCCGAACTCTAGCCAACGGGAGGCCTTTCAATATAAGTCGAAAGAGGAGGGGGCATGCTCCCCTCCACCAGATCCCTCTGGCAGATCCTACCCTGACAATGTCCGTCATCGGCACTGAAGGGACAGGACCTGTATGTCCAGAGCAACCATCAATCAGTCTAACCCGAAGGATGTGATGATAGAGAAAATGGGCCTCCTCACTAGTTAAGATTTAGCTTATCTTACCAGGGGAGGAGTATGGAGGCTGCGGTTCGCTCACAGCCGCCGTAGTCCCCTCACCAGCGACCTCTAAATCAAATTCACCTGGTTCTTCTGCCCCAGCCGCCCCGGAAGGAGATACGACTGGTTCAGCATCACCCTGCCAAAATTCAACAGTCTCAGGGACGGGTTCCGTAGAGCCCTCCGTCACCCTAGGTTGAGGCCTCAGCAATATGGAACTCCTCGGCCGCCTCCGGAAGAACCCCAACAGAAATGATCGTAGTACACATGTCACTGACCAAAGTGGTCAGGGCCGGATCGACTTCAGCAATTAGTTCTCGGGAATCCGACTCCTCTGACGCCTACAAGAGCAAAGGAAAATAATTAGGCCATAGTTCAGAAAAAAAAGGAATAGTTATAATTCAAGTCACCTCAGAAACAGCATCAACATCCTTGATAAGCAGCCGACGGGGCCTAACTGCAGTCCATTTTATGGAATAAGTCATGCCGCCAGCAGCAGACTAACTTCTTCTTTGCTTGCGCGAAGGACCAGGCACATGAGACGGCTGATCCGCCACCACTTCATCGAACATAATAGGCAGCTGATCTGCCGCCACCTCGTCTAGAGGAGGGAGAAAGTCATCGACACCCTTCCCGCCATCCTCTTCATCCGCATCGGTGGACTCTGAATCCGACACAACAACGGTATTCTTCTTCTTCTTCCTCGTCTTGGCTCCCTCGGGCCTCTCCGCCAAGCCGATACCAACAATAAAATTGGTACGCGGGTCAAAGTTAACAGGAAACCTGTTCGCAGTGACGTGGTAGAGAGCCGCTAAATACAAAATCTCCCCTTGCATCTCAGCGTCAGGGACCGAGAAACTAGCACGGGTATGAGCAATGTCATAGTAATGCCAGGCCCTGATGTCATCCAGAACGCTGCCTTCGAAACCCAGGCAAGAGCTGGGACTCTCTAGGAACAGCTGGCTATACCCAAACTGGCGGGAAAACCTGCTGGGCAAGTAAGGTTCCAGGTAGACGGTATTGCGGTTACGATATACTAAGTACGAGGGACGGATGTTATGCAACCAAAGAAGCATCCTCACGGATAAAAGGAGAGGAGGCCCGGTCCCGTCAATGTGTACGCACCTCACCTCCTTATAAGAAAAATAGGAAACGGACACGAAGAAGTTTTACCCATCCACCCTCGCCAGCGCCCTCCGATAGGGGGGCATAGTGTTGTACTCCCAGGGCATCTGGCGGTACTTGAAGATAAAAGCATCATCGTCAGTTATACCGTTTTCTGGGCCAGGTCTCATTAAGGACAGATAGTGCATTAATAGCCACCCCATCACATAGTGGTATGGCAACTCAATTCGTTCAAAGTTTATTGCCGTATCACGGGCGATAACCTTGGATAAAAAGGTACGGAGGCCATGGTATATACTGCACACCATGGCCGGAAAAAGAGCCAGTCTGACCCCGAAGGCCAGCTTCACGACAGGAAGGATGAAATTTCGGCTGATCCTCTCGATGGAACCAAACTCTCCTGAGACTACGCAATTTCGTAGCATACCATCAGGAATCCTGCCCGGATTGCCTTCTCTGACAGCTGTTGGGTATCCTGATAAAAATAACCAAAGGAATCAGTTTGACTCCCAAAATTGTCGCTCAAGGCCTTCGATCTCTTGACGGTTGACACCAGATCCTGTATTTCCACTCGGGTCAGGGGATTCCGGGGAGTAACCCGGCCTGAGACACCTTACTTAAAAAGGTAGGAGAGCCAAGCTCTAGTATGCGAAAGGTTCCCTTCTGAGCTACCATCCTTTTTGATGGTCGTCTGCTGACAGTAACTGTGGTGACACAGTAACTCCTGGTAGACAGGAACGAAACTCGGATATCGTTGCTCCAAATCTTCGAACTCTTCGTTCGTTGGAGTATACACCTCGAACACTTCATTGCCCCAGGGCATCCTAGAAACTGCGTGCATCTCATGAAGAGCAAGACCAATCTCCCCTCCAGGCGCGAAGAAGGTCCACGTCCGCTGGTTGTACATCTCCAAGCGAGCCATAAACAACGCCTTGTTGATGGGCAGTCCGTGACATGTACCCCGGATGGCGTAATAGAGACCAACCTCACGCAGGAAAGTCTCATACTCTCGTAAAATACACCCGGTCAAATTGGCCCACGAAGGGATGGCGCGTATCCAGTTCAAAATCCAGAGCCGGCCAATGGGATAAGACACTTTTCGAGCAAGTTGATTCAGGATGGTGTCGACTTGAGAGAATGAGAAATTGGGACCTTACGCATTTAAAAAGATACCTGGGGCCAGTCCCATCATGTAGCGGCTGACCGGTTCCCTGCTCGCGTACGCTGATCCAATATGCTTATTGTAGTGGATGTTACCCACAATCATCCCCGACCGACTCGGGGTCAAGGATTCCAGCATCTTCCTGTCCACCGGCAACATATTGAACCACGCCAATAGGAAATGACGCTCCATCTGGGGGATGTGGATCTCCCTCCCAGCAGAAATAAAATTCCAATTCTCAGATATCTCCAAGACCTGAGAGTTCTTCACAGTCAGGGCATCCCCGAAGAAGAACGTCGGCTTCAAGTATTTTTCCTCCAATCGCCCTGAGTTCAGCATGGCACAGAGAAAGCGAAAGGGAAGGTTCTATATAAGATTCAGCCTCTCCTCAGGCTCGTTCTATGGAAGTTGGTCCGCCACCTGCTGGACAAGATGGTCAAACCGTACTTCTATGGTAAATTGGGCCTGACTCACCAGGGGTTCTCCTGCAGCATTTACTGGCAGATTTACTGAAAAGAGACAAAAGAAACAACAGGAGACGGCCATAAAAACTTTAAAAGAGTTCATGCGGCTCTGATTAGACGAGTTCTTATGCGATTCGGTTTTTAAAGAGTACATACGGCTCTGTTTAGATGAGTCTTTATGCGGCTCGATTTTTATAAAGTTCATGCGGCTCGGTTTAGACGAGTCCTCAAGCGGCTCTGTTTAGGTGGGTTCATATGCGGTTCTGTTCGTGGAGCATTATGCGGCTCAGTCCATTCGGAGCTCATGTGGTTCAGTTCAGTGGGATTTCATGCAGTTCAGTTCTAAAGGCGCTTATGCGGCTCAGACGTTCTTATGCGGCTCAAACATAGGGCATACCCCATGCGGCTCGGATATGAGAAGTTCATGCGGCCCATACAACATATGCGGCTTCATCGTACTGAACTTTAGGCAGTTCAATAACGAGGAAGAACGCATTGAATGTTGAGGGAAAGAAGGCTTGTGCATAAAAACGTGCAACAAAGCCATTATTATTAGGGTTTGAAGTGTTCGATCTTCCACGTGGTCCTTACCCTTAATGGTGATGTGGACGTCAGGATGGACTGGGGGCGCTACAGTCGGCGACAAAGCCGTCGCCTTCTTGCCTTTCGCCGCAGCAGAGGCCTTGGTAGCTTTGGAAGCTTTGGAAGCTTTGGGGGCCATTATTGAGATGATGATCGGAGAAGGAAACACAGCGGCTTAGGGTAAGAGAAGAGGAGGACAAAATAAAGTAAAGAAGTCTCCATGTCCTAAACATACCCATATTTATAGGAAAACATGGGGGCACGTGGACCGATAACCACTTCGGGTCGTGTACTGCAGGCAAAATCGACTCCTAGGACTTTGCCCCCTCTCATAAAGGTGATTCACCGAGGCATCAAATCCAAATATTTAATGAACCGACTCTTGGGATTCTCCCAAAAGACAGCTCTAAAATGAATTAAGGGCAATTAATAAGACGCACACGTGGCAGGGAGCCCATGCGGCTGGGGAGTCTATGCGGCCAGGAAGGCCATGCGGCCAAGACAGACCATGTTGCCAAGAAGGCCATGCGGCCAAGTCCATGCGGCCAGAACATCCTATGCGGTCAGAAGAGCTCATATAGCCATGCTTCTTATTCAAAGTATTTCAATTTTGCAAATTGAAAACATTGAAGGGGGTCTTGTAGAAGCATGAAAAAGAACAAGAAAAGCCCATGCGTCTCAAAACAGAAGGAGCCCATGCGGCTCAAAACAGAAGGAGCCTCATGCGGCTCAGGAATCTATTAGAGCCTCATGCGGCTCGGAACTCCCTAAACAGCTCTATGCAGCCCAGGTAAAAGCACGTGGCCATAAGCTGTCTGCTTCCACAGCTGGCCATAAAGTAGACGCCCAATTAATTGCTCTGATGATAGCTCTGACACAATGAATGACAGCTTTGACACAATGAATGATAGCTCTGACATAGAGCTGAAATGATGATTCTGACATGATGCGTGCTCCTAGGAAAAAAAGAAAATATTTTATATAGTTGGCATGATCCGCCAAGTCCCAAACCCCCCTATGCGGCTGCCCTCTTCATGCGGCCGCCCTCTTCATGCGGCTGCCTCCTTCATGCGGCCGCCCTTTTCATGCGGATGCCCCTCTTCATGCGGCTACCTCCTTCATGCGGTTGCCCTCTTCATGCGGCTGCCTCCTTCATGCGGCTGCCCTCTTCATGTGGCTTCCTCCTTTATGCGGCTGCCTCCTTCATGCGGCTGCCACCTTCATACGGCTGCTATCCTCATGTGACTGCTACCTTCATGCGGCTAGGATCGTGGGGGCCATCCGTATGTGGTTCATTTAGAGATCCTACTCATGCGGCTCTGTCAGGACGTCCCACTCACAACAGTTGAGACACGTGGCGGTCCTTATGGCAGTTGAAACACGTGGCGGTCCTCATAACATTTGAGACACGTGGCAGTTTTATCCCCTTGGAGTTATGGCTGCTAGCAAATCATAACAACCCAGATTCAGTGCAATCATCATAATTACCAGGATCAAATCAGGTTTAATTACAATCGAACAGATTAAACACGTGGCAGGATATCCGAGCTTGGCATGACAAATTATGAAGATTCGTGGCAATCGACATTAATTGCCTATACGGATTCAGCATAATCAAAATTAACTGTCAGATTTGATGCAATCAAGATTAATGGTCCAGATTATTGGCCGCCGACTTTTTAAGGGACAATCATTACAAACCCTAATGATCACACCCCACTCCTATAAATAGCAAGGTGCCATTCCCTTACAAAAAAGACCGAGAGACGAACAGGAAGACAGACATAAAAAGAGAGCACACCCGGTTGGACGCACAGAGAGAGAAAGGCACGCGCAGAAGAGTCTCCCCGCACGTTCTAAGAGCATTTCTTCATCAGAGCCAAGGCTACGTCCGATCGTCCAAGGAGTAAGGTAGAGCTGTCGTCGCTTTCCCGAGACACTACCGTTACCCCCCAGAAAAAACTAAACAATTGTACTTCGATTATTGTACCTAGGTTTTCATTCCTAGGCTTTCTTTGTATGAGCGAGTTTGTATCGTGAAGTAAAAGTCCAGTCCTCCTATAAAATTGTTATGTTCTTTTATAATCAATGGCAAACAAGTACAACAAGGGAGCACAAAAAAGTGAGATAAAACCCAGGCAAAAATAATAATACTAGTAATAATAAAAGCCTCGGTCGTAACCTTGGTCCACAGCCTGTCCTAGCACGATAGACCAACCCAACAACCAAACAAGGACATGGGTTGAACCATGCACCATGACAGTCCATGTCCCTCGGCTACTAATAGAAGGCAGAAGTATAGTCAAATCATTTTTCAAGCGGCCATTCATTCCTACGGCTTTCTATATTTGGCAGATTTATCCCCGCGATACTGATTAAAAAGAATCCTCAGATCGTGTTAACCCAGCAGGGCGAGCCATACCATAATATATTTAACAAATTGATTATGCACCGGTCCCCCGGAGGGCCACCGCGCTAAAATATATAACACATAGCTCGTAGGAGTCGAATACATCCATCCACTATAGGCGAATGAAACCATATCCGTGGCGGCCAACCCGACACGTCAGGACTGGACCTGGGGTGGCTAGTATGGCACGATCTCGGAATTCTTCCCACCCAATGCATCTGCCAAGTTATTTGCTTAGTTAATCCCTAGGTTATCCTTGGAGTTCTCATGTCGTGGTCACATGATCACTCCCCTAGATGTCGTACATCGTACGAGTACCCCAAGAAGGGATCCGTACTGGCTCATGGAGTCATAAGTATGTACCCCCTTCTTGGTGTAATGCAACACACAACACATACCACATCATTGTTACTGACCATTCGCTATGTAAATATTGGACTCTTGGAGGTATTGGCAGGTATCACGTAGGAACACTTAGCTCACAGAATAGCACCTCGATGCTCACATAGATTGTACCATAGTACACACATAGGTTATCCAGCACTCACATGGGTAGTCAGTTCAGGAATGAGAACCAAGACACAAGGACTCATGCAGCTAAGACTCATGTGGCCAAGACTCATGCGGCCCAGCAACGAAGTCCGCATGACTTTATGCGGCTAGGCTTATGCGGCCCAGAAATGAAGTTCGCATGACTTCATGCGGCTAGGCTCACAAAGGTCATGCAGCCAAAGCTTATGCTGCCAAGAGTACTCTACCGCAGGACTTCAAACGGCAATACTGCTCATCTTCTTAAAAATCCGAAAAGAAAGAGCCATGGAAGCCATGGCCTCCAAGCCCCGTCCATCCTCCGATTTACGTTGAAAATTGGACTTCCATAGGTCAAAATGGGGTAGAATAAAATTCTCTACAACATGGAACAACTAGATTCTAAAAACAAACCAGTTTAGTAGATCAAAACCGAGGAAAACTGAAATAACATAAACTTAGATCTACAAGAATTCATCCATTAAAACCGAAAATACTAATTACTAAACTTGTAGAGGATGATGAGAAGAACAATAGAGACAAATATTTTTAAAGAAAAAGTCAAGGGTGAAATTGCACAAATCTCCACTTTTGAGCAAGTTGTACTTGCCTAAGTGGGTTGGTGGTTGAGGAAAATAAATGGAAGAGTGAATGAGGAGATAGAGAGAGAGAGAGAGAGAGAGAGAGAGGAAGATAATATAAATAGGGGTTGGGGTGGCTTAAGAAAACCCTAATCTCTAAACATGCTCTAACCATTCCACTAATGATGTACTTAAAAGCTACATGCAACCATTAATAAATAGTAAATAGAATTATGCACATTCTAAATATAGGATAGCATGTACAGATTTCTTGAAAGAATACGTATATCGGGATCGGAGAGTGACATCTCTATCCTCCTTAGAAAAATTCCATCCTCGTAATTTCAGCCAAGATAATGATAGAGGAAATCCTGGCAAGCAAGGTGGAATTAAAATCTACGCAAGCAACCTATCATTAGCAATCATTGATCATATATTTCAAAATGGTGCAAAACAAGCATATAAACAGATTACCAATGAATGAGGAGAAATATGCCTTCAGAGTCGAATAAGTGCAGGTATCGAGATCTAATCTCGTCCTCGCGCTCCCAGGTTGACTCTTCCGGAGAGTGATGTCCCCAAGCGACACGGACAAGGCTAATAGTCCGGTTCTTGAGCACCTTCTCTTGCCGATCCAAAAAAGATACGGTTGTTCCTCGTAAGTTAGGTCGGTACCAACGACTAACTCCAAATGGTCGAGGACATGACTCAGATTCGGGACATACCTACGCAAATGAGATACATGAAACACATTATGTACATCATGTAGCGAAGGCGAAAGGGCATGACGATAAGCAACAACGCCTACCCGAGCGAGAATACCAAATGGACCAACGTATCTCGGACTAAGCTTTCCTCGGGTTCCAAATCTAATGACATCCCGAGTAGGCAAAATTTGCAGAAACACTTGGTCACCAACACCAAACTCTAGAGGTCTACAATGTTGATCTGCCCAATGTCAGTGTCTGTCCTGCGTAACTCGAAGTCGCTCTCTGATCAACTTGACTGTCTACACTGTTTGCGTGATCATCTCCGATCCTAATAATTTTTGTTCTTCCATATCGTCCTATGCCAGAGGGGACCTGTATTTTCTTTCATATAATACTTCAAACGGTGCCATCTGTATACTTGCCCGATAACTATTATTGTAAGAGAACTCTACTAAATGAGGATGATCTTCCCAAGTTCTGCCAAAGTCTAATGTACAAGCCCGTAACATATCTTCCAAGGTCTGAATGGCTCTCTCTGACTGTCCGTCTGTTTGCGGGTGATAGGCTGTACTGAATCTCAACTTGGTACCCAAACTTTGATACAAACTCTGCCAAAAGTGAGAGGTGAACCGTGTGTCTCGATCTGATACTATGCTGACTGGAACACTATGCTGCCTTACAATCTGTTTTATATATATTTCTACCAGCTGCTCAGTAGACTGCCTACTCTGAAAGAAAGAAAATGTGCAACCTTCGTGAGCCGATCCACGATTACCCAAACTGTGTTTCGGCCGGTCGAAGATCTAGGTAAACCGGTCACAAAGTCCATCTTGATGTGCTTCCACTTCCACTCCGGAATAGGAAGCAGATGTAACAATCCTACTGGTCTCTACTGCTCTGCCTTCACTTGCTGACATACTAAACATCTGGATACAAACCTCGCTATCTCCCTCTTCATGCCTTTCCACCAAAAGTGTTGCTTTATATCTTGGTACATCTTTGTGCCCCCGGGATAAATGGAATAAGGAGAACTGTGAGCCTCTGATATAACTTCCTGTCGAAGGTCCCCTGTAACGCCCTAGTCCCAAAATACTTAGGACTAGATACGTATCCATGCCAGCTGCATTCATACGAAGTATACCCCAATATATGGAAATCTCGTATGAATACATAAGCTGTATAATGCAGTAGAACCATAATAACTAAATCTCATCCACTGGATAAATAAATGATATAAAAGCAACTTTGAATTTTGTCATATATAAAATCGTTGGGCGGAGACAAAGTCCACTACCAACTTCCTCAATAAAATGTACAAGAAGTGATCGATAAAATATCGAGACGAACCAAGCGCAACCATCTTCGAAAGAATGGAGAGATCACGGTCTTGGCTAGAACACCTGCAAAATCACAGAAGCACCACCTGGGGAAATAACCAGGTCCTCAGACGGACGTAACAAGATACAATAAACATGCCATATAAATACTGAATATAAAATATGCCACAATCAAAGAAAGTGACAAGACATAAATAAGGTAAACAAACCATACTAAAGTGAACATGTAGTGAGAACAAACCTTTCGTCGCATGAGCCCTGGCTGTAATGGGATCTGGTATAGTCCCCACTTGGGCACCAGTGACCGATAGCATGACGTTAAAAAACGACAGTAGCCAACCTGAGAGGCTCATACCCGTATCTCCAGCGGAGCTTCCGGGTTATAAGGGAAGTGCAATAGAAGCCCATACGATAAGGAAATGTTCTCTCCACCCAATGTACCTGTCAAGTCGCATCTACGACCATGTATCTCTACTAACTGCTAAGTCTCCTAACACGCCTCTATTAGCAGTTAGCCCTAACGCATGCACATGGGGGATCAGCCCACACACAAGAACCTCTACATGATACTCATCTCACATATCCTCGTGATACAACTGTGTCATGGTATATGCAATACACTACAATGGTAGTCCCTTAACTCTAGGTCCATACGCAACCAAAGGATAAATAACAAAGTACATCTAATATCACTGAGCAGGCAGTAAATCAAAAATTGAAAATAAGTGAACAGTGATATATAATAAAATGCAAACTCAAATAAACAGTATAATGGCAAGGTATCTTGTCTGCGGTGCGAGAAAGGCAAATCCAAGAGTAGCAAGTGTCAGCACCCAAAACTCACAAATCACTGATGACTCCAGTCGCTGAAACAAACATCAAAATTGATCTCGGTGAAGAAGATGTACCTAGGAAACGCTTGTCAAAAAGTCAAATTCTGGAACAGGGGCAAAATCGTAATTTCGGATAAATACGATGTCCGCCGTTGGACCCGCTTTGCACCGAAATGCACGCCAGAACCTACGGTCTCTAAAGTCGTCAAACTACATGTCTACAGATTTGTTTTGACGAGATGAACCCAACGGTATGTCCAATTTTGGATTCCGGTGGGCCGTGCATAAAATCGCCCGTTGAGTGGAATTGTGGGCCCGCCAAAATAGCGTCCCGATCAACGGTCTCAGAATCGGACCAAACTTGGCTCACAGGACCAGAAAAATATTTCGAGTCCAATGGCGCAAGTTTCGTCACGATTTGACGAGTGTGCACAAAGTAATTAGAAAATTCCGAAAAGCCCGATACGCAAATATTCGACGGATACAGACCAAATTCGTTGCGCACACGCAACCAATTTGAATTTCGTCAATTTTTGCATGTCCACAAATTCGATACGGACCTTTCGGTATTTTCGGTTCATGACGGGGTCGCCCAGTTTGTCGGGACGTACCTCGTACGGGGTTTTAATATTTACAAAAATAAATTTTTTCGAAAATTTTAATAAAATTAAACATGAAATTTATTGCAGAATAATTAAATCTATTTGAAGGTGATGAAATAGGATCATGTGGGCTATATACACGAATTTACGGATCTACAATCGGATTAGAATTGAAGGAGGAATTTAATGGAGAAGTCGGATACCTTAAAGTGGGAATCCGTTGTTGTTGTTTGTCGATGGTTCCTTTGTCTTCTTCGCGAGCACGACTTCGCCATGGTGCGTCCGAGCTTTGCCATGGAGTGGGGGGGAGGAAGGAGGAGAGAGAGAAAAAAGGAGAGTGGAGGAGGAGAAATAATGAGAAGGGGTTAGGATTTAGTTTTAGGTTTAATAAAACATAGCAAAAGAATTCAATTAATTAGGGTCGGCCACCCTATTACTAAAAGCTGCTGTATGCTAATTACTTTGTAAAGGGGGTACGACACAATTGCTGTTAGCAATTTTATTTGCGGCTTGGGTGGTCGGGTGGGGCCGACCACCTACTGCGCCTTTTTTTTTCCTTTTCTTTTTCTTTTCCTTTTCTTTTCCTTTTCTTATTCCTTTTTCATGGTGTTGGGGGGTCGGCCACATATGTGGTTGCTGCTGCTGCTATTTCGTTTCATTCATGTGGTGGTCGGTTGGTGGTGGGGCCGACCACCCACCCCCTTTTTTTTTTTTTTTAAACAACTCTTATCTTCTTCTATAGTTAACTATATATATATATATATATATATATATATATATATATATATATATATATATATATATATCAAATTGAATCAAATCAAATTCTACAAAATCCAAAAAGAAAATTTTAATATCATCTATCATACATAAAATCAACTTAAAAACATATATTCATATATTTAAATTGTCATAAAAGGCACCATAATAATATCACATTAATATCAAATAATATCAACAATAATCAAATGTCTATTTAATTTTCACAAAATAACTCTAGTAATAAAAAAAAATAGAATTGTTCCAACGTGTGAACCATACCACACATCCTCATTTGGGTCCCGGAACATGTACAATATTGAAAAATATTATTTAATAATAAAATACCAATAATTGTACAAATTTTAAAATAATTAAAACCATAAATTGTATAAATTTATTTTTAAGTCTAATAAAATAATTTAAAATAATTTAAAAATAGGGGGTTTTACATCCTACCCAACTTACAAGAATTTCGTCCTCGAAATTTAGGATTAATAGGGTAGATAGGGTTGTGGGATAGGAAGAGTTCGTCAATACCAAAATATAATTAAATTTTGGAGGGGACGATGAAACGGCGTTCCACACAACCGTGCATTAGAAAATTGTGGAGTTGACATATAGAAAAATTATATCATGATTATGGAATTCAAATAAGGATTGCTAGTGAAGGTAACAAAATTTTGAATATCTAATATTTTAGAGAACAGTAAGGAATTGAGTAGACCAAAGAGAACAAATTAGACAGTTAGGAAATATGATCACTTAAGGGAGAACTGGATACTAATCATCTTAGTCGGGGTTTGATTTAAGTGAACGATTAGAATCATTTTCGAGTGCTCAAGGATAATTGGGAGGACACGATAACAATTCTAGGGTTAAGGAACGAGGAGTAGTTAAAGGCGAGGATATAGCCACATGAGTCGGTCGGTGGCTATCTACATTTGCGTATAATTAACCGATTGGGCAACCAAAGATGATGCCTTAAGTCTATCTAGAAAGTACAGTACCTTGTCTTTCCAAAATAAGTAAAAGACAAGAACAACAAAGGTTTCAAAGACGGTATTATTTATTGCGTACGAATTGCGGGGTTCATAGGCGGCGAAAATAATTCAAAAGTGAATTGCCAAGGCTGTCGCGGATGAGACTCTAAGGCAAGTTTACTATGTCTTCATCCACGTAGAATAATATGTGATAAGCGAACCAAAGTACAATAGGTTGATCAGACAATCATGCACCGGTTCTGATTAGACAATATGTTAGTGGGTGCACCCAATAATATATGTCATGATCAAGCTTGGTAACGAAATAAGCTTGCAAAACTGAAGCTATGCTAGCGGCATGAGATAGCCAAAATATGAGCAAGGGAGGTACTAATGAAGGAAATTAAATAGTCCCGAATCTTTTAAAATCAAGGCTCGTCCGAAGTTTGGGCCTATACAGTTGTCCTAGTTTTCTTCATTTATGACTTGGTAGACTAGATAAGGTAGGGTCCTCTGAATTTAGTCTAAGTAAACTTACTAATGTGGGCCACAAGGACAATGGGTTTGTTAGGTGGTGGGGTATTCTACCCAACTTACAAGAGTTAAGCTAGTAGTGTGATGGGACAATGGGTCAAGCAATCAAGATAAAGCACAAATTTAAGCATTTAAGGAATTAAGTAGGACGCAATCACATATCGGGTCGAAAGAATTGAGTCGAGGTTGAATCCCTATCCGTGGTCGAAAATATATCGGTATCATGGTAAAGATTATAGTTTGGCCATTTTGACCATAAGGTCATATCAAGAAATAGAGTACAAGGAGACGGGTTTTGGTGGGACATGATATGTCTACAGGAAGGTGGGCATGTCTAGGTCTTATACATAAAATTTGTTGGAAGGAAAAGTCTAGTGTTGTGCTCCAAATATTTAAGTCACGGTAAGGGTCACCAAAAGACCTAAAATCGAAAGTGGGAGTTCACGAGGTGATAATTAATGTACAATAATAAAGGAGATCAAGTTAAAGCATGAGATAAAATTAATTAGAGAATCCCGCAAAAATAATTTAGGAACACAATTTCGGAAAGAAGATAGTCTCCTAGATGAATACAGTTAAGGAAGCATTAACTAATTATTCAAATTGCAAATGGGTTAGAAGGTCGCAATTAAAAGATCTAGAATTGAAGGAAGGTCGAGTAAGCCGAGGTGGAAATACAGTCACATAGCTGGGTAGATGACTAACAACACTTGTGTATATACTACTATCATGGTCATAAGTGAATTGGCAATTAGTGTGGAATACTTCTAACTCATTAGGACTACCTTTGTGGCCTACAATTAATATTTCAACTCGAGTTTCCTCCAAAAAGATTCAAAAATAAACTTTCAAAAATAAACCACCAAAATTTGTATTCACTCCAAGCAGTTCAAATTCATCAAAAAAAAATTAAATCACTCTCATAAATCTCAAAACAAAATTTTTTATCGCGTTTCTACTAACCTTTTCCAAAATTAATGTTTAAACTCAACTATTTAATTCAAGAGTTCATAATTTACGAATCCATAAAATTTCACAATCAATCAAAAATTTAACACTCTAAAATTTTCAAATAACTCATAATAAAACTCTTAGCATATTAAAAGCAATCTCAAAAAAATTTAACCTCCATGCTCTCATCAATTTTAACTTCTATTAATGCTAAGTTACTCCAACAAAATTACAACTTTTAAATGGTAACTGTTAGCCCAATGATTATATCATGTTTTTGAATATGGCTAATCAATTAAGTTTAACACAATGACATCACTAATATTCATGTAATTACTATCATGTTGCTACTTAAACTTAGCATTGTCCTAATCTTAGCATTGTTCTAATATTAGCATTGTCCTAAATGTTCTATATCAATATTGCCATGCTTGTATCATATTTCTGTTTGTCTAACATGTATTTTTAGACATGCAATAAGCATGATCAAGCTTTGTCAAACCAGGACATATGCAATGGAGAATTAATGATGGGCCAAAGACGGCGTCATACAAGAAGCTTTCTCTGAACCGCCTAACGACCTATCCGGACTTGGTCCTCCTGCAGTTGCGGATTTGACCGAGATTTGCTCATAGAGTTCTGCCCGAATTCTGCCCGAATTCTGACAGAGTTCTCCCTTTGGAAATCCTATAAATAGAGAAGGATTTCGATCATTTCAACACACTCATTCACTTTCATATCTCTTCTCTATAAGCCTACTACTTCTTCCAAAGTATTCTGAGCTATTCATTTTCAAATCCCAAGCCAGTTACAATCCTCTAGTCGATTTGCCAGTACGGTACGGTCTAGAAGATTTAGAGTGGTTGTAATCAGAGGCTTGATTGAAGTTACACACTTCACAATTGAAGTTGGTCGAGTACTTCGGATCAAAGCTCGCGTTGTAGAAGTTGCAAGATCTTCGGATGAAAACTTGTGGTGATTTTCCATAGTGGATTCAACTGGAAGCTAGAGTTCTTCCGACTGGACTAGTCCTCAACAGAGGGAAACCAGTATACATCCTTGTGTTTGTGTTTGCTCTCTACTCTCTACTTTTTATTTACATATCTGTGATATATTATCTGTGATCTTGTTACTAACATTTTTAAATAGTTAATTTCCGCTGCCTACTCTATTCACCCCCCCTCTAGAGTATTGTGTTTTACAACTCGTTCCTACAATCGGTCCTACAGTAACTTCCTGTAATCAATCCAAAAAAAAAAAAATTTCCATCACATCCTTCGAAATTCTCCAAAAAATTTAATATTAGCAATCCCACATTAAACTAAAATTCTCAAATAATCTTATAAGTCAAAATATTTTTTTTATCTAAATAGATCTATAAATCATCAATCATAGGACACAATTTAAAATAAAGAAAAATTCTCAAAATTTGTTTTCATAACTTTCAAATATTTAAACCAAAATTCACCGTCAAACTTCCACTTAAAATTCAAAATTTACTAGACACAAAATTACAAGTTGTATGATTCAAATTTAAATAATTTATACTACCACATTCAAAATTTAAGATCATTTTCAATCCAAATTTATAACTGTTCAAATGTGTATAACTATAATCCAATGAATCATAACATCAAAACTCGAAAATCAAATAATTTTATATTTGTTCCAAGATGTATATCTATCACTCAAAACTCATAAATATCACAACTCAAAAAGCAAATCAATTTTATACTTGTACAAGGAAGGTACAACTATAACCCAATAAATCATAAATATCAAATCTTGAAAATCAATCAATTTCTTAAACCAAGTATAAAATTCTATAATTCCTCTGGTGTTTACTATTTAGAAATCTCAAGTTTAGAACTTTTCGTGGCAATATCCTACTTTACCAATTACTAATCATTAAATCACAAAAAGCCTTTTCAACTTAATTAGTCTTAAATGTATCCCAATTGCCAATATAACCATTCTAGCCATGTATTTTACCTACGAGCATATACTAATGTAGTCATCTTCCTAGTTGACACTAAGCACGAAAATAAGAATCAACGGTAGAAAGGAATCAAATAAGATGCAATTCAAGGAAGTCGATCGAGAGTTCGAAATGTGAAGCCAAGGGAAGAAGTCAAGCTGTATGGATGAGATTCCTAGATTCTAATCCTATGTTACATGTTCACACCGGTACAATTACGTAACCGAAGTGACAAACTCGACCTGCATGGGCCACCACAAAAACATGTAACGCCCCAGTCCCAAAATACTTAGGACTAGATACGTATCCATGTCAGCTGCATTCATACGAAGTATACCCCAATATATGGAAATCTCGTATGAATACATAAGCTGTATAATGCATTAGAACCATAATAACTAAATCTCATCCACTAGATAAATAAATCATATAAAAGTAACTTTGAATTTTGTCATATATAAAATCGTTGGGCGGAGACAAAGTCTACTACTAACTACCTCAATAAAATGTACAAGAAGTGATCGATAAAATATCGAGACGAACCAAGCGCAACCATCTTCGAAAGAATGGAGAGATCACGGTCTTGGCTAGAACACCTGCAAAATCACAGAAGCACCACCTGGGGAAATAACCAGGTCCTCAGAGGGACGTAACAAGATACAATAAACATGCCATATAAATACTGAATATAAAATATGCCACAATCAAAGAAAGTGACAAGACATAAATAAGGTAAACAAACCATACTAAAGTGAATGTAGTAAGAACAAACCTTTCGTCGCATGAGCCCTGGCTGTAATGGGATCTGGTATAGTCCCCACTTGGACACCAGTGACCGAGAGCATGACGTTAAAAAACGACAGTGGCCAACCTGAGAGGCTCATACCCGTATCTCCAGCAGAGCTTCCGGGTTATAAGAAAAGTGCAATAGAAGCCCATACGATAAGGAAATGTTCTCCCCACCCAATGTACCTGTCAAGCCGCATCCACGATCGTGTATATCTACTAACTGCTAAGTCTCCTAACACGCCTCTATTAGCAGTTAGCCCTAACGCATGCACATGGGGGATCAGCCCACACACAAGAACCTCTACATGATACTCATCTCACACATCCTCGTGATACAACTGTGTCATGGTATATGCAATACACTACAATGGTAGTCCCTTAACCCTAGGTCCATATGCAACCAAAGGATAAATAACAAAGTACATCTAATATCACTGAGCAGACAGTAAATCAAAAACTGAAAATAAGTGAATAGTGATATATAATTAAATACAAACTAAAATAAACAGTATAATGGCAAGGTATCTTGCCTGCGGTGCGAGAAAGGCAAATCCAAGAGTAGCAAGTGTCAGCACCCAAAACTCACAAATCACAGATGACTCCAGTCGCTGAAACAAACATCAAAATTGACCTCGGTGAAGAAGATATACCTAGGAAACGCCTATCAAAGAGTCAAATTCTGGAACAGGGACAAAATCGTAATTTCGGATCAATACGATGTCCGCCGTTGGACCCGCTTTGCACCGAAATACACGCCAGAACCTACGGTCTCTAAAGTCGTCAAACTACATGTCTACAGATTTGTTTTGACGAGACGAACCCAACGGTATGTCCAATTTTGGATTTCGGTGGGCCGTGCATAAAATCGTCCGTTGAGTAGAATTGTGGGCCCGTCAAAATAGTCCCGATCAAAGGTCTCAGAATCGGACCAAACTTGGCTCACAGGACCAGAAAAATATTTCGAGTCCAATGGCGCAACTTTCGTCGCAATTTGACGAGTGTGCACAAAGTAATTGGAAAATTCCGAAAAGCCCGATACGCAAAAATTCGACGGATACAGACCAAATTTGTTGCGCACACGCAACCAATTTGAATTCCGTCAATTTTCGCACGTCTACAAATTCGATACGGACCTTTCGGTATTTTCGGTTCATGACGGGGTCGCCCGGTTTGTCGGGACGTACCTCGTACGGGGTTTTAATATTTACAAAAATAAATTTTTTCGGAAATTTTAATTAAATTAATCATAAAATTTATTGCAGAATAATTAAATCTATTTGAAGGTAATGAAATAGGATCATGTGGGCTATCTACACGAATTTACGGATCTACAATCGGATTAGAATTGAAGGAGGAATTTAATGGAGAAGTCGGATACCTTAAAGTGGGAATCCGTTGTTGTTGTTTGTCGATGGTTCCTTTGTCTTCTTCGCGAGCACGGCTTCGCCATGGTGCGTCCGAGCTTTGCCATGGAGTGGGGAGGAGGAAGGAGGAGAGAGAGAAAAAAGGAGAGTGGAGGAGGAGAAATAATGAGAAGGGGTTAGGATTTAGTTCTAGGTTTAATAAAACACAGCAAAAGAATTCAATTAATTAGGGCCGGCCACCCTATTACTAAAAGCTGCTGCATGCTAATTACTTTGTAAAGGGGGTGCGGCACAATTGCTGTTAGCAATTTTATTTGCGGCTTGGGTGGTCGGGTGGGGCCGACCACCCACTGTGCCTTTTTTTTTCCTTTTCTTTTCCTTTTCCTTTTCTTTTCCTTTTCTTATTCCTTTTTCATGGTGTTGGGGGGTCGGCCACATATGTGGTTGCTGCTGCTGCTATTTCGTTTCCTTCATGTGGTGGTCGGCTGGTGGTGGGGCCGACCACCCACCCCCCCTTTTTTTTTTTAAACAACTATTATCTGTTTCTATAGTTAACTATATTGATATATTTATATATATATATATATATATATATATATATATATATATATATATATATATATATATATATATATATATATATATATATATATATATATATCAAATTGAATCCAATCAAATTCTACAAAATCCAAAATGAAAATTTTAATATCATCTATCATACATAAAATCAACTTAAAAACATATATTCATATATTTAAATTGTCATAAAAGGCACAATAATAATATCACATTAATATCAAATATATCAACAATAATCAAATGTCTATTTAATTTTCACAAAATAACTCTAGTAATAAAAAAAATAGAATTGTTCCAACGTGTGAACCATACCACACATCCTCATTTGGGTCCCGGAACATGTACAATATTGAAAAATATTATTTAATAATAAAATACCAATAATTGTACAAATTTTAAAATAATTAAAACCATAAATTGTATAAATTCATTTTTAAGTCTAATAAAATAATTTAAAATAATTTAAAAATAGGGGGTTTTATATCCCCACCTGGTACACAAGACGGTTTCCGAACCTAAGCCTACTATCCTCATGGATTACTAACTCCTTCCTGAGACCTGACTCACACTCTGATCGAAGCTTATGGATCTGTGGATCCTCTGCCTGGGCTACTCTGATCCTCTCTACTAAAGTAGACTGAATCTGCAAACTAGCCATAACTCATGTATCTTGTGGCAAGATCACTTCAATTCCCATTTCCTGAAGATCTTCCAAAATATGCCTCTACGAGGTTAAAATGAATGCACCACCTCTTCTGCTCAAGGCATCTGCTACCACATTCGCCTTGTCCGGATGGTACTGAAGATTTACATCAAAGTCCTTCAGTAATTCTAACCACCTTCTCTGTCTCATGTTCAGATCCCTCTGGGTGAATACATATTTTAAGCTCTTATGATCCGTGTAAATCTCCACTCGATCCCCATATAAATAGTGCCTCCATAACTTAAGCGAAAACACTACTGCTGCTAATTCCAGGTCATGAGTCAGATTGTTCTTCTCCTGATCTCAAAGCTGTCGAGAAGCATATGCTATCACCTTACCATGCTGTATCAATACACACCCAAGTCCCTTCCCGGATGCGTCATAATACACTGTAAACCCTTCCGATCCTATTGGAAGTGTCAAGATCGGGGCTGAGATTAATCTCTTCTTCAACTCTTCAAATAATGTCTGATACTCTGCTGACCAAACAAACTCTACATCTTTATGCGTCAAACGCGTCAAGGGTGCCGAAATCCTGGCAAAGTCTGCCGCAAACCTCCTGTAGTAACCTGCCAATCCCAAGAAACTAAGAACTTTTGCTACCGTCTTCGGAACTGGCCAATTCTCTACTACCTCAACCTTCTTCGGATCTACTGACACTTCCGCTCCAGAAATAATGTGTCCCAGGAACGAAATATAATCCAACTAAAACTCACATTTACTAAGCTTCGCATAAAGTTGATGCTCCCTCAAGGTCTACAAAACTGTCCGAAGATGTTTGTCATGTTCCTCTTCACTACTAGAATAGAAAAGGATGTCATCTATAAACACTACTATAAACTTATCCAAACAGGGAAGAAAAATGCGATTCATCAAATCCATGAACACGGCCGGAGTATTAGGCAGTCCAAATGGCATCACCAGAAACTCATAATGCCCTTATCGTGATCTAAATGTTGTCTTGGGTATGTCTTGCTCCTGGACCCTTACTTGATAATATCCAGATCGAAGATCGATTTTAGAGAAGACGCATGTCTTACTCAATTGATCAAACAAGACATCAATCCTTGGTAAAGGATACTTGTTCTTCACTGCCACTGCATTCAACTGCCGGTAATCAATGCACATTCGCGTCCATCCATCCTTCTTGGGTACTAAAATCATCGATGCTGCCCAGGGTGATTCATTGTCTCGGATAAACTGCTTCGCCTTCAGTTCTTCTTCATGCTGGTACAACTTGTCCAGCTCTGACTACGACATCATGTAAACTCTGCCGACTTTAGGCTCCGTTCTAGGATCTAACTCAATACAAAACTCCACATCTCTCACCGGTGGTAAACCTGGAAGCTCATCCGAGAATACATCAAGAAATTCTTCGACCACACTTGGTATCTGCTCCTGCTCTGCCAATGCTTCTACAACGATGCCCTTGGGTTGATCCTCCAATGATCGAACAAAGACGAACTCCTCAACGCCAGGCACATTAAATACTACTCTACCTCCTCGACAATCTATCGTCGCATGACTGTCCCTCAACCAGTCCATGCCTAGAACAACGTCAAAGTTTCCCATAGGGAACTCAATCAAAGATGCAGACAATAATCGCCCACTCACTACGACTGGACATGCTAAGCACACTCTGTTAACTCCTACGAGCCCATTACCAGTGAGTATATTCATCCTCTCTGGCATTGCCTCAAACTCTAATCCAATACATGTCACAAATCGTGCAGATATAAAAGAGTGGGTAGCCTCCGAATCAAACAATGCTACTGAAGGAAAAGAGGTAACAAAAATATTACCTGCAACCACGTCGCCTGAAGCTAGTGCATCCTCCAGTGATAAGGTGAAGGCTGGCCCTAGCCTTGCTGAGCTTCCTGCTGCTGCCTTCCTCGACCATGATGTTATTGCGGCCTCTGCGGGCCTTCATGGTTCTGTGCATGGCGAAACATCTGAGCCTGTGCCGGTAGATGCCGGGCTAGCGACCTTACGGCCAATGCTGGTGTAGAAGCATGGAAAATATTGCTTTTAGTCCCACATCGAAAAGGAGAAGAAGAAAGGGCAAACTCCATTCTATAAATAGACCCCCTTGACTCTTTTGAAAAGGGCACCAACTTTCCTTCCCTCCTTCCAACTTGGACTCTTCCTACTACGCACCTTCGGGTGCTAAGTCGAAGAAGTCTAGGGCAGTGCGGGATCAAAAGCCCAATCAGCTGTCCCAACTTCTGACCATCAGGGAGTCCCGCTAACTGTTATGCAAGCCTCTGATGAAAAGTTATACAGAACCGCCCGTGTCCAGCCCCCGGCGGCAAAGGACATGGTGGTTCTCAAAAGTCTCCCAATACTGATCGAGGGTAAGTACTTTTACTAGGCCCGCATCAGGAAGCAAACATGATGCCTACGCACTCGGGTGCTCGGGATACCCGGGTCCACAAAGCAAGTGCAAAGGTTGATCGAGATATCCTTGACTTGCGTGATATGATCCTTCACAAAGCGCAAGGAAAGAAGGAGATTCTCTATGAGGCTCGAAATCAACATGAAGCTTCATGCGGCTCAAAATCCAGGAAGCTTTATGCGGCTCAGAAACTTCATGCGGCCCAGAAGCTTCATGCGATTTAGGTACCTTCATGCGGCCCAGAAACTTCATGCGACCGAGAAAATTCATGCATCTCAAAACTTGAGGAGTCTTCATGCGGCTCAGAAAGCTTTATGAGGAGCCACACGATCTTATGCGGTTCGAAATAGGCCGACAACAGCTGGCCATAATTACTCCGCACAGTGGGCCATTAAATGCCCTAACACAAAGTGACATCTCTGACATGATGCCTCTGACATAAGAAGGGACGCGACATGCTCATAAAAAGACGAGAAAATCTTTATGATAGCTGGCATAGTTCACAAATTCCAAGAGAGTTCTTCATGCGGATCGCCTGTGTGACCTTCATGCGGCTCAGTTGTGAGGCCACCCTCATGCGGCTCGGTTGTGAGGCTATCCTCATGCGGCTCAGTTGTGAGGCTACCCTCATGTGGCTCGGTTGTGAGGCCACCCTCATGCGGCTCGGTTATGACGCCACCCTCATGCGGCTAGGTTATGAGGCCACCCTCATATGGCTCAGTTGTGAGGCCACCCTCATGCGGCTCGGATATGAGGCCACCCTCATGCGGCCTAGTTATGAGGCCACCCTCATACGGCTCCGTTGTGAGGCCACCCTCATGCGGCTCGGTTATGAGGCCACCCTTATGCGACTCGGTTATGAGGCCACCCTAATATGGCTCGGTCATGGGGACAGTCCTTCATGCAGCTCAGCCACGATGCACCATTCATGCGGCTCGCAACATAGCGGCAGTTGGGACACGTGGCAGAAGTTGACTAAGTCTTAAGCAACTCAAATTTATTACAACCGAAAGATCATAACAGTTCAGATTTATTGTAACCGACATAACAGTCCAGATTTATTACAACAAACAGATCAAGATTAATCTTAACCAATTTCCAACTGCCCACTTCTCAAGGTACAGTTACAAGGATGTGGCCACGTGCCTGTACATCCCACTCATCACAAACTCCTATAAATAGCATGTGATTATTCCTTTGCACACACATACAGAGACGAGCAACCCTTGGATACAGAGAGAGCACTCCTTCACTAGAGCCGAAGCTACGTCCGATCGTCTAAGGAGTAAGGCAGAGTTGATATCACTCTCCCGAGCCTCTATCGTCATCCCCCAGAAAAACAAAATAATTGTACTTAGATTGCTTTTCCTAGATTTTGTTCTTAGGTTATCTTTTGTACAAGCGAGTTTGTAATTGTGAATTAAAGTTCATTCCTCCCATAAAATTTTTCTGTTCTTTAATAATCAATAGCAAACACGATGACGACTCTACTAGGGACTAACTTCTCGACTGCTGAGAAGTTGGTGACGCAATCGGACGCAGCGAAGCTCGGCTCCATGCAACAGATGCTGGTTGTTCGCTTCGACCAACAAGAGTTTGAAGAGATTCTCTCTGAGGTGAGCGCTAGCCCGGTCCAGAAGCGAGCCGTCACAAAGAAGGCCCACAGGGAGTGGAGGCCCAAAACTGCTGCTCCTCTCCAAGCTCTAGAAAAAGTGTTTTTTGCTGCTCGAGACGGTGGAGAAGACTCACGTGTGGCCCCACTTTCGGCCGCAGAGGACCCTGCTGTCCCCAAGTCTGGCAAAGGAAAGCACTACGATGCTGGACTTGTTGGAGCAAAAGAAAACTCTGTGCGGTCTAAGAAGAAGCCGCATAAGGGCGCCAGCCGCATGAAGGCTCATGCGGCTACCAATATGTCACGATCCGCAACCATTATGAGGGTACGAGTACGTAACAACGCCCAGTCTACGCCGCGGTATCGGCGATAGAACATTGTTCTAGGTCAATCTAACCAACAACTCACGCAATTATATAATGTACTTGTCAAAATCTCAACTCCGAACGGAGGACAAGTATAGATATAATGCAATCTCAATCACAGTCTAAGCACGATATGATAACACAGAAGATAATAACTAAGACTAAATACAACAATAAAACTAACTACTAAAATAACATAATCTCCAACAATCTCAAAACATCATATCTCAACTTATTTACAATTCAAGTTCTAAAGCATGAAAACTAAACCAAGACAACTAGCTAATCTCCCGATCACTCCGGAGTGTCGGGGCCAAAGATAGATAAGCCATCTGCTGGTCCATAATAAGTAGGGCAAGTGTCCTCAGGGTAATCATCTATAAAATTTTCAACAGGTCCAGTCAGGACAGGAATGAGCACAATCTCATCTAGAAAACCCAAGTAAATAACAGAGAACTATAAAGTAGTTATATACAATTTTATTCATGAACATGGTGGGTTATATTCAGGTGATGGTATAGAGAAACAGATAAGATACAAAAAAGTAAAGTAACTAAAATAAGAGTAGAATCATGGCAATGAAGACTGTAAATATAAACTAGCTGAACTATAGTAACATGGTATAAGTCCAGACAGTAAATGTAACAAGTGTAAAACCTATGTAATCCAGTACGGGACGAATCTAATACAAGATAAATCCAGTACAAGACGATTCTAGTCAGTGATCAAGAATCCAGGTGAGACCAGCTATAATCTAATAGTATGTTTTAAAATACTGAGATCGATATGTAAACAGCTGTAGGTATCAGGCACATCTCTCACTGATCAGGCGATAGACGACTATGCTTCCAGTAGATTCCAATAGGAAGATTTCATATTTGGGTATGTCTACATGCCTTACTCAATATTTTCCTGCCCCGCAATACAAGTGAATCCAGTACAAGACACGAGAATTGAGATGAGTCCAGCCAAATATGATGATACCAGTAATAATTCCAGAATGATTCCAGTAATAGAGGCCAGACAATATGGTAAGTATGTCGCATACATGAATCCAGTAATATAGATACATGTGGTAACAGAGAATCACATAAAACTAACTAAAACTGAAGTATAATAACTGACAAATAAATAAGAGAACTGTCAGAGAATGTACTCGCCTGATACTCTAAAAAGATTAGTATAATATAGATGTCTGCACCGGAGTCACAATGTCCTAAACAGAGTAATATAGATTATAATGTGTTTAAAATAAGACAAATGAAGTTTATGAAGCAATCTACATGATTTCTAGACCAATCTAGGTCAAAGTCAACTCTAAGTCAAACCTGGTCAACTGTCTAGGTCAAATTAGGTCCAATCAAACTGGTCAACTCTGGGTCAAAGTCAACTTGGTCAACTAGATCAATCTTAGTCAACTATGTCAGACTCTAGTCAACTTAGATCAATTGGTCATATATAGACTTAATGTTGACTTTGGTCAACTGTCTAGTCAAATTAGGTCAACTAGTCCAATCTAGGTTAAAGAGTCAACCTTTAGTCAACTTGGACTATGATCAACTTGGTCAAGGTCAATTAGGTTATTAGTCAACTCTAAAGGCTAACTCAAAACCAACCCATAGACTAGGATATCCTATATATCATATATACATATCAATGTATGTATATACCAAATATCTATAGCCCTAGACATACATAAGCCTATCAAGCAAAACCACATACATATTTTCATATATGGATACTTGCATATCCTATTACATACTAGCATTTTACATAAATAAACTCATATATATATATATATATATATATATATATATATATATATATATATATATATATATATATATATATATATATATATATATATATATATATATATATATATATATATGGCATAAATACATTACATAGATACATACACTACATTGCATTGGGGCACCAACTTGCATGCATGGTATTCATGCATATTTATGTACATTACATAACATATATGCATTCATACATGGATTACAATATATCATGCATATTTATCTATATTAAAAAGAGGGAAGGAAACTAAAATGTGGGCTGTTCTCAGTGAATACTAAATAGTGTAAGAAAACAGTGTGAAATGTATATGGGTGTATACGAGTGAGTGAGGGAACTCAGGAATATAGTGGTTCTCAGTTTATGTGTGTGTGTATGGTCTTAGTGCACACTATTAACTGGGTAAATTTAAGGAAGGATTCAGTGTTCTCAGGAATTTACATTCAACCAATCAAATTCATCAATAAGCTTCCAATAAAACTCAGTTTTAAAAGTCTATCTCTATCCTCAGTTATTGAAATAACCCAATCTCAGTTTTAACCAATCTCAGTTATTACATTCATTGCACACATTATATATTTACCTAGCTCACAACCCCAATTCATTCAAAAACCAAATACTGAAACCCATATATAAATCCAGGTATGCTCAGGAATTTTTATACATTGTATCACATGTTATGTTCATTTATAAAGGAAACAAACTTAGGTTCAGTTATAAGGGAAAACTGGAATCAAGGTTATATTGTATAACATGTTGTTCGAGTATGCTCAATGCATTCGAATAGAAAACAACCAACACAACTACAAAACCAAAACCCTAACACTCTAGCATGTATACCAAGGTAAATACAATATAAAAACTATATAATTTAGCATGTAAAAATGAATTAAACATTATTAGTGAACTCTGAAATCAAAGAACATAGAGAGTATCAGGAATCGCGTATCAGTGAGAAGGGAAATCCAATTAAAGGAATTAAACTCAAAAATTAAAAGGAATATATATGCACAGACATAGATGTTTGCCATTGATTATAAAAGAACAGAACAGTTTTATGGGAGGACTGGACTTTTACTTCACAATACAAACTCGCTCATACAAAGAAAGCCTAGGAATGAAAACCTAGGTACAACAATCTAAGTACAATTGTTTAGTTTTTTCCTGACGGGTGACGATAGAGGCTCGGGAAAGCGACGGCAGCTCTGCCTTACTCCTTGGACGATCGGACGTAGCCTTGGCTCTGATGAAGAAATACTCTCAGAACGTGCGGTGAGAATCTTCTGCGTGTGCCTTTTCTCTCTGTACGTTCAGCCGGGTGTGCTCTCTCTTTTTGTGTCTCTTTCCCTCTGTCTATCCTTTGCAATGGAATGGTACATTGCTATTTATAGGAGTGGGGTGTAATCATTAGGGTTTGCAATAATTGCCCCTTAAAAAGTTGGCAGCCAATATTCTGGACCATTAATCTTGATTGTATCAAATCTGACAGTTAATTTTGATTGCAACAAATCTGTATGGGTAATTATTGTTGATTGCCACGAATCTTCATAATTTTTCATACCAAGCTCGGATCTCCTGCCACGTGTTTAATCTGTTCGATTGCAATTAAACCTGATTTGATCCAGGTAATTATGATGATCGTACTGAATCTGGGTTGCTATGATTTGCTAGCATCCATAACTCCGAGGGGATAAGACCGCCATGTGTCTCAAATATTTTGAGGACCGCCACGTGTCTCAACTGTCATGAGGACCGCCACGTGTCTCAACTGTCGTGAGTGGGACGTCCTGACAGAGCCGCATGAGTACGGTCTCTAAATGAACTGCATACGGGTAGCCCCCACGATCCTAGCCGTATGAAGGTAGCAGTCACATGAGGGTAGCAGCCGCATGCAAGAGGCAGCCGTATGAAGGGGGCAGCCGTATGAAGGAGGCAGCCGCATGAAGGAGGCAACCGTATGAAGAGGGCAGCCGCATGAAGGAGGTAGCCGCATGAAGAGGACGACCGCATGAAGGAGGCAACCGCATGAAGAGGGCAGCCGTATAGGGGGCTTTGGGACTTGGCGGATCATGCCAGCTATATAAAAGATTTTCTTCCTTTCCCTAGGAGCACGCATCATGTCAGAATCATCATTTCAGCTCTATGTCAGAGCTGTCATTCATTGTGTTAAAGCTGTCATTCATTGTGTCAGAGCTGTCATCAGAGCAATTAATTGGGCGTCTGCTTTATGGCCAGCTGTGGAAGCGGACAGCCTATGGCCACGTATTTTTGCCCGGGTCGCATGGAGCTGTTTAGGGAGTTTCGAGCCGCATGATGCCACGTGACTTTTATTCGAGCCGTATGACTTATGTTGGCGACTTTTGAGCCGCATAAAACTCTTTTGCCGCATGAAGCTCTGAGAGATTCTTTTAACTGCTTGGGACTTCTTCTGCTTTGAGCCGCATGGCTTTTTCTGTTCTTTTCCATGCTTCTACAAGACCCCCTTCAATGTTTTCAATTTGCAAAATTGAAATAATTTGAATAAGAAGCATGGCTATATGAGCTCGTCTGGCCGCATAGGATGTTCTAGTCGTATGGGCTTTTTGGCCGTATGGACTTCCCAGCCCCATAGACTTTATAACCGCATGGACTGTCTGGCCGCATAGGCTCCTTGTCACATCTTCCTGCCACGTATGCATCTCATTTATTACCCTTGATTTGTTTTGGATTTAAAGCCGCATTTTGGGGCAGGATCCCAGGGGTCGGTTCGGATTTGCCTCGATATCTGAAGAGTCGATTTTGCTTTTATGCAGCACGCAGATCGAAGCATTCCTCCCTCCTTCTGCCTATAAATAGGAGCATTTTTGGGTAGAGAGACTTCTTTACTTTCTTCTATCTTCAACTCTCTTTTTGCCCTAAGTTGCTGTCTTCATCTTCCTTCTCCGCTCATCAATCAACAATGGCCCCGAAGTCTTCCAAGGTTGCGGCGAAGGCTGCGATGAAGGGTAAGGAAGTAGCTTCTACGTCGGCTGCGGCGCCTGAAGTTCATCCCGATGTTCACCCTATCATTGCTGGTAAGGGTTTGGGAATATCATATACTTCGAAACCCTAACAAAGACGGCTCTGTTGCATGCTTTATGCATAAGCCTTTAATGCGTCCCTCGTCTTCACCGAACTGTTCAAATTGTATGGGCCGTATGTATGTGCCATGTCTGAGCCGCATGGGGGTATACCCCATGTCCGAGCCTCATAGGAGTTGTCTAGTGGGCCACATAAACACTTCGTAAATTGAACCGCATAATGACCCATCGAACAGAGCCGCATAGGTCCCTCTGAATCGAACCGCATGAAGCCCCCTCAAACAGGACTACATAAGTTCGTCTGGACTTGACCGCATGGGGCTGTGCTAACCCAAGCCATATAAGCTCCTCTGAAATGAGCCGCATAATGCTCCGCTAAGCAGAACCGCCTAAGCTCACGCTAAACAGAGCCGCATAAGCTTACACTAATTAGTGCCGCATAAGCTCATGCTCAAACAGAAACGCATGAGCTCTTTTAAAACAAAATCGTATAAGCTCGTCTTTAAACAAAGCCGCATGAGCTCATGTAGGCTGGGCCGCATAAGCCAAAACACTCGGTGGTTTTGTTTTAGCCTATCTTTTAACTTGTTTCTTTTGTCTGTCTTCAGTGAATCTGCCAGTTAACGCAGCAGGAGAGCCTCTGGTGGGTCGCACCCAATCTGTTATGGGCTATTGGTATGACCACATAGTCGAGTATGTGACGAATCAGCTTCCGAAAGAGCCTTTGGAGAGGCTGAATGCCATCAAGAACGAGCCCTTCTATTTTTTATGTGCCATGATGAACTCGAGGAAATTGGAACCTCAAGCCGGTGTTCCTCTTTGGGGATGCTTTGTCTGTAAAGAACACCCGAGTGTTGGATATATCCGAGAGCTGGGACTTTACTCTTGACGGGGTGGAGATCCATATATCCCTCCGATAGAGCATCATTTTCCTCTGTCATGGTTCAACATGTTACCGCTGGACAGAAAGATGGTAGACTCCTTGACTCCAAGCAGGTCAGGGATCTTTGTGGGGAACATCCATGACAACAGGAATTTGGGTTCAACGTATGCGGGAAGGGAACCGGTCAGTCGATACGTGATAGGATTGGCCCCGGGTACCTTCATAAATGTAACGGGTTCCAACTTTACTTTCTCTCAAGCTGACACCTTCATGAACCAGCTTGCGCGGAAGGGGTCCTATCCCGTCGGCCGATTGGCGCTACTGAACTGGATAAACCCCATCCCTATGTGGGCCAACCTGACCTCGTGGATTCTCCGAAAGTACGAGGTTCCCCTGCGTGAGATCGGCCTCTACCACGTCATTCGGGACACCTGTCACGGCCTGTCCATAAATAAGCCATTGTTCATGGCCCTCCTGGAGATATATAACCGACAGATGGGAACATTCTTCACGCCTGCCGGGGAGTTAGGGCTCGCTCTCCATGAGATGTACGTTATCTCCAAGCTGCCCTGGGGGGAAGAAATCTTTGAAGTGTGAACCCCTACGAACGAAGAGCTCGAGGATTTGGATTGACAGTTCCCGAGCTTCGTTGCCGTATACCGAGAATTGTTATGTCACCACAATACCTATCACCAGACGTCCATCAAGAAAGATGGTAGCTCGGAAGGGTGCACTCCTCACACCACGTCCTGGGTCTCATACTTTTTTACCCTAGGCGCCTCGGGCCGGGTTTCTTCCCTAGATCCTCGAACCCAGGAGGAGGTACAAAACCTGGTGTCGACTGCCAAGAGATCGAGGTCTACAGGCGACACATTTGAGAGTAAAACTGACTCCTTCAGTTATTTTTATCATGGTACTCAGAGATTGTCGGAGAAGGAGCTTCTTGCAGGATTTCTGATGGTACGGCTACGGAACTGCGTAGTCTCAGGAGGGGCGTGTTCCATTGAGAGAATTAGTCACCACTTTATCCTCCCTACTGTAAAGCTAGTTTTTTGGGTCAGACTGGCCCTTCTTTCGGCCATGGTGTGCAGCATATACTACGGCCTTTGCACCTTTTCATCCAAGGTCATCGCCCGTGACACGGCAATGGGTTTTGAGCGCGTAGAGCTGCCATATCATTATCTAATGGGGTGGCTGTTAATGCACTATCGGTCTTTGATGAGGCCTGGAGCAGAAGACGGTGTTACGGCTGATGATGCTTTCATTTTTCGATTCTGCCATCAGCCCTGGGAGTGCAGCACCATGCCAGCCTGTCGGAGTGCGCTGGCGAGAGTGGACGGATACGACTTTTTTGTGTCTGTTTCTTGTTTTACTACTGAAGAAGTGAGGAGTGTTCATGTTTATGGTACCAAACCTCCTCTCCTTTTGTCTCAGAAACTGCTACTTTGGCTGCGCAATATTCGTCCAGCGCACCTAGTATATCGTAACCGCAATAATGTCTACCTGGAGCCCTATTTGTCCACCAGGTTCTTCCGCTAGTTCGGGTATAGCCAGCTATTTTTTGACAGTCCCAGCTCTTGCCTGGGCTTTGAAGGTAGCATCCTGGACGGCACCAGGGTATGGCATTATTATGACACGATTCATACCCGAACCACCTTTTCGATACCTGATGGTGAGGCGCCAGGGGAGATTTTGTATATGGTGGCCCTATACCATGTTACGGCGAGCAAGCCTCCCGTTAATTTTGACCCAAGGACCAGTTTTATTGTGGGTACTGGCTTGGCGGAGAAGCCCAATGGGTCAAAGACAAGGAAGCAGAGGGCGAACGTGGTTCCTGTACCGGACTCTGAGTCCACCACTGCAGACGAAGAGGATGGTGAGCATGATGTCGATAGTCCCCTCCTCCTGCAAAAGAGAAAGTGGCGGATCAACCGCCTGTTGTGCCGACTAAGGTAATGGTGGATCTGTCACGACCCGTACCCACCGTGAGGGTACGAGCATGTAACAGTGCCCAGCCTAAGCCGCAGTGTCGGCGGTAGAACGTTGTTCTAGTTCATGAACTATAACTAGCATAATATGAATACTCTCCAAAAGGAGTCCAACACAGAGGTACAACTCAATCACAAACTAAGGTAGAATGTAGCACGATGGAAATAGATAAAGAAATCCTTAACTGAGGTACAGCAGAATGAAATAACACGTCTCAATAACTACCAGTCTCAACATCTCTAAATATACAACTCTGAAAAATAAGGACAACAACTAAACATAAAAAAGGGAAACAGTCTAAGCTATCTATACTAAGCAAGGTATCGTCCTCAGCAGCTACCTGAACCTCCCTAGGGGTCCAGGTCGCGAGTGTCATCTAGGCAAGCTCCAAAGTAAGGGTTGCAGGGTTCCTCATCCTCCTCTGTAAAATTTTCAACAAGTCTAGTCAGGACAAGAGCGAGTACAATATATCTCACGCAGATCATAACAGGTTAGAGAATATAAACATGCAAGAGAGTACGATACATGAAACTGAAAGAAAGTATATGATGTAAACAGAGAGAAAACTGTAATAGAAATATCTACTATAAGTAGAGAGCTACCAGTGACTAGTGATTTAGAGTACAAAGTCAACATGTGAATGGCTTGATTTGCAGATGGCTATACTAATGAGGCATACATGGCTATTCTACTTTGGAATTGTTCACATGACTATTTATACTCCTCCATACCCCAATCAATACACAAGGATCCTGACAAGTTACGTTACGTACATGGTTTTCAAATGAAGTCCATAAATTGGTACACATGAAGTATACATGAGAGCTCATACATGAGTGCACATGAAGTTCACATGGGGCGCCCGTAAATGGGTGCACACGAAATTCACATGAAGGCTTATAAATAAGTGCACATGAAGTATAGGTTATACATGAGATTCATGAGAAACATGACCGAACATAATAGCACATGAGAGTACACAAGCGAGCACGAACGAGCATGAAGCACATGAAAACATGAATAACATGAGAGCGAGGAATACATGATGTACATGAAACATACGACAAGATGTATCCGATGCTCACGAGGGGGATAACATCGCATGAAAGGATCCATATAGTACCAATCCGTGATAATATTGTGACAGCATCAAATAAGGTAAACTAGAGCAGGAATATAATTCTAAGCAAGTTATGAAATGATCAGACAATGTACTCGCCTGGTATCCGAATGTCTGAAGTAAATGTACTGTCCGAGATGAGGTACGTGACTACTAGTTATAGCAATACAAGTCAAGATGTATACAGGGGATGATAATTGAATCTACAATGCATCTGCATGCTGTCTTGGTCAAACTAGACTAAAGTCAACCCTTGGTCAACTCCAGTCAACTATATTAGTCAAGACTAGGTCAACTAGGTCAAACTTAACCCAAACAAGTCTGATAAGTCTCACTAGGCCTAACCAAGCCTAGTCTAGCAATCACACACCAATCACAAGGCTATACAAGCCATCAATCACATAATTTATATTATATATACAACTCATATATTGCATACAATAGATATACATTTAGGCAATCAACTATATATACATTAGGCATTCATAGGCACATATTCAATGAGCTAGTGTGAACATACATGCATATACTAGCATACAATACTAGGCCTATATATAATATGCCACCTATATATTACATATATATATCTATATACACATATATGTATATATCAATAGAAAATCTCTATTTATCACATTAACACATCTAGCCATAGGTAATATATATATATATATATATATATATATATATATATATATATATATATATATATATATATATATATATATATTTATTTATTTATTTATTTATTTATTTATATATATATGTCGAGAGAGAGAGAGAGAGGGAGAAGGATAGAGAAAAGAGCATGTGTAGGTGTGTGTCATGAAAATGCACAAGAGCATGTGTGTGTTCATACATATGAAATCAGTGATAGGAAAATGGAATTGGGTGTGTGAGGAAAAATCAGGAATTTGGTTTAGTTTTCTGAAACAGTGATAGGAAATCCTAATCAATACACAAAAACCAAATCAGTGATTCCCCCTTTTCCCATACGAACACGACTACATATTCCACTAATGATAAATATGTAGGCAAGTCCTATTAACCATTCAACATCACAAAAATAGGAAAAAATAAAATATAATACAGAAAAAAAATGCATTCAGCCATGTACCAGTGTATTGACAGTCTAGTTGACAGTAGGTAGCTGTGTCTAGAGATTTCTGTGTGTGTGATGGTTAGAAGAGAGTGCAATTTTGTGCATGTGTGTGTAGGGAAACATCAGCCCATGTGTGGAAATGTGTCACAGGTTGTGACAGGTATTTGATATGTGTGATGAACCAACACAAATGCATAAGGATTTAACATTCAAATCAGTTTATGAAAAGAAATGAAAAGGTTCAGAAATTTTAAAACTGGAATAAACAGTAAACAAACTCGTTTTCCAGTTCAGGCATTCTCAGAATTTCCTAAGTTTACACAGTTAAATAATCCCTAAAATCTCAGGAATACAATAACAAAAATCTAATAAAAAATATATGAAGGTTTCAGTTTATCATTTCAATTAGTTTTCCTGGATTTAATTCTCAGGTTTCCTGACATAGCGATTTCTCAGGAATCTCAGTTACGTATTCAGTTCGACAACCAATTACTCCATACTAATATGAAAACATAACATGAAGGTTAATCCCAGAAATGTATTCATGAATCAATAGTCTGAAATAGTGTATAAGGTGTGCCTATGTGTGTGAAGAACATTCAATATGGTTCTCAGATAATCAATGCACTGACAGTTCAAAATTCCTCATAATAGTTAACACACATTCAATCTAAAACAAAAGTTCAAAACCCAATCATGTATATTAATTCTTGATATGTAAACATCACACCTAAATCACATAACAGATCATACGTTGAAATTCAGAACCCAAACTGACAGTGTATCAGCAATAGGGAAAAACTCTGGATTTCGAACCCAAAACCGTTATTCGAATTACATAAAACTTCAAATTGATGATTAGTAAATGTGTGTGAACATGCTATGGTGTCATACAGGCTGTGTCATGTCCACATAAGTCGACACGAGGTGTCCAAAACCCAAACGAACTCAAACAGTACAACAGGATAGCAATCATCGTACACGTGTTGACGCGTGTCCAGCACACGACATGATAAGAAGTAGGACTCGTGCTCGTGCCCAAGTATTCGCTAAAGGTAGGGGAACGTGTCCATGTACCTGCACCATGTCCACGTGAAGGGTGTCGCACGTACGAGATGCGTATCAGACGCGATTCCCACGCACACGCGTGTCAGGCTACGACCAGTGCATGGTCGATTACTCTCTGGACACTCGACCAGATGTCCCCAAACTTTTGGGACATGCTGTCAATGGTTGCCCCCAGGTTCGTGTCAAATATTAGGTGTCCAATTGTCCTACAAGTGGAGAACTAAGGCTCGATTAGCAGGGCATATGCGTCGTGTCTCGTGCAGTGAGTTCGTGTTCCTTTTGGACACGGACACAGCTCGATATGAGCTCAGAGCTTGGGGGTTCAAAAATACACATTAAGGGCTAGAAATCTATTCAAATAGAATTCAAAAATAAGAAGAATTTATTCACTCAAGTATTTCATCGAACACATACACCCTAACACTGATTCGTGTCCGATACGGACACGAAATGGACACGATTCAACACGAAACCAATACCTACAGCTAGGGGACACCTAGGGCTTCCTATCCATGTAAAGAAGATGAAATTTGGTAGATGGAATAGGGATTTACCTATATGTGCAATTTGTATAAAAAAGCTTCAAAAGGGGGTGGTTCTTCTTGGTGGCCAAGTCCTCCAAATTGATCCAAGGCTGAGATTACTCTCCATGAACAGCAAGAAGAGACTAATTAGAACCTAATACAAAAGATTTAAGCTAAAAAGGACATGAAATAAGAAAATTATGGATTGGGGAAGATGGCTCTTTACCTCTTTCTTCAAAATGTTGAAACATTACAAAAGAGGCAAGAACATGGAGGAGATAATTTTATAGGGAGAGGGAGCCCTAAGTGGCTGGTCATATTGAGTGAAAATTAGGGTTAGGGTTACAAGTCATAGGCCATGGGCCAAGTCACATGAGCAATGGGCTCTCTACCTTAGCCTTAAGTCCAACATTAAAATCCTTCCTAATTTCTCAAGAGCTAAATCACTCAAGTCAAAACTAAGTCGACTTAAGTTAGATTAGGGTCTCACCATACTAATCAAGTCACCTTAACTAGAGTCAACATCTAGGTTAGTCTCCTATGTCACAACTAGCAAAAAATTAAAACCAATAACCATCAATCCAATAAATAAATTAAAAATTCTAATAAGTCGAAAATGATCAAATTACTCCTAGGCTAAAAATGATAATGAAAATAACCTAATCACATGGCTAGGCTCTAGGGCAGACAGTCTCTACGGTTTCGCTAGCTGCACATCAAAATCACAAGTCATGATATTTAATAGTTTTTTTTAAAATAATTAAGAATCACCAAAAATCATATTATTATTTAAATATTATAATTAAATAAATTAAACACAAAATTTCAAAATTATCCTTATTTTAGAAACTGTGTTACAAGTCTACCCACCTTAGAAAAATTTCGTCCTCGAAATTTAAGATGGTAGTAGTCCTTCTAGGTCAAACACCCCACAATCAAAGTCTCAAACATACCGTCAGATAATCATATGCGTCTGTCCAAAATTATGATACTCAGAATCTTCGTCATGCTAGTGAGCAAGGATACGATAATCATAGAGTCCTCGACTAAGGCACATACCTCTAGAATCATGGTATTTAAAATTTTCGTATTGTCGCATGTTTGGCAGCAAAAACCTTAAATTCCTACACCCGAGAAATACGTCCTAAATCTGACTATATGTCCTCACTATGCCAGATAACACGACTCTCGAAGATTCTAGATTCCATAACTGGGTGACCTAGCCCATATGATTCATCTCAGAAGAAAATCAAACATAACACAAAAACAACAGGACAAAATTGATAAATCAACAAGGAACAGAGGGAATCAAATTTTCAAGGCAGTTATAAGAGGAAATTGCGGAATGAAATCAAAAGAACGGAACCTGCAACTAGATATCCAACAGCCTGAGCATCCTTGACTCTCCTGGCAAAAGTTCGCTCCTACTGGCCTCTCCTGGCCTGCTGCTGATGCTGCATGTACCTCTGCTACTGAGTCGGTCAGGGTAATCCCTTATGCTGGCCTACCGGAGCCCTAGCTGTTTCGATTAACAAAATAACTTTCGGAAGGAATGGGCTTTTGAAAATAAAACGGGAAAGGTACAAGAAGTACAACTTTTTGATTCTGGGAAAGTATTGCTATGAAAGTCTGATTCGTAAATGATCACTTTGTTCCTTGGACCATATGATGATGGTGAAGATCGCTGCTTGAAGTAGAACAACTTGGAAGAACTAATGCAACAGAAAGGTATCGACGCACTTGGGCACTGATGGCGAGGCCGAATGCTTTCCTGCTTTGCTTCACTCTGTTCTGAAAGAAAAGTTGAAGAAGAATACTCTAGAGGGTCAAAATCTCGAAGCTCTGATCTCTATATTCTCTCCTGTCTCTCTGTTCTTCTTTTTCTCTGTGTGTGTTGTATGAGAAAAATGAGTCTTTTTATAGACTCGGGCTTCCGTGCGTAAAGGTGCACCAAAGTATTTTTTTTACGCTCGGCAACTGCCATCCACGATCAGAGTCATCCTCTGTATGTGCAGATACGTGTCCCATCATTTCAGTGAAAATAGGATGCACGTATACACGTTCCTCGAAATATGTGCCATGAAGACCACATAGGCACACCACGTTCTGGGTTGGCCAGAACAAAATGGAGCGTAAAAGAGATGAGCGTAAACTAGCTCTGTCATAGGTTTCCTGCGTAAAGCGGTTATATAACCTTGAGCGTAAAATGGCTCAAATAAACTCCACGCACACATTTCTTTTTAATGAGCGTAAGGACTCATGTAAAACTCCGTACGTAAAAGAAATCCTTCAGTGAGCGTAAAGTAGCTCGATCTCCATAAACGACAACCATGGTCTTTGTATAAGACAAATTCCATCGTATTCTGTGGTAAATGCCATAATTGATATCTTCATGTCAAAATCTGCATTAAATGCAAGATTTGATAGCTTTTGTCCAGCGTAAAAGAGGCTGCTCTGTCTTGGGCGTAAAATCACCAGTATAGACCCAGCGTAAAATGTGACTGGCTTTGACCTGAGCGTAAAGAGTTTATCCGCTGCATTAGGTGTAAAGTAGACCACTTATGAACGAGATGACTCTCTTTTTGGAAGTACTTTTTATGCTCCTACAAGACCTCCTTCAAAGTTTTCAAATGTCTTCAAAATTTGAAACACTTTGAACAGAAGCGTAAAAGTTGAGGTTTGATGAGCATAATATCTGGGATATGCGATCGTCATCCGCGTAAGAACGGGGATATCCAACAGTCGGCATAAAGTTCAAGAAGAAGAATAATGTCGGTCAATACTTAACCTTCACAATAAATTTTCCTCTTCGTAACTTTCAAATGTATCTTCGTCTTCCCGAGTGAGCGGTTTCCCATGAGAAAAATGAAGAGTTATTTTAATTTGTAGAAATAAGGACAAATTCCTTACTCTCCACATTCATCCTCATAGTTGATATGGCGCCAAAGAAAGAACCAACTGTAGAGGGGGCTTCAATCACTAGGCGTAACCTCGAGATAGAAAATGAGCGAGCGCAAAATCTTCTAAAAAGCTTTGGGCTGACCCCAGCAGTCTTTAGTCGTATTGATGGTGGTCCTTCGAGTGCATACGAGGGACCGGATGACGCAGAAGCGTTCCTTCGTCTGATGCGTCGCTCTGGGATTCGCAATATGCATGAGTTGGGTGCATCCCTTCGCCAACCCAACGAAAAAGAATGATAATATTCTATATATATTGCGACTTTTATCTGTAGGGCTCTGCTCCCGTAAATAAAATCTTTGAAGTTTTTATCTCATCTATGTGCTTCTGTTGACTGCTTCTGTAATTTGTTAATTCCCAAGAAACGAACCAACACGTGGCACTGTCTTGTGGTTACAGGAGCTTAAAAATAGGATCTCCTCCCAAAAATAGGCTTACCCCCAACAGAGTCTTCAATCTCTATAAATAGTCGAGAAGACTTCATATACTCTTATACTCATTTTTTTTTGAAGATAGCTCTCTGTGGCATTGTCCTTTATGAAATGATGATAGCGGAGCTTTCCGATGGCATTCCTTCATATGCTCAATCCTTAGACGCATATTCAACCGCTATTAGAGCCAAGCCCTTCGACTTGAGTGGTAAGTTCGATTGTAAGTAAATATCTGTCTTCGAGCATAAGGCCTTGCTGAAGTACTGGCGTAAAAGCCGTGTTTGAAGCACTGGCGTAAGAGCCGTGCTGAAGCACTGGCGTAAAAGCCGTGCTGAAGCACTGGCGTAAAAAGCCTTGTTTGATGCACTGGCATAAAAACTTTGCTGTCTATTTTTAGTTAGCGTTCAATACGCATTTGGTGACGCTTTTTCTTCTTTGTTTTTTGTAGAAGCTTGGTCAGAGAGCTTTTTCAGAACTGGCATAGGTGACTTGGATGCCGTAGGGAGCGTTCTTCTGACACCAACATCAGAGAGCTCATGCGCTTTTGATGCGCGAATCAAACAACTCAGAACTCTTCGTGAGATAAAAGGGTCTTCTTCCGTTGGTAGGAAGAGCCTTTATACACGGAGAGTTGGACGGTGGAGTCAACTCTACCCCGAGAAATCGGGTAGTAGAGTTCCTTTCACGGCAGGACTAGGAATTGTATCCCAAGGTTTGGATACATTCCTGTCTTCCTTGAGAGGTTACTCCCAATCCACCAATTGTATTGGCAGTGCCACGCCTTCGGGCTGCCATGCTCTGGGGTTCTCCTCTTTTCTGGGAGAGAAGACCAGAGTTCGGTTCCTACTGGTCTGGTCGTGACTGAGACCCAGACAGTCAGGAACTGCCACCAACAACGAACCAAACGGAGAAGGTCCGACTGAGAAGATCCAAAGAAGAAGATATATCTCTATCAGGTTATTGTGGTGTATAGAATGAAAATCCAAGGTATAATAGATTTCCATTGTAAAGAAAAGTCTAAGAAATGTAATAGACTTTTATGATGATATGAGAGTAGAAATGATAATTCTTCTATGCTCAATGATTTGTATCTATCTGGATGTAATGTGGACATGATAGATAATGAAATCTTCTTTTCTGATCTTGAGTACATGATACTATTAGAGGTAATGTGGACATGACAGTGTATGAGAACTCAAAGGAAAATTAGATTAATTTCTATGCAGAGGTCAAATGGAAAAAATGATAGATAAAAAAAATGGGTAAATTCAGTATTTATTCAGAGGTTACGAAAACATGATAAATAATGAATCCCACTCTCTTTTTTTTTAGAAAATTGATAGAAGATTTAAAATCCCTCTCTCGTGAGATAAGAAGTCAGCTTTAACCAAACTTTGGTAGCTGCAGAATAAGAAGGCAGATGGTACGAGCGCAAATGGCGGACGAATCAACGTATTTCTTGTGAAAGGAAGAACGATTCAGTTCCATCATTAAATGGATGAACCTAGAAATATGAACGAACGGGTCTTTTCGGGAATGAAAAGTCGTTTTCAATTTCAAGGATCGGTTCATTGGTAATTCCCTTTCTATAAATAGGCGAGAACCCTCTGTAATCCTTTCATTCTTATTTCCGCTCCTCCATTGAGAATGTCTTATGAGGATACGTAGCAAGAGAATGAAGTTGCCATAATGGCTGAGGACGTCGTCGAGACGCTCCCTGCTGAGCCAGTAGTGACGGGTCCGACCAAAGTAGGCAACGGTTCTTCTACGCCCGAGCCTCCCCGAAACATCCTTGCTTTCCTAGTAGAGCCAGAGAAGACCCCTGAAGAAGAAGCACTAAGGATGACCGTCTGCAAATCTTTTACGAGTTCAGGAAACGATGCCTTCTATGCATTGGCTGACTATGTATTCAATAAGGAAGGGAGTGGCCCTCATCCTTAATTTTGAACAATAATAAAAGAAGCTTTATTTTTGTCCTGTTCTCCCTTTTTTTTATACATAGTATTTCTTGAGAAATTTGCCATTGATCGACAGCATGAGTAGATCTCCGTTGGGTTTTGACAACCGATAAGCACCATTAGAGAACACGGACTCAATCACGTACGGGCCTTCCCATTTTGCTTGGAACTTCCCTTTGCTCTTGTGAGTCATCACCATTGGCCTTCGGACAGCTAACACAAGTTCGCCAATTTTGAATACCCTTTCCTTGACTTTGCGATTGAAAGTCCGAGATATATGGGCTTGATATAGCTCAATATGTTGTTGTGCTTGAAGACGCCTCTCATCCAATCCCTCGAGTTCTTGGAGGCGTAAACGGTCATTATTCTCTGTAGTTAGCTCATTAGCAATAGCGATTCGAAGAGAAGGGATCTGGATTTCCAATGGAAGGACAGCTTTACATCCATAAACCAGTGAAAATGGTGTAAAACCAGTAGGAGTCCGGACTGTTGTTCGGTATGCCCATAAACATTCCCTAAGCTTTTCATTCCAATCTCTTTTATTGGAAGAGACAAACTTTTTGAGAAGTTTGATAATCATTTTGTTGAAGGCTTCTGCCAAACCGTTAGCAGCCGGGTTGTAAGCTGTGGAAGCCAGATTTTGGATTCGGTTCTTGTCACAGAACCGATAAAATGCCTAACTGGCAAATTGTGGTCCATTGTCATGGATTATTCGTCGAGGAATCCTGAAACGATAAATGACATGATGTTTAATAAAACTGACCACATTAGACGTTTTTACTTCAACAAGGGGAACTACTTCTGCCCACTTTGAGAAGTAATCGGTTATAGCTAGTATAAACTGATGTCCTTTTACAGAAGGAGGGTTTATTGGACCAATGATATCCATACCTCAAGCTTCGAAAGGCCAGAAGGCTGCTGTAGTATGTAAAAATTTAGAAGGTTGATGAATAAAGTCTGCGTGAATCTGGCATGCTTTGCATCTTCTGGCATAGTCTATAGCATCTGCTATCATAGAGGGCCAATAATACCCCATTCTTCGAATGCGATCTTGTAACTTTGGACCCGGTTGATGAGCACCACAGACACCATCATGAGCCTCACGTAGTGTTTGTTTAGCTTCGCTTTCTGAGAGGCAACACAGTAGGAGTCCGTCATATGAACGACAATATAGCATATGTAAAGATAAATCATAATAGAATCGAAACGACCGTCTCTTAATTGACGCAGCTTCTTTAGGATCTTCAGGCAGAATCCCATGGACTACATAGTCAATGAATGGAGTTCTCAAATCTTTCTGCTGGGAATTTACCTCTGTAACATAACTTTGTTTGATATGCAGATTACTCTTCACACAGAACAAGTCTTGGTCTAGCAAAGTAATCATATTTTGCCTTCGGATTGGGACAGCCAAGTCTGCAGCTAAGCTGGCAAGAGCATCAGCTTCCACATTCTGAGAACGTGGCACAAATTCAATGAAGAATCCTTTGAATGAAAGGACCAGCTCGATTACCGCTTGATGATAGGGGATGAGATCAAGATTTCTGACTTCATAAATCCCTCTAACTTGGTTGACGATCAATTGAGAATCCCCATAAGCTTCTAGGAATTCAATATCCAATTGTTTTGCTACTTGGAGACCAATCAACAGGGCATTGTATTCCGCTACATTGTTAGAGCATGGCTCAGTAAGAGAATAGGCGCGGTATATGACCATTTTGTCAGGGGAAACCAATACGATTCCTACCCCCGAGACAATATTGCTTTTAGGTCCGACCCGTGATGCTCCATCAAAATATAATTGCCATACGTCGTTCTTCAAAGTTATGTTGCAATCCACAACTTCGTCTGGAATGTCTTCATACAACTTTGAAGTTTCAGGTACAGGATGAGCAGCTAAGAAATCAGCTAACGCTTGGCCTTTTACTGATTTTTGAGGCACACAGACCATGTCATAAGGAGTGAGCAACATCGCCCAGGTAGCTAGCCTGGAATTAAGAATGCTCGATTTTCTCATCAATACCTGAATGGGATTTATTCTGGAGATGACATGAATGGTCTGTCCAGTGACATAATGCCTTGTCTTTTGAATGGCAAAAACTAAAGCTAGACATTCTTTCTCCACAGGAGTGTATCTGTGTTCAGCTCCTACCATCATTCTGCTTAGATAATATATTGCTTGTTCATGACCTATATCATTTTTTTGTGCTAGAAGAGCACCAAGTAAATGATCCAAGGCTCGAACATATAGCAAAAACGGTTTTCCTATCACTGGAGGTACCAAAATAGGTGGGTTTGTAAGATATTGTTTAATGTCATTGAAGGCCTTTTGACATGCTTCATCCCAGACGAAAGATACTCCTTTCTTTAATAGACGGGAGAAAGGTTGACATCTTCCAGAAAGGTTAGATATAAACCTTCTGATATAAGCGATACGGCTCTGGAAGCCACGGAGTTCTCTCAAATTTCGAGAAGGACACATTTCCAGAATTGCCTTAACCTTATCAGGATCAACATGAATACCCTCAGAGGTAATGACAAATCCTAAAAACATGCCACTGGAAACCCCCAAAAAGGACTTAGTAGGATTCATTTTCAACTGATGCTGACGCATCAGATCAAATACTGTCTTCAAGTCTTGAATGTGATCGTTCTTTGACCGACTTTTAACAGCAATGTCATCTACGTAGCATTCTACTATTTTTCGTAGATGTTCTTGAAAGATATTGCTCATAGCCCGTTGATATGTGGCACCGGCATTCTTAAGACCAAATGGCATAACGGTATAGCAGAAAACCCCAAGGGGTGTTCGAAAAGCTGTATGCTTCTCATCTTCTGGATGCATCTTGATTTGATTGTATCCTGAGAACCCGTCCATGAAAGACATACGTTCAAAACCGCATGTATTGTCTATCATGACATCAGTGATGGGAAGCGGAAATTCATCCTTTGGACAAGCTGTATTAAGATCTCGGTAGTCTATGCAGATTCGAACTTTTCTGTTCTTCTTCATAACAGGAACAACATTGGCCACCTAATCAGGGCGTTGTTCTTCACGAATGAAGCCACAAGTGATCAGCTTTTTGACTTCTGCTTCAATTGCATCCATCATATCTGGTCTAAAGTGCCGTTGTTGTTGTTTTACAGGCTTGATATTAGGCAAGATGTTGAGTTTATGTGTGGCAACTTTAGGATCTAATCCTGGCATATCTTCATAACTCCATGCAAAGATATCAATATAATCTCTGATAAGTTTTGTCAACTCTTCCTTTTCATCTTCAGAAAGATTCTTACTGATGAATATTGGTTTGGGCGTAATTCCATTTTCCACATCGATCTGGATAATCTCATCTTCTGTAGGTGGCTGTCGCTGTTCAAAACGAAGTTCCCATTGAGTATCCATCTGTTGAGCCCAAGGATCGTTCTCAAATGGCTCCAATTCATCATTGGTTTGAACCATATTGACTGAGAATATCTGTCTAGATTCCTTATATAAAGAATCGATGTCGTCTTTATATCGATGACTTTGATTATCAGAAAATAAAGTCATTCCGCCAGCCATATACTCGACAAAGGAATCTTCATTGATATCAAAGGGATGAGCAATATTTACATCATTTACAGTCTGATTGCTACGTTTTGGATCAGTCAACGGTTGACCATTACCCATCTTCTGCATAGAGTTGCCAATATTGACAATCAGGGGTGATTCTGGATCATTCGTACCAGCAAAAGTTTCTTCCTCAAACTTAGGAGAAGTGAGTACCATATTACAGGATCTAGTCTTTCTTTCCTTAGCCTTCTTCTTGTAGGAAGGGATTTCAGAACCCAATCCAGCGGTAGAATTTTGATTTTGGATTTGTAAAGGAAGACGTATTCCTTTATCATGGTTCAAACCTTCCGCCTTTTGAAAATCGTAACCCATCTTTTTCATGAGAAGGACGGATTGTTGACTATACAAATGGATAGGCAATGAACTCTGAACAGGTATCCCAGCATAGGAGGAGGAAGGAACTTCTGTAACTACAGGAGGACAAAGCACAGGCGTCTCTGTAGTTAAAGGTGGAACAAGATTCGGGATACGAGGGGAAATCCCTGTTGGAGCTTTTTCATAAGCAGCAAAGACTTGTTGTGCTCGATATAAAGGAACACTATTCATGGCTAACCACTGCTGATGAGTAAGCTTGAGCTTGGTAGGAGGGGGTAGACTCGGAGGACAGATGTTTAATCCTCTCAACCTGTCTTCAAGAGGAAGACCATCCCATAGATGATCCAAATCCTCAGGATCTGAAATAACATAAGAAATCATGTTGCAGGTTTCGACTTTCTTGCTTTTCTTGGACTTTGAAGTTTTACCTTCATTTTCCAACTCAGGCACTAAGTCGGGATGTACCCACATGATTTCACCACTCTTCAATGTGAGCGGCAGCAATCCTGTATTTTCTTCCCTGGCAGGCGGGATATTCACAATTTTTATCGTCACCTTCGGAATCGGTATGATTCCATCTGGGATTTGCTGTGGAGGAAAATTCCCAAACTGAAGGGAAACCATATTGGTTGTCAACGTATGGTCGTCATTAGTTAAAGCGATGGCACCACCATTTATCAGCTCTTGGATCTTATTTTTCAAGACATAGCAAGCACTGGTAGGATGATTAATATATCTGTGATAGATACAATACTTGGGATTGTCGGTCAGATTCACCTCATTGGGCCTCATTGGCTCTGGAATATAAAGTTTTCCACTTTTTACCAGACATTGAAATATCCCTGGGATATCACTTTCATCGAAGGAGTATTCTTCCTTTGGCCTGGAAGATTCCCGATTAATCGGCGTCGTTTTGTTTTTGGAAAGATTAACCATAAGGGTATCCTTTCCCTTCACATTACGATTGCCAGGATTATTGCTAGGACTATTTTTCTTCCCTTTGTCTTCTGAAGCGAAGATCATCCCGTGCTCTCGAGCCAACCTACCATTGGTCTCGGCAGAAACTGCTGCTATGATGAAGGAAGCCCAATCTGTGAATTGGGAACCTGTGAAGACAGCGATGGATGGTCGCAGATTCATCTTGCATGTGTCGATCAATGATGAATCTGGCATTCCGGGAGGCATCTTTAGAGTGGCCTGTCAGAAACATTCGATGAACGTCCGAGTATCTTCTTTCTCCTTTTGTTTTATTTCTATTAAGGAAGACATGTTCATGTCCATACCTCCTTCATAGAAACGAGAGAGGAACATTGCTTTGAATTCATCAAAAGACGAAATAGCGTTGTAAGGCAGGCTACGATACCAGTCATAAGCTGAACCAGTCAGGCACCCGATGAATACTCGAGTGAGAAGAGCATCATTTTTCTGCAAGTGCACAGTCATAATATCAAAATAATTGATAAATTGACTGGGGGATGCTTTTCCAACGAACAAAACCATGGATTGTGGCTTGAACTTCGGTGGAAAGGGTACATCATTCCAATGAGGAGGATAAGGTTGCTTAATCCCTAACCTCTGGAGCTGATCCTTGTGCCTCAAGACTTCAAACTGTGCTTTTAGTTCACGCACTGCTTGAATGGCTTCACTGGTTTGAGGAAGCACATTTGATTGAGTAGTCGTTGGATGTACCATGACCCCCACTGGAGGTGGTACATCTTCTGGAATGATAGGATCTGAAGATGCAGAATTCTGATTAACAGCAGGTTCTTGAATATTCAAAGGTATTTCAGCCCCTTGACTATCTTGAGTCTGCGCTGCTACTGGTGCTGGTGTTACTATCGTCGGTTGAGTAGTTTACTGGTTCAAAATTACCTGATGTATATTTTGCATCATGTTAAGCATATCCTTCAGCGATTGTTTGACGGCAGTGAGACGTTGTTCTGTATTAACAGATGATGTCTCTGGTTCATCCTCAACAGCATAGGATTCAACCTCCCTTGAAGATACAGAAGGATTCGTATAGAAGTATGAGTCCATATTATCGGTGTCAGACTCAAAAGATTGAGTACCCCCAGCTTTTGAGTCAGAAGTCTATAATAGTCTTCGCCTTCTTGACCGAGTGTTCTGATATACTCCCTCAAAGGAATCAAGAAGTCTGATGAACTGTTGTTGACTTGGAGTTTGGGATGTGTTCCATCTTGGATGTCGTCCTCTGTTAGTATGAGATGCCATATTGACTGATGAGTGTGGCAACTCATATTCTGGACCCTCAGCTTGATATGGAGGCGCATTGAGACTTAACCGATCAAAAACTGATCGTCTTAAAGCTGAACAATAACAGTTGATCACAACCTGGTGGTACTCACAGTGATGTCTTCCTTGGAGGGATGTCACCGGGATTTGTCTATTCTTACGCTTTTGCATTAGCAATTCACGTAAGTCAGGAGGAGTGGATGAAGTATTCTTCTTTATTACATTTGGAGTGGAAAATCGTTTGGTTCCTTGTGTATAAAGAAGATTACTGGCTGCATTCCCAGAACCAAATTGTACATTTCTGTACTTTTGGATTTGTGTGCGTAAATCTTAAGATTTAGCACGCGGGACTCCATTTTTTTCGGCGCGTAATTTGCAAATTTGGTACTTTGTGCCGATTAGTGTAAGAAGATTGTTGGTGTAGAACAGAAGTTTTACCAACAATATTTTTGCGTTGCACACGTTTAGATGCATTCTCATTTGACATGTGAGCATCATTGTGAATTTCATCTACACTGTCACAGACAGGAGATTTATCTTTACGCATGAACCGTAAAATCTTATTATCTGCCACGTTACCAACGGGAGACTTTGTTTTACGCGAGGAGCGTAATTTATTTGGGCCTATCACGTCACCGACGGGAGACTGGTTTTTACACTCAGAAACACAAGCTTTAGAGACTGCCCCATTATGAATGGGAATCTCATTCTTATGAACTGAGCGTAAAATTTGGTTCTTACCCACTGAGCGTAAAACTTGATTTTTACGCGGTGGGTGTGAAACCTGTTATCTTCACCGTTACAAACGGGAGACAAATCGTCACACTTCGAGTGCAACTTTGATGTAGGGACTGCCTCGTTATGGACGGGAGCCCCTACGACAAGAGTGGGAAGAACCCCCTTGTCATCAGAAGTAGCAGAGAGATCAGAAATTATTTTGGATTTGGGAATCAAAACTTTTCGTGCTTTGCAAGACTTTTGAACATTGGAATGGCGAGAACCACCCCCAGTTCGGAGCATCCCTTCATAGGCAGTCTGGTCGAAATGTACCACCAGAGTCTTCTTGGTCGAACCGACCGAAACATCATCATATTGAGCAATCACTTCCTCGTCGGAGGAGAAAGTCGTCCCCAGCAGAGTCGTCATTTTTGTTTCGATTAACAAAATGCCTTTCGGGAGGAATGGGCTTTTGAAAATAAAACGGGAAAGAGTACAAAAAGTACAACTTTTTGATTCTGGTAAAGTATTGCTATGGAAGTCTGATTCGTAAATGATCACATTGTTCCTTGGACCATATGATGATGATGAAGATCGCTGCTTGAAGTAGAACAACTTGGAAGAACTAATACAACAGAAAGGTATCGACGCACTTGGGCACTGACGGCGAGGACGAATGCTTTCCTGCTTTACTTCACTCTGTTCTGAAAGAAAAGTTGAAGAAGAATGCTCTAGAGGATCAAAATCTCGAAGCTCTGATCTCTGTATTCTCTCCTGTCTCTCTGTTCTTCTTTTCCTCTGTGTGTGTTGTATGAGAAAAATGAGTCTTTTTATAGACTCGGGCTTCCGTGCGTAAAGGAGCACCAAAGTATGTTTTTTTACGCTCAGCAACTGCCATCCACGATCAGAGTCTTCCTCTGTATGTGCAGATACGTGTCCCATCATTTCAGTGAAAATAGGATGCACGTATACACGTTCCTCGAAATATGTGGCATGAAGACCACGTAGGCACACCACGTTCTGGGTTGGCCAGAACAAAATAGAGCGTAAAAGAGATGAGCGTAAACTAGCTCTGTCATAGGTTTCCTGCGTAAAGTGGTTATATAACCTTGAGCGTAAAATGGCTCAAATAAACTCCACGCACACATTGATTTTTAATGAGCGTAAGGACTCATGTAAAACTTCGTGCGTAAAAGAAATCCTTCAGTGAGCGTAAAGTAGCTCGATCTCCATAAACGACAACTATGGTCTTTGTATAAGACAAATTCCATCGTATTCTGTGGTAAATGCCATCATTGATATCTTCATGTCAAAATCTGAATTAAATGCAAGATTTGATAGCTTTTGTCTAGCGTAAAAGAGGCTGCTCTGTCTTGGGCGTAAAATCACCAGTATAGACCCAGCGTAAAAAGTGACTGGCTTTGACCTGAGCGTAAAGAGTTTATCCGCTGCATTAGGTGTAAAGTAGACCACTTATGAACGAGATGACTCTCTTTTTGGAAGCACTTTTTACGCTCCTACACTAGCTCCTGCTCCCTGAACTGTTTGTCCCGTTGACTCGGGACACTCTCTTATCCGATGATCAAATCCTCCACAAAGTAAACATCTGCCCAGCCTCTTCCGGCATTCGTCCCAATCGTGCTCTGGTCTCTTGCAAAAAAGACAAATGATAACAAGCTGCTGTTCTGGGGCCTGCTGCTGCCTCTGTGGCTGCTGCGCCTGCTGAAAGGGTACACGGTCCTAAAACTGCCACTACTGAAAGTAGTCCCTCGACTGCTGGTACTGCTGCTGAAACTGTAGAGGTAGCATCTGCTACGGATACTGCTGCTAAAACTGCAAACGGGGCATCTACTGCTGATACTGCTGCTGAAACTGTAGATGGGGCCTCTTAGCCGGGCCTGCACTTCCACTAGATCCCTAAGTATCTTGTATCCACTTCTCCTTCCGTCCAAGATCGTCCTCCGCTGTCATGGCTCCTACCAAAATCTGCTCGAAAGTGGCGTCACGGCCGCTCTTGGTATATGACATGATCTCCCTGATCAAACCCCTGCGGAACCTCCTCGCCTTCCCGGCCTCAGTAAGATCCTCGAGGAATCTGCTCAAACGGCAGAACTCTCTAGCATACTTCTCAACGATCTGGTTCCCTTGAACCAAACTCTCGAACTGCGCCTCCAAGGTATCGAGTGCTGTATCGGGAAAGAATTTCTTCTTAAATAGTTTTTTGAACGCTGCCCAAGTCTGATCGACTGTACCAACCCTCGGGTTCGTCTGGTACCAGGTACGGGCCAAGTCCTGCATCTAGCTGGCCGCTGCCTTGATCTGTAATCCAGCTAGTATCTGTGCCAATTGGAATATCTTCTCAATGTGCTCTATCCAATCGTCAGCGTATATGATGCCCTCTGTACCCTTGAAGTCTCGGGGTCCTATCTTCTTAAAGGATTGGATGTCTGGAGTCCATGGCTGATACGGCTCCATCTGGCCTCCCTGTGGCTGAGCAGCCACCAGCTCTACTGTCGTCCTGACCAACTGGTAAGTATCTTGTATGCTGTATCGGATATCAGCTGACTGGCTCTGCTGTATCTTCTGCTGAGACTCCAAGAATTGCTGGAAAAGGGCAAACATCTGAGCCGCATCTACTGTCCCTGAAGGTAACTGCTGCTGAAACATATCTGGAATGACGAGGGAAGACCTCCGGACAGGTGGAGGTGCACTCCCAAAAGTTACAGTTGCTCCTATATGAGCAGAAATAGGGGGTATTGTGGTCCCAGCATCTACAATCAGGCGAGGGGTGGTAGGCCTCTCACCAGCGTCTGCTGGGCAAGAGCGATGCGATCGTGTCTCGATCACCATCCTGGAGACAGATCAAACAAAGAGTCAATACTGAGATAGAAATGATAATTCAAGGGAGAACAGTTATTGAAGGAAGTATCAGAAATTTAGATGGCAGGGATCCAGTTAAGAGTTTTTCCTAATATGATTGAGTACCTCAAAAATAATCCTAATCCTACTGCAGGCTGTAGTGATACTCTAATTCGAATACCACTACATAAACTTGACCTGCATGGGCCACCATTAAAAACGTGTCACGACCGTACCCACCGTGAGGGTACGAGTATGTAACAGCGTCCAGCCTACGTCGCAGTGTCGACGGTAGAACGCTGTTCTGGGTCATGAACTATAACTTGCATAATATGAATACTCTCCAAAAGGAGTCCAACACAGAGGTACAACTCAATCACAAACTAAGGTAGAATGTAGCACGATGGAAATAGATAAAGAAATCCTCAACTGAGGTACAGCAGAATGAAATAACACGTCTCAACAACTACCAGTCTCAACATCTCTAAATATACAACTCTGAAAAATAAAGACAACAACTAAACATAAAAAAGGGAAAGAGTCTATGCTATCTATACTAAGCAAGGTATCGTCCTCAACAGCTGCCTGAACCTCCCCAGGGGTCCAGGTCGCGAGTGTCATCTAGGCAAGCTCCAAAGTAAGGGTGCAGGGTTCCTCATCATCCTCTGTAAAAATATTAACAGGTCCAGTCAGGACGGAAGTGAATACAATACATCTCACGCAGATCATAACAGGTTAGAGAATATAAACATATAAACATGCAAGAGACTACGATACATGAAACTGAAAGAAAGTACATGATGTAAACAGAGAGAGAACTATAATAGAAATATATACTATAAGTTGAGAGCTACCAGTGACTAGTGATTTAGAGTACAAAGTCGATATTTGAACGGCTTGATTTGTAGATGGCTATACTAAAGAGGCGTACATGGCTATTCTACTTTGGAATTGTTCACATGACTATTTATACTCCCCCATACCCCAATCAATACACAAGGATCCAGATAAGTTATGTTACGTACATGGTTTTCACATGAAGTACATAAATGGGTACACATGAAGTAAACATGAGAGCTCATACAGGAGTGCATATGAAGTTCACATGGGGCCCATAAATGGGTGCACATGAAATTCATATAAAGGCTCATAAATGAGTGCACATAAAGTAAAGGTTATACATGAGATTCATGAGAAACATGACCGAACATGATAGCACATGAGAGTACACAAGCGAGCACGAACGAGCATGAAGCACATGATAACATGAATAACATGAGAGCGAGGAATGCACGATGTACATGAAACACACGACATGATGTATCCGATGCTTCCGAGGGGGATAACATCGCATGAAAGGATCCATATAGTACCAATCCGTGATAATATCATAACAACATCAAATAAGGTAAACTAGACCAGGAATATAATTCTAAGCAAGTTATGAAATGATCAAAGAATGTACTCGCCTGGTATCTGAATGTCTGAAGTAAATCTACTGTCCGAGATGAGGTACCTGACTCCTAGTTAGAGCAACACAAGTCAAGATGTATACAGGGGATGATAATTGAATCTACAATGCATCTGCATGCTGTCTAGGTCAAACTAGACTAAAGTCAACCCTTGGTCAACTCCAGTCAACTATACTAGTCAAGGCTAGGTCAACTAGGTCAAACTTAACCCAAACAAGTCTGATAAGTCTCACTAGGCCTAACCAAGCCTAGTCTAGCAATCACACACCAATCACAAGGCTATACAAGCCATCAATCACATAATTTATATTATATATACAACTCATATATTGCATACAATAGATATACATTTAGGCAATCAACTATATATATATATTAGGCATTCATAGGCACATATCAATGAGCTAGTGTGAACATACATGCATATACTAGCATGCAATAGTAGGCCTATATATAATATGCCACCTATATATTACATATATATCTATATACACATATATGTATATATCAATAGAAAATCTCTATTTATCACATTAACACATCTAGCCATAGGTAATATATATATATATATATATATATATATATATATATATATATATATATATATATATATATATATATATAGAGAGAGAGGGAGAGGGATAGAGAAAAGAGCATGTGTAGGTGTGTGTCATGAAAGTGCACAAGAGCATGTGTGTGTTCATACATATGAAATCAGTGATAGGAAAATGGAATTGGGTGTGTGAGAAAAAATTAGGAATTTGGTTTCAGTTTTCTGAAACAGTGATAGGAAATCCCAATTAATACACAAAAACCAAATCAGTGATTCCCCTTTTTCCCACACGAACACGACTACATATTCCACTAATGACAAATATGTAGGCAAGTCCTATTAACCATTCAACATCACAAAAACAAGAAAAAATGAAATCAAATACAGAAAAAAATGCATTCAGCCATGTATCAGTGCATTGACAGTCTAATTGACAGTAGGTAGTTTTGTCTAGAGATTTCTGTGTGTGTGATGGTTAGAAGAGAGTGTCAGTTTGTGCATGTGTGTGTGGGGAAACATCAGCCTATGTGTCTAAATGTGTCACAGGTTGTGACAGGTATTTGATATGTGTGATGAACCAACACAAATGCATAAGGATTTAACATTCAAATCAGTTTAAGAAAAATGAAAAGGTTCAAAAATTTCAAAACTGGAATAAACAGTGAACAAACTCGATTTCCAGTTCAGGCATTCTCTGAATTTCCTAAGTGTACACAGTTAACTAATCCCTAAAATATCAAGAATACAATAACAAAAATCTAATAAAAAGCATATGAAGGTTTCATTTTATCATTTCAATTAGTTTTCCTGGATTTAATTCTCAGGTTTTCTGACATTGGGATTTCTCAGGAATCTCAGTTACATATTCAGTTTGACAACCAATTACTCCATGTCAATATGAAAACTTAACATGAAGGTTAATCCCAGAAATGTATTCATGAATCAAAAGTGTGAAATAGTGTGTAAGGTGTGCCTGTGTCTGTGAAGAACAATCAATGTGGTTCTCAGATAATCAATGCATTGACAGTTCAAAATTCCTCAATAACAGTTAGCACACATTCAATCTCAAACAAAATTTCAAAACCCAGTCATGTATATTAATTCCTGATATGCAAACATCACACCTAAATCATACAACAGATCATACGTTGAAATTCAGAACACAAACTGATAGTGTAACAACATGTAATACCCGTATTTCGGAATACGTATTTTTTTGGCTATTTGTATTTCGGACCTATATTTTTATTTTCTTGAATTTTGGTTGTAATTGTATTTTGGCTCGACTTACGGATTTTGGTTTCCTCGTAAATTGGGTTTTTGGACCTGGCGTACTTTTATTCTTTGTGGAGAAGGTTTGGTTTGGTTTGCATTGGACTACCTTAGTTAACCTCCACCCTAAACCCAACACACCATCCCTGATTAAAATCCCACGTAACTTTCTCTCTCCTTATTACTCTTCCATTAATTTCCTCCATCTTCTTCTTCCTTCCTCGACACAACACCTAACCCCATTGGCAAGTACATCTTGCCACCAAATAGGAACCCTATTTTATTTGTCCATTAGTTAGATTAGACCATGGTGAATCACATTAGAACTTAGCATTTTGTGATTTAGAGTCTCCATTTTTTTAGATCTAATTTTTAACCATTTTTGAATTTTCTTGGTTTTGATCAATTAAACTTAGATTTTTGCTTGTTCTGAGGCTTCCATGTGGAAGAGAATTCAATTTTACACAAGATAGAACTTAGGAAATCTAAATTTTGTTTTGATTTAACCAAGTTATGAGATTTGAAAATTTGGTGTTCTTGGGTTTTTTTTTTCTCTCGGCCTGCTGGAGAAGGAGACTTCGGCCAGTGCTCTTTAGCGCTGGGCTGAACCGCGCAACCCTTTCTCGGCCAGCGCTCTTTAGCGCTGGGCTGACCCACGCTGGGCGCCCTTTGGCAAACCGCGCTACTTCGCTGGCACACCTTAGCTCCAGCGTCGTCCTTCCCTTGGCGCATTTGGCTCTGGCGCGGCTTGGCTAGAGCCCCTCTACCCCAGCGCAACCCGCTATCAGCGCAACCCGGTCCCCTGCGCAGCTCAGTCCCAGCGCAACCCGACCTCAGTGCAACCCGACCTCGGCGCAGCCTGACCCTAGCGCAACCCGACCTCGGCACAGTCCATTCCCCCACTGTAGTTCATTTCCTCTAGCACAATCAAACCCTAGTGCAACCCGACCCCAGGGACCCCACCGCAACCTATTTGCCCATGGTGGTTTGGTTTTATTTTCTTGGGCTAGGCTTCTTATTTATTGATTGGAGTTCTGAGATCTTGTTCCACACAACACGACTGTCTTGATCCAACACGAACTGATGTAATTTTTGGTGTTTTGCTTATGACTAGTACGGTCTTCGTCATTTCTGTGACTTATGATCCTAGAACTTTCTGATCTTCTTAGTAGTGACCCGATGGGGTGCATTCTTAACTTGTAACCTATGATTCATAATTAATCTTGTACTGGATAACTCGATAGTGGCCCGTGGCGGCGCACTCCTGACTTATTACTTGAGTTGACTTGATGCTGTTGTGATGGCTAACTTGACACATGTAATCAACTCTGACTCCGTGGGTGTTCATTCTTGCTGCTTTGTGCACTCCACTTGTCTTGTCTTGTCTTGCATCATGTCTAGGACGTGACTCCCTGGTTACCAAGGTCAGGGATTCACACTGATTATGGATTAAGCTAATGACTAGATCTAATTATAGTTCATGGAGGATTTCCCGTTACAGGCGATCTCGTTATCTGAGCGCTTTAGTAGACTTGTAGCCTGCCGACGAGTAGGGCACATTTCCAGCACACTGTCATGTGTTGCACCCTCTAAGTCACCTAAGGGTATATCGTCTCCTGGGAGATGTACCCAACCATACTCTCAACCCGCAGAAGGATAACTGGATAGTCTGCAGGGCTTGGGACTGAAAAATTCTCATTTGCGTCTTGTTAGTAATTAGGCTTGTGATAACCCTAGTTAGTTAAGGTAGTAAGCCGTAGTATTTGCTTGGCCGCTTGTGAATGGTTGGTGTCCAGCCTTGTCTGAGCCTCGTCTAGTCCCGGTACCTGGTACTCCTGAACATGATTGTTTTACTTATCTTTAACAATAAATGGGTAGAGAAAAGTGCTATTCAGGAGAAGGGTTACAACCCCGATCCTTGTTTGAGGGTTGTAACCTGGCTCCCGGAATGTTTCTACGTCCCTAGTCGTTTATTGTCCTGTTGTACTCTTTATTACATGTACTTTTCTTCTATTCCTTATGTTCTGATATGCTGGCTTTTGTGCCTATTTCGTGGCCTCCTTGTGGCACTTGCTCTTTTTGGGGTTTGACCCAGCTGGTTTTGTGTGGCCAGATTTTGGAGCAGCACCCGAGGATCTACCGAACCTCCAGCCCAATGGTGGCGACTAGAAGGAACCCGGGCTACGAGTGGGTTTTCCATTTTTTTTGCTCACTACATTGTAAAATTATTCTTTTGAGGCGTTTAGCCGACGAGCACCTGTTAGCTCGATGCATATTTACTTGCTGTCTGCCTACGGGCTGTAAACATGATTAACAAATCCTAGGGTTGATCATGTATAACTAAACTCTTGCTAGTCTTCACATTTTGTATGACTAGCTTCATGATCAGCTGAATATGTAATATTTGGGACACCTTTTATTGTATATTTGGTGGTCTAACATCTTGTAACAATATTACTTGCTTGACATTGAGACAATAGGCTTGACCTGAAGAGACCGTTGGCTTGTAGTAAACCCTCATATCTAGACAGCCGTGACCGTATAGCGAGATGGATTCCATTCCAATATACGTAGCTGGCTATGTACGTCCCCGCTATTCAGTATTTTGGTTCTGGGACGTTACATGGTTTAAGTGGTGGCCCATGCAGGTCTTGGCATTCAAGAATGTGAGGGTTTACAAAATAGAAGTCTCAATAAGTATTCGCCCTTGATCTCTACTCGTATCTTCAAATCTCTGAGAATCTTGACCTGATCACATGTTTGTATCGTTGATCTGTCCTGGTCCTTCCTTATTGTTTTCTATGTTGTCTTCTTCAGCGATATTGTTCCTGGACCTGCCGATCAGCAAGGCGGAGCACCTCCCGTGGACTAGCCACAACCTGGAGAACAAGCCCAGCATTCAGGAGTGGCCTCCAGAGTCGTGCCTACCGGAGGAGAACCACCAATTCAGTCCGTCCAGCCTGCAGAGCCTGATAATGGCACTTCGGTGGATCTCATCAGGTCCCTATTAGCTTCCTAGGATCGTCGCGGAGATGCCTTCCACCAGGAAGTGGCAGATGCTTTGAACAGAGGCGGACATCTAGGGAACAGCGCGGCCAACAGCTTCAAGTGCTTGAACCCTCCCTTCTTCGACGCAGCGAGGATACGATTGCCGCGGACACTTGCCTTCAGGATACCGAGGTGGTTCTGGAAGCAACTAGGACACCTAAGAATGAGAAGGTGGCGGTGGTACGCCTACAGTTGCTAGACTTAGCTCGTCGTTGGTGGGCGACGCAGGCCGTAGGATTAGCAGCACCGGTTACTTGGGCGGTGTTTAGAGAAAGATTCCAGATGAAGTATTTCGATGCTGTAGCTCGGTATGAACTGCAGACGAGGTTTACCAACTTAAAGCAAGGAGGCAGGATGGTCGACGGTTATGCATCTGAGTTTTCTAGACTCAGTAGGTTTGCCCCTACCTAGGTGGCAACCGAGTTTGATAGGGCCCAGCGGTTCCAGCAGGGGTTGCATTTGGAGATCTTGTTGGCAGTTAAGCAGTTCGAGCACCAGACCTTCGATGCATTATTGAGGGCAGCTAGGAGGCACGAGTACACCTCCCAGAGGATCATGGATAGGACCGAAGATAGGAAGCGGTCCTACAATCAGATGTACCAATCATCAGTTCCAGCCCCGGCAGCAAGGGGTTTGACCATTAGAACTCTGAGGCGGGCGACCTCAGCAACGTCAGTTCAACATTCAACCCCGACGTATCCGCAGCAGCAGAAGAAGAAGCAGACTTCCGCGATGGGATGTTCTTATTGCGGGAAGCCAGGGCATGTGGTGGCGGATTGTCGCAGGGCGTAGGGTTTGTGCCTGGCTTGTGGAGTAGCAGATCACAAGATAGGAGCCTGCCCAAATAGGGGTAGTTCGTCCTCTTCCAACCTAACCAGTCCGTCGGTTAGGGGACCAGCATCTATGCAGCAGCAGCAGTACCCGAGGCCATTGTTCCCTTAGGCCCAGGCATTTCAGTAGCAGAACCAGCAGCAGTACACCCAGGCTCAAGTGCAGAGTAGGCAGAGAGGTTTCCAGCAGAGGGGACCCATAGTCAGAGGACCAGGTCAGGCCATGATGATGACTATGGAAGAAGAGGTTGCACCAAGTGAGGTAGTGGCAGGTACTATTCTCGTCAACTCCTCTCCAGCATCGTTATTATTTGATTCTGGTGTATCGCATTCATTCATGTCTGTACGATTTGCGACATGGATAGGATTGGAGCCCGAGTCATTATCAGTGAGGCTCAATATACTTACTGCAAATGGTCTTGTGGGAGTAGATCGAGTGTTTTCCTCGTGTCTGATCGTAGTTTGCGGTAGAGAGTTCTCCGCTAGATTTATAGAGTTTACCATGGCAGACTATGATGTAGTCTTAGGCATGGATTGGTTGAGAAACCAGTATGCTAGGATAGACTACCGTGTTGGCAGGGTTGTCTTTAGTATTCCAGGCGAGCCATAGTTTTTATTTTCCAGAGGCGTAGTGGAATCCTCTTCTCCAGTATTGTGGATGGCAGTAGCAGCGGTACAGTTACCCCGGATAGCTGAAGAGTTTCCAGATGTCTTCCCAGAGGAACTTCCAGGAATGCCGCCAGAGAGAGAGATCGAGTTCACTATAGACTAGATCCCCGGGACAGCACCAGTATCAGAGCGAGTCTACAGGATAGCGCCTTCAGAGTTGGAGATTTTGTACAAGATGATTGAAGAACTCAGGACAAAAGGATTCATTCGTGCAAGTGGATCGCCTTGGGGAGCCTCGATACTTCTTGTGAAGAAGAATGATGGTACGTCCAGATTATATGTAGATTATCGTACCTTGAACTCAGTGACAATCAAGAACAGATACCCTCTCCCAAGGATAGATGACTTGTTTGATCAACTCAAAGGGGCTTCAGTGTTCTCGAAGATAGACTTGCGGTCAGGATACCACCAGAACAGAGTCAGAGAGCAGGACATCCCGAAGACAACTTTCCGATCTAGATATGGATATTGGGAGTTCCTTGTCATGCCCTTTGGAGCGACCAATGCGCCGGCCATATTCATGGAACTCATGAATCGCATTTTTATGCCTTACTTGGATAAGTTCGTGATCGTGTTCCTAGATGACATCCTAGTCTACAGTAAGAGCGAAGCATAGCACGAGCAGTATCTCAGAATCGTCCTTTAGACGCTTAGAGAGCACCAGTTGTACGCCAAGTTCAGTAAATGCGAGTTCTGGCTCGATCGTATTTCGTACTTGGGTTATATCATTACCCGAGGAGGGGTGGAAGTGGATCCCCATAAGATTGTGGCTATTGAGATATGGCCAGTACCTAGCTCAGTGGCAGAGGTTCGCAGCTTCCTTGGGTTGGCCGGCTACTACCGGGGATTCGTTTCTGATTTTGCAAGGATTTTGGTGCCGATGACCCAGTTGTGTCACGATCCGCACCCTAGAGTAAGGGCACGAGACGTGGGTACGTCCAGCCTACGCCGCAGTGTCGGCAGTAGAACGCTGTCCTAGGTCACAACATCTAACAGTTATAGGTGATAAACAGTTATACTCCCCGAATGGGGGCGACATAACAGAATATATCTCAATCACAGCTAAGGTAGAACATGAATAAGATAGAATGATAATAGATGATAATATCCAGGAAAGAAACATCACAGAGGTACAAACCAGAATTCTAAGTGTCTATAAATAAATACATGTCCAAATCTCTGAGATCCAAATACAGTAATCCAAGTAAAGTAAAGACAGTCCTAGTCTAAGGGAGTATCATCTACTGCTAGTGGATATTGCTGCTGGTCCAAGTCCAGGCACTCGACTAGTGTAGCACCGTAGTAGGTAGGGCAGAATGCCTCAGCCTCGTCCTCTGTAATATTTCAATAGGTCCAGTCAGCACAGGAGCGAGCACAATACATCTCAACAAATCCTAGCAGGTCAGGATATTTAATCATGCTAGAGAGTAAGATATAAGAAACTGAAAAATAATATGGTAAACAGGAAGGACTGTAAATAAATAGCTACAGTATATAGAGAACTAACAGTGTCTAGTGATTCAGAGCACAAGATGGTTATGAAAACGGCACGATGTTATACACGAGTAATCTACTAGATTGAATACATAACCACTTCTACTCCCCCGTCCCAATCAATACACAAGGATCTGGCTAAGTTATGTTATTGTACACGAAGGTCATGTGAATACATGATTATACACGATTTCACACGTTTCGTACACGAATGACACAAATACAAGGGGTACACGATGTTCACGATAAAGTACACGAACACGAAATACCCGATGTATCCGCTAAGGGGATAACATCGCGCAACAAGGTCCATATAGTACTAATCCGTGTTTCCAACGTGTCAGCATCATGTAAAGTAATCTAAAGCAGGAAATATACTACTAATGTAGGATATGAAATGATCAGAGAATGTACTCGCCTGTATCCGGTGAATATGGAGAATATATACTGTCCGAGGAGTGGTGTATGTCTTCTATAGAACAGTACAAGTCACTATGAGTCTACAATGATAATAAGATGCAAATCAATGCATTCTGCATGAATCTAGGTCAATCTAGACCAAAGTCAACTCTTGGTCAACTCTGGTCAATCCTAAGTCAAACAAGTCTATACTAGTCTAACTAGTCCATTCTAGGTCTAATAAGACTAAACAAGTCTAATCTAGACTCTACACTGACACACAGACACTAACCATAGGCTATAGGCTATCATGCCTATGAACCACACTATAACATATGATTATATGACAATATTTATATCTAAAATAAATACACATAAAGATATATTACATAATACAACCTAGAAATACACTAGCATATAGGCTACCTATATACATGTCACACATACATTATATCTAATATATATATAATAGAAATACTCATATACATAGGGTACACATGTAGAGAAAAAGGAAGGGGATGTGGTGTATATGTGTGTGTGTGTTAAACTAGAGTGTCAAGAGGGTGTGTGAGATATCACAAGAGTGTGTGAGGGATTACATGTGTGTGGTAGGCATATACATGTGAGTGTAGAGTGTCAATAGAGTGTGGTGATATATGAGGGTTGTGTGTGTGATAGGGTGTGTGTGATAGATTAGAGGGTGTGTGTGTGAGTGATTGATAAGGCATGTGGGCTTGTGTGTGTAGAGCTAGAAAACAGTGAGTGAGAGTGAAAAACAGTGAAGGGGGTGTGTGTGTGAATAGGGGACATGTGTGTACACATTAGTGTAACTGTGAACATTAAAATTCAGATCAGTTCAATAGGAACATAAAAATTCAGTAAAAGGGAACCCAAAAATAATATGCAGTCCCATACTCCCCTCGTATGAATTCCAGATCATACATACTCAGATTATAATACTAAATCAACTCAGGTAATACACAAAACCATTTGAACAGTCCACAAAACTGAAATCCCATATCTCAGATTACAGTCCCCCACTGAATTCTCAGTTTTACACACACTCAGATATCAAATATTGAATCTAATAGTTCAACTATATTCAGAAATCTGTTCAAAACAGTCCCTAAAATGATATTCCAAATTTTAAAAACCACATCAAAATAACCCAAATTTCCTCATACACTTAGATATCATGTAGGTGAACAAGTTAGAGCTATAATAACATGTAATTAACAGTTTAATTAGGTTAAAAATGATTGCTAAAATCGGATTTAGAAAACTGGACAGAATTCAGAAATGAGACTGAATACAAGGTATCAGAAATATAGGAAAAGAGAGATTGAACAATGAAATTTGGATTAAAATACTAAATTTAAGGTTGGTAAATTATAAACACAAAGTGCACGTGCTATGTGAAGTGTTTGTGTCCACAAAAGTGGACACAAACGTGTCCAATCACTTGAAACCAAAAACAGTAAAACACAGTGCAAACAGTCCACTCCTCATGCACGTGTTCACGGTGTCTGTGCACACGACACAAAGTGACACAACCCACGAGATTGTGTCCACGTGTCGACCTACACTAGGGCTAGGGATAGGACACCCTGTCACGTGTCCACGTCGCGTGTACGCGACACGAGACACGCGTGTCAGTGCACATTTTCAACAAAAAACTACACAGTACGAGAACAGTGCACACGTTCATGCGTGTCCGATACGACACGTGGGGCTCTGAAACTTGGGGAGCCCCGTGTCAGTGTCGGCCCCGAGCTACACGTCGAGTCTCACGTGTCGAAGTGGCGTGTCCTAGGCGCTGTGTCCCCCGAAGTGCAGGGCATGCACAGTGCCCGTGCACGCACGACCGCGTGTTCGCGTGCCCGACACGACTCGGCATGATACTAAAACTCGACAAAAACTCCAGAATCGTGTAAGCGAGACCCAAATCTAATTTCCTATTCAAACAAAATCTAAAAATGCACACAAAATGCCCATTGGGATATTTCAACAAACACATTCAATACGACACTAATACGTGTCCAAAAAGGACACAAAATGGACATAACTTTTGGGGATTCCTATTTCTACAGTTAGGTTAGGTCTACGGCTCCCTAATGATGCAAAAATTTTAGGATTCTAAGGTGTGGAAATGAATTTACCTATGAGTGTCAAAAGCCTCAAAAAGCTCCACAAAGAGGTGCTCCTCTTGATGGCTAAACTCTTCCAATGTGCTCCAAATCTGAGAATACTTGATACCAACAGCAAGTAGATAGAAATTAGAACCTATTTCAATTTGTTTGGGTTAAAAAGGAATTAAAATGGATTTACTAGGATTTTTGGAAGATAGTGAGTTACCTCTTTCTAAAACTTGGCAAGAATTCCTAATGGAGGCTAGCCCTAACTTTGAGGGTTATTAAATAGGAAGGGGAAGATCATAATGACCAGCCATGGGCTAATTAGAATTAGGGTTAGCTACATGGTGTGGGCCTATGGGCTTTAAGTCTCAAGTCATTAGTCATGACTTATGAAGCCATAAGCCATTTTTGTTAAATCAACTCCAAATATCTCCAAACAAGTTCCAATGACTTAACCCTCACTAAATTAGGTCAAACCAAGTTTACTTAACCTAACCAAGTGGTCTTAACCTAGGTTAGTCACTAGGTTAGTCTTCTAGTCAACACTAGTCAAAGTCAACTATAGGGCCAAAATCAATTCTACTAAAAATCACTAAAATTCACTAAAAATCATATTAATTATAATAAATCCAAATAATAAATAGTAATTCCAAATAATTCACAAAATTTTAAAAATGACCAAAATGACCAAAATACCCCTAAGCTAGAAAAGTGGTAGTGACAAATCTACCCTCCTTAAAATAATTTCGTCCTCGAAATTAAAAGCGAAACTAAACTGCTGAGAAGGATAGAAAAGTATACCTCAAGGTCCAAAAAGATAGGGGTACCGCTCGCACATCTCATCCTCCCGCTCCCAGGTTGACTCTCCTAGAGAATGATGCCTCCATGCGACGTGTACCAAGGGTATCACCTGGTTCCTCAATACCTTCTCTCGGCGATCCAGAATCTCCACAGGCTGCTCTGGATAACTGAGAGGAGACCCAACTTTAATCTCTGAATGATCGAGCACATGGCTAGGGTCAGTCACGTATCGTATCAACTGTGACACGTGGAATATGTTGTGAACTCCCACTAGTGCAGGTGGCAAGTCTAACCTGTACGCCACGTCATCGACTTTCCCACTGATAACGAAGGGGCTGATGAAGCACGGGCTAAGCATCCTACCTCCACTAAAACGTATCGTACCACGAGTCGGAGATATCCGCAGAAAAATTATGTCTCCAACCTAATCACAAGCAAGGTCTCAAGTTACTAAAAATCAAACATGATCAATCAAACAAAACAAAAATTAAAACAACCTACTTCTAATCCAATCTCTAAAACTGTACCTCAAACTCCAGCGGCCTCTGGTGGTTGTCGGCCCAGTGCCGATGTCTGTCCTGCGCCACGTGAAGTCTGTCCCTGATGAGCTTCACCTTCTCGGCTGCGTCAATAACCATCTCTGGTCCCAGTAAAGCTCGCTCTCCAATATCATCCCAAGATAAGGATGTACGACACCTACGCCCGTACAGAGCCTCAAACGGTGATATCTCAATGCTGACGTAAAAACTGTTGTTGTAAGCAAACTCCACCAAATAAAGATGATCCTACCAGGAACCTCCAAAATCTAGGACGCACGTCCGCAGCATATCTTCAAGTGTCTGAATAGTCCTCTCTGACTGTCCGTCCGTTTGGGGGTGGTATGCAGTACTAAACTTAAGCTGAGTGCCCAAACTAGTCTGCAGACTCCTCCAGAAATGGAAAGTAAAGCGACTATCCCGATCTGAGACTATGCTGACGGGAACTCCGTGAATCCTGACTATCTGCCTCATATACAACTTCGCGAGCCTCTCTGTCGACGTACCCACCTTGAATGGCAAGAAGTGGGCCGACTTGGTCAACCTGTCAACGATGACCCAAATTGCGTCTTTCTCTTCTGGTGTACGCGACAACCCCGATATAAAATCCATTGTAATATGTTCCCACTTCCACTCTGGAATGGGCAACGGCTGTAATAATCCTCCGGGCCTCTGCCTCTCTGCCTTGACCTGCTGACAGACCAAGCATCTAGCTACGAAGTAGGACACCTCCCTCTTCATCCTGTACCACCAGATATGCTCTCGCAGATCCCTGTACATCTTGTTGGCACCAGGATGTATAGAGTACTGCGATCTATGAGCCTCCTGCATAACCTGCTCTCTGAGCTCCCCGCTAGGCACACATAACCGGGAACCGTGCCTCAGGGCACCATCCTCTGCAAGTGAGAACTCATCATCCTCCAATCCTGTACTGATCTTCTCTCGGATACACCGCAGAGCCACATCCTCGAACTGTGTCGCCTTGATCCTGTCCATCAAGTCCGACTGTATCTGAAGGCCCCATAACTGCATCTGCACTCCTGGCACGATCACCTTAATCCCAAGGCTCTCCAAGTATGCAAGCAAGTATCGATCCATAGTCAAACACATGGTTGTCGGATACCTACTCAAGGCATCGGCAACCACGTTGGCCTTCCCCGGGTGATACTGAAGTGAGATGTCAAAGTCCTTCATCAACTCTAGCCATCTGCGCTACCTCATGTTGAGCTCTTTCTGTGTAAACACATACTTCAAGCTCTTGTGATCTGTGAAAATCTCAACCCTCTCGCCATATAGATAGTGCTTCCACAACTTCAAAGCAAAAATTACCGCCGCCAGCTCCAGGTCATTGGTAGGGTAGTTCTTCTCATGGGGACGCAATTGCCTGGAAGCATAGGCAATTACCTTCCCATGCTGCTGCAAGACACAACCCAGCCCCTTCTCTGAAGCATCACTATAAATAGTGAAACCACCTGATCCTGAAGGCAATGTCAGAATCGGAGCTGTCGTAAGCCGCTTCTTCAACTCATCAAAAGCTGTCTGACACTCCTCTGACCAAAAATACTCAGCATCCTTCCGGGTCAACCGTGTCAACGGCTCTATAACCCAGGAGAAATCCTACACAAATATCCTATAGTATTCTGCCAGCCCCAGGAAACTCCTGATCTCTGCCACTGAAGTCGGCACTGTCGAAGCCTCAACTGCTACAATCTTCTTGGGGTCAACTGAGATACCATCTCCAGTCACCACATGCCCCAAGAAGTCCACCCGGTCCAAGAAAAACTCACACTTGGAGAGTTTCCCATAAAGCAGCTCCCTCCTGAAAGTCTCTAGCACTATCCGCAGATGCTCCTCGTGCTCCTCCTCAGTCTTGGAATACACCAAAATATCATCAATGAACACCACCATGAACTTGTCCAAGTACTGGTGGAACACCTTGTTTATTAGATTCATAAATACTGCTGGTGCATTGGTTAGCCCAAACGACATAACCAAAAACTCAAATTGCCCGTACCACATCCTGAAGGCGGACTTGGAAATATTCTCCCCCTTCACGTTCACCTGGTGATAACCCAACCTCAAATTAATCTTGGAGAACACCCGATCTCCGCTCAACTGATCAAACAGATCATCGATCCGCGGCAGTGGATATCTATTCTTGATTGTCAGGTTGTTAAGTGCCCTGTAGTCGATACACATACATACCGACCCATCCTTCTTGGGTACGAAGAGTACCGGTGCACCGCAAGGTGAAAAACTAGATTGGATGAAGATCTCGTCCTGCAGCTCATCCACCTGCTTCTTCAGCTCCACTAACTCGCTGTTGTTCACTCGATAGACATGTTGGGAGATCGGTTCTGCGACGGGAACCATATCTATCGAGAACTCTACATCTCTGTCCGGTGGAAGCCCCGACAACTCCTCTGGAAATATGTCCATAAACTCTGCGATCAAGGGATGCGGAGCCACCTGCTCCTCAACTGAAGCTCCACAGAAGACTCCGTCGTCCTGCTTTGCCTGCCACCGGGTGTACTCAAACTCTGGCTCTCCTGGTGCCTCGAACAAAACTTTACCCCTACGGCAATCAATACGAGCGTGGTGTCTACTCAGCCAGTCCATACCTAATACTATATCATAGTTCAATAATAGCACGACGAGTAAACTCACCCCCAACTCTCGGCCTCCCAATAAGACACTCCGCCCTCTGCAAACATCACTCATGAGGATGACCCCACCCCCGGTCATGATCTTGCAGGTCCTAGGCAATGGTTCAGAAACCAAACTGTGTCTAATAGCATACGATACTAACACAAAGCTGTAGGAAGCCCCGGAATCAAAGAGTGCAAATCTTGGAAGGGAATCGAGAAGAATCGAACCTGCTATCAGCTCCCCGATGGCCTCGACATCCTCAGTTGCCATGGCGAAAGCTCGTCCCTACTGTCCACCTCGTACCTGCTGCTGGTGCTGCTGGAACCTCTACTGCTGGGTCTGCAGGGCTGGTCCCCTCTGCTGGCCTGCTGGAGCCTTGGCTGCCCCAGCTCCTCCTGGTATCGGACGTATCAACGCAACTGGACACTCTCGCATCTGATGGTCTGCTGATCCACACATCAAGCATCTACCGAGTCTCTTTCTACACTCGTTCCACTTGTGGCCAGGCTTCTTGCAGAATGTACAACTAACAGCCGGCTGCCTAGGTGCCTGCTGCCCTCTCTGCTGCTGGTGTTGCACCTGTTGAAAAGGTGCACGGCCCAGATGCTGGTGCTGCTGAACTGGCCTCTGCTGCTGAAAGTGCTACTGGAAGTGAGGCCTCTTGGCCTGCCCCTGACTGCTACTGCCACTCTGGAAGTCGTGATCTCTTTTCTGCTTCAGCCCTAGGTCGTCTTCCGCTGCCATGGCCCCAGAAAATATCTCAACAAAAGTGGCGTTCCGGTCGCTCTTAGTCAGCGACCGAATCTCTCTAATCAGACCTCGGCGAAACTTTCTCGCCTTCATCTTCTCGGTCAAGTCATCTATGAACCGGGCCAATCTGTAGAACTCTTCGGCATACTCAGCTACCGTCTGGTTTCCCTGAACCAGACCCTCGAACTGTGCCTCGATACCTCCCAAGGCAACATCAGGAAAGAACTACTCCTTGAATTGGGCCCAAGTCTGCCCTCAACTCCCACCCTGGGATCTGCCTGATACTACGTACGGGCTAAGTCCTGCATCTGGCTGCCCGCCGCCTTGATCTGGAGTCGATCTGGTATCTCCGCCAGTCGGAAGATCTCCTCAATATGCTCTATCCAGTCGTCTGCAATGTGAATGCCCTCTGTACCGAAGAACTCCCGAGGATGCATCTTCTGGAAGTCCTGAATGTCCTTCTCCCTCCGACGGGGCTGCTGCTGGGCCCCTGAGCAGTAATCATCTCGACTGTGGTGCGAACCAGCTGGTGTGCCTCGTCGATCCCCTGACGGAAATCGGTAGTCTGCCTCGTCTGTTGCTGCCGGTAGGACTCCAGAATCCTCTCCACGAAGGAGAAGAGATATGCAGCATCTACCATCCCTGCAGACGGAGGCTGCTGTAGTGGAAGGACCTCAGGAATCACAGGGCTATGCCTCCTGGCTGCTGGAGGTGCTCCTCCAAAAGTCGCAGAGACACCGACTCCTGAGGGCTGTACTGGCCCCATGGTACTGGGAGCTGGCTGCTGGACACGAGAGGTGGCAGACCCCTCTCCAGCCTCTCCCATCGCGGGGCGATGCGATCTCGTCTCAACCATCCTGGAGACACAGATCAACCAAGAAACAATTGCTGAGAATGAGTCGAGAAATCAAAGGAAGACAGTTTAAAATTCTAAGGAAGAAAATAAGCAGCAAAATAGATATACGAAATCTAATAAGAAATTTTTCCTAGTGTGATTGAGTACCTTCAAAAATATACTAATTCCTACTGCAGGCTGCAGTGATATTCTAGTTCGAATACCACTATATTTCCAACCTAGACCTGCATGGGCCACCACTAAAAACGTGTCACGACCCGCACCCTAGAGTTAGGGCACGAAACGTGGGTAAGTCCAGCCTACGCCGCAGTGTCGGCGGTAGAACGCTGTCCTAGGTCACAACATCTAACATTTATAGGTGATAAACAGTTATACTTCCCGAATAGGGGTGACATAACAGAATATATCTCAATCACATCTAAGGTAGAACAGGAATAAGATAGAATGATAATAGATGATAATATAAAGGAAAGAAATATCACAGAGGTACAAACCTGAATTCTAAGTGTCTATAAATAAATACATGTCCAAATCTCTGAGATCCAAATACAGTAATCCAAGTAAAGTAAAGACAGTCCTAGTCTAAGGGAGTGTCATCTACTGCTAGTGGATCCTGCTGCTGGTCCAAGTCCAAGCACTCGTCTAGTGTAGCACCGTAGTCGGTAGGGCAGAACGCCTCAGCCTCGTCCTCTGTAATATTTCAACAGGTCCAGTCAGGACAGGAGCGAGCACAGTACATCTCAATAAATCATAGCAGGTCAGGATATATAATCATGCTAGAGAGTAAGATACAAGAAACTGAAAAATAATATGGTAAACAGGAAGGACTGTAAATAAATAGCTACAGTATGTAGAGAACTAACAGTGTCTAGTGATTCAGAGCACAAGATGGTTATGTAAATGGTATGATGTTATACACGAGTAATCTACAGAGGTTGTACACGAGTAATCTACTGGATTGAATACATAACCACTTCTACTCCCCCGCCCCAATCAATACACAAGGATCTGGCTAAGTTATGTTATTGTACACGAAGGTCATGTGAATACATGATTATACACGATTTTACATGTTTCGTACACGAATGACACAAATACAAGGAGTACACGATGTTCACGATAAAGTATACGAACATGAAATACCCGATGTATCCGCTAAGGGGATAACATCGCCCAACAAGATCCATATAGTACTAATCCGTGTTTCAAACGTGACAGCATTATGTAAAATAATCTAAAGCAGGAAATATACTCCTAATGTAGGATATGAAATGATCAGAGAATGTACTCGCCTGTATCCGGTAAATCTGGAGAATATATACTGTCCGAGGAGTGGTGTCTGTCTCCTATAGAACAGTACAAGTCACTATGAGTCTACAATGATAATAAGATGCAAATCAATGCATTCTGCATGAATCTAGGTCAATCTAGACCAAAGTCAACTCTTGGTCAACTCTGGTCAACCCTAAGTCAAACAAGTCTATACTATTCTAACTAGTCCATTCTAGGTCTAATAAGACTAAACAAGTCTAATCTAGACTCTACACTGACACACAGCCATTAACCATAGGCTATAGGCTATCATGCCTATGAACCACACCATAACATATGATTATATGACAATATTTATATCTAAAATAAATGCACATAAAGATATATTACATAATACAACCTAAAAATACACTAGCATATAGGCTACCTATATACATGTCACACATACATTATATATAATATATATATATAATAGAAATACTCATATACATAGGGTACACATGTGTAGACCTTTAAAAATGAAAGTCACGCTGAGTTGATCAGAACCAGTTCAAAAGTCACGCTCAGTTGATCCAGACAATATGAACCAAGTCACGCTGAAGACAGCCCATCATTTGTCAGAGAGTAATTATGACTGACAGTACGACAGTCGAAGAATGTCTCTTTATATGCCACGTATGCACAGGATTCGAGAGATCACCGCCGTCTATTACGTGATTTTCGAAATCTTCTTCAGCAAGACTCAACCTTCGTCGAGTTGGCGTACCAAAAGGGTTTCTTGTCATTTAATGCGACTGACAAAGCAATCACTGTCAGAGATTTTGTGTCAATCGAGGCACGCCGAATCAAGACAGCTGGCAGTTCTATCACAAGTCTGCGTGTATTCGAGCGATCTTCATCTCAAGTTTGCGTGGATTCTGAAGTTTTCTTCCTAAAGTTTGCGTGGATTTTGAAGCTTTTTGCCTCGAGTCTGCGTGAATCCTGAAGCTTCCTGCCCCGAGTTCGCGTGGATTTTGAAGCTTTCTACACCGAGTTTGCATGAATTTTGTCTTCAACAAGTCTGCGTGAACTTCATCAAATTAGAGTACGTGGCAGCCATGCCACTGATCTCTCGCCTGCGTGTCCTGTAACTTACACACGACCCATGCATGATTGCCATGTGTCCAACAGTTACAGGCCACGTCCAGTAACTGCTCACAACCTTGCTTATGTTAAATCCTGCGTGATTTTTAACTAGGCACAGGCTGTGAAGACAGTTATATTTTCAGTTATTATTTTTGACTCTATAAATAGAGTTCTTTTTCTCATTCATTGTACGGAGACATTGATATCTACTGTCAAAATTTTGAGAGCTTTTCTTCTTCGCATAGTCCAAGGGATAAAGCGATCTTCTTCTAGATCGGATTCCTACAGTTGTAATTTTCCCAGAAACACAACAAATAAAGAGAATTTCTTTATGGAAAACAAATTGGCGACTCTGCTGGGGAAAAGCATCTCCTCTTCTGAGATGGCAACAACTCAATGCGACACTTCATCAATCGGCTCGACGAAGAAGGTGATGACGATCAAATTCGATCAACTCGCCTATGAAGAAATGCAGCGGGCTAAGGGTGGCAAGCCCACTCCAGCCTCCATCACCACTGCCAAGTCGAAGGGACACTCTGTCTATGTCCCTAAGAATCAGTTGGCAGTCAATGGTGGAGTCTCTGCCACAGTGTCTACTCCTAACACTGGCAAGAACTCTACTGCAAGCACGTACACTCTTGTGCGCTCAAAGATGACAGTAATTGAAAGTCACGCTGACAGTACTGGCTCCTTAGCCAAATCTGTTCCAGCGTGCAAATTAAACTCTAAAAGTCACGCTGATAGTACTGGCTCCTTAGCCAAATTTGTTCCAGTGTGCAAATTCCATTCTAAAAATCACGCTGATAGTACTGGCTCCTTAGCCAAATCTATTCCAGTGTGTAATCCCACATCCAACAATCACGCTGACAGTACTGGCTCCTTAGCCAAATCTATTTCAGCGTGTAATTCTAAATTCAAAAGTCACGCTAACAGCTCTGGTTCTTTAACCAAGTCTGTTTCAGCGTGTATTTCATCCAAGAAGAATGGCTCTTTAGCTATCTCTTCTTCTTTACCAAGTTCTCCTAGAACTGGGGGTGGTCTTCCACACAAAAGTCCCTTCGAAAAGGAATGACTCTTTAGTTGTTTCTTCTGCTCCTGTAGTTTTTACTTCAGGGACAGCTTTGACTGACAATTTTGTTAGTCAAAGAAAAGGAGATAGTCTCTTGACTACTTTTCCTTCTGGATATTCTATGTCTCAAAATATGAATGAGTCTAAGAAGAAACATTCCTCAATGTCTTCTTCTATGACTTCTTCAAATTGGGCACAGAATCTATCCATAAAAGAGGGTCTGTTACCAACTCCTAATCAAAAGGATGGTTCAACTCTTCCTTCTCTGCAAATATCCTGATCAATGGAAGGGAAACTCCATGTTTCCAAAATTAATGTGTTACCTTCCACTGATATGAAGATAAAAGATCCAGATGCAGAGTATGCAAGAAACTATGTGGCTCGTATTAATTATTCTCTATTTAATCAAGAGCCATCAAGACCCAAGAACAGGAAATATACTCCTCAATCTTCACAAATAGATTTACGAGAACATCTTCAACAGAAGAGAAGGAGTAATTCTATGACAAAAGATCATGCTGAGTGTAATTTCTATCCAAGAGTCATAATTCAGTGCAGATGTCAATCAATGGTACAAGACCATGGTGATCATGAATGTGACTTCCAGCCAAGAGTCACAATGCAATGCAGATGTCAAACTAAATGACAATCTGTCTTCAATCGAATTCAGTAGGAACCTATGCCTGATGAAGATGAGCCTTTGTTTGCTTCTGTCAATATGACCTCTCGGGATACTGGGGGTAGAACTGATAGTCCAGATGGAGTATACAGAAACACCAGAGCAAGAGCCCTAACCTCTAGTCAAAGAAATTTGATCTCCGAAATTGATTCTGAATTTCTGGGAGAATCTAACTTCCCACCTCTTCCTACTGGGGGTAGTTCTCCTCTAACTGACTTTGATACACAAAGTAGTGAGTCAGAACAAACAATATCCACAAATTCATCAATAATCCCTCGTACAGTCACAACATATATGGTTGATGGGAATACTGATGAACCTTCTTCTTCCATGACTCCTCAAGAACAAAGAATTGCTTCTTTGGAACAGCAAATGAGGTCTATGGCTGATAAAATGAAGTCGATGTATGAACTCATGACAGCCCAACTTCAAAATAAACAGACTGTACCAGAAGCTACACCAATTGACACTGGTGTAAGTCCAGTACATGCTCCTCCAGCAGTCCAATCCAATACTCCTGGGCAAGTTCAACCAGTTCCTAGTCTCTCTGGAGCTGGTGGTAGTGCTTACAATGCTGTTCCTCCTCCCAACTATTCTCCACAAGCTACAACTCCACAATCCTCCGGAGTTGTCTCTGAAGAATTGAGAAATCTCAAAACTCAATTCGAGGCATTCAAACAGAAAGATGGTTTACAAAGATTAGGCATCAAACAACCTTATCCGATAGAATGGAAGCAAGTATCGTATCCTCCTAAATACAAGCCTCCTACTATCTCATTCTATGATGGAACCACTTCTTCAAGTCAGTTTATTAATCACTTTGAAGTGATGACTGATCAACTGCAACCAAGTGATGCCCTCCTTACTCGGGTATTTATTGGATGTCTCAAGGGAACGGCTTATGAATGGTATAGAAGTCTCCCAGATGGGTGCATTACCTCATTTGCTGGTTTTAAACAAATGTTTCTGGAAAGGTTCTATGAAGGGCTCAATGACATGACTATGTCTGCTCTTATTAGAATCAAGCAGAAAAATAATGAAAATACAGAGGACTACATTGAACGGTTTCGAAGAGAAGCTCTGAAGATACCTCTTGGAACTCCTGATGCTGTCACCATTGACACATACAAATCAAACTTGTTGCCAATTATAAGCATGTGGACAGGCTCCACCTAATTTCAAGACTGGCCTTCCTTCATAGTCAGTGCCAAAGCCGCAGAGATCAGTGCTAAAACTTTTAAAGGTTTAGGAGTGCAGATGTCCCCTAAAGAAATAGGCCAAAATAATGCTAAATTCAATAAAAGCAAAGGAAAAGAAACTCTTGAAGTTAATCTTCAGAACAAAGATGCATCAAATGTTCAAACTCCTGCCTCTACAACTCAACAATCAAGAGCAACTCGCCCAAAGGAAGAATATTCTTTTGACGACGACGATGTTCTTGGTATCTTTGAATGTCTGCTGAAAGGTAATAAAATACAATTACCTGAAATCAAGAAACCTGATGAAGCTGGAAAGACAGATCATCGCAAATACTGTCCATACCACAGAATACTGGGTTACACAATTCGTACATGCTATGTGCTGAAAGGAAAGATCCAAGAAATGATCAAGTCTAGAGTTATCTCTCTCACTCCAAAAGAGAAGACTGTCACTTCTAATGTCGTTTCTATGCAATTTGGGGATTTCCCTCCTCAACTCCTGGAAAGTGGAATTGTTCCTATTCCCAAGGCAACTCTTGAAATAGTGAATATTCCTCCTCCACATTCTGAAGGATTAGCACCAATCACTTTGGAGACTGGAGAAATTATGTGGATTCATCCTGATCTAGTAGCAGACTTTGAATCTCTTTCTCCTCACAGGACTACTTCTCGAAAGTCCAAGAAGGCTGAAAAGATTAAGTCATGTCATATGACATCCCTTGGATCTACCTCTGACACAGAGCCAAAAGAAAAAGAAGAAGCACTTGTTAGTGCTACTCGAACAGGGAAACCCTATCTAAAGGATTATTCCAAGAATCCTGAGGATACTCCTGATATCCTTCCAGCTGATAAAGATGCTCCTGATGTTCCTCCTGAAGAAGAATCTTCTACTGCACCTGTCCCTTCTATTACACCAGTTGAACCTGTTCCTCCCAAGCCCACAACCCTTGAGAAAAGCAAGCAACAGGTTCGGTTTGATAAACCAATCAAGAAGTCTCCTCCTCTTGGACTTCAGAAGCCTTACAACTTCGACATTTTAGCTCAACTTGCTAATACTCCAGCTAGAATGTCTCTCTTTGAACTTTTACGTCTTTCTAAAGAGACTCGGGAGACGTTAAGTGAAGCACTTCTTCAAGCTGACTCTTGCCTTGCTCAATTAAGGAAGCCAGATGCAGAACCTGCCACTTGCTTACATTGCAATAGTGTACTGGAGATTATCCCAAATATCACCTTTACACAAGATGACATGCTACTGGAGGACAATCGACATGACCGACCTCTCTACTACACCGGTTATATCGATACAATGAAGATAGACCGTATCCTCATCGATCCAGGGTCTGCTATAAGCATAATGCCAAAGAGTTTGTTGGATGAACTGAAAATCCCTCTTCACAAGCTCTCCAAGACGGTTACTACTATCTTGGGATTCAATCAAAGCCGAAGCGAGCCTTTGGGAAGATTCATCTGAAGCTTCAAATAGGTGATTTCAGATCTAAAGTCACTTTCTATGTGATTGAGATCGTGGGATCCTATAATCTTCTTCTGGGGAGGCCCTTTCTTCAAGAAAATAATGTGGTGCCCTCTACTCTTCATCAGTATTTTAAATACATTGACAACAATGGAAGAGTATAAAAAGAAGTTGCTGACATAAATCCCTTCCATGGTGTTGAAGCTTATTTTAATGATTCCCGAATGTACAAAGAAGAATATACAAGGGTCATACAAGCCATGGAGAAAGAGGATACACAAAGTGAGACCTTAATAATTCCTGTTAAAGGTCGAATCACTCAGTAGCAATCTCCCAAACTCTCTGGAGAAAATTCTTTTATCATTCCAGTGAGTGGACGGATCTCTCCGTTACCTCAGTTGTCTGCTCAAAATACACTGATCATTCCTGTCAGTGGGCGTACTACAGTTCCTGTATCTTTACAGGATACTCTGCTAATTCCAGTTGGAGGGCGGACTACTCTTCCATCTCAAACTTCAAGGGAGCTCACCTCTTCTGAGCCATTTGTTATCGATCTTAATCGAAACAAAACTCCTTCTTCTTCTCCCCCTTTAGTCATTGACTTGGCTAAAATCTCTAAGGCTCAGCCTTCTCCCAATGTAAATATTGCTGCTTTTACATTTAATGAAAAGTCTCCATCTTTGCAGTACGCTGATGTATGTAATTATGTTCATAGTTATTTACATCTGTTAGATGACTTGAACACAATAACCATAGGAGTTGTACAGACTGTTCATACAGATGTATCCCTAGAACTAGTACAATCTTCATACTTTCTAGTTCCCAGCAGAAAGCCAGGAGACATTCCAATATTCTTTTACAAAGGGCCCCAAAGTCCTTCTGATCCAGAAGATGATGACAACAATGATGATACTGGAAGGTTGCAACTATGTCGTTATAGTCAACAATCTAAAGACATGATCAGAAATATGGGCTATGACTTCAGGACTGGCCTCAATGATGGAAAAGGAAGAAAAATGCCTGTTCGGATTCCTCCTTTGACATATGGAAGGACGAAATGCGGATTGGGTTATATTGCTTCTACTCCTTTTATTAATATTGTCCATGAAGATCCTGGATCTGACGAAGATAAGAGATCTGATTCTTCTAGTACTACTTCTTGGGACTCCGATACGAGTATCGGAGACTTCTACTGTAACATTCTGTCTTCCAATATGGTTTCTATTGACCATTCTGAAGAAAGTGATGAAGACGAAGAAGAATTTGAAGTCTCACCTGAATCAGAACAATGGGCCCAGAGGTTAGATAATCAATGGGAGTTCCGATTTGAGTAAAAAGAACCTCCAACTGAAGGTAAACTTGTTCAAATAGACGTTGGTGAAGAAGGATCTCCAAAACTAATATTCATCAGTGAAAGTCTTTCAGAAATTGAAAAGCAAGACATGATCAAACTCATTCGTGATTACATTGATTTCTTTGCTTGGAGTTATGAAGATATGCCAGGGCTTGATCCCCAAATCGCAACTCACAAGCTCAATATCTTGCCAAATGCTAAACCGGTCAAACAACAACAGCGACGATTTCGTCCAGACATTATAGATGCAATTGAAGCTGAAGTCAATAAACTCATTACCTCCGTGTTTATTAGAGAGGAACAACATCCCGATTGGGTGGCTAACATTGTTCCTGTTCTCAAAAAGACTGGCAAGATTAGAGTATGCATAGACTTCCGCGATCTCAATGAAGCATGTCCTAAAGATGAATTCCCTCTACCAATCACTGATGTCATGATCGATAATACCTGTGGATTCGAACGAATGTCATTCATGGACGGGTATTCTGGGTACAATCAGATTAAAATGTTTCCAGAAGATGAGAAGCACACTTCTTTCAGAATGTCGATTGGTACATACTGTTATACGGTTATGCCATTCGGTCTCAAGAATGAGGAGCAACTTATCAACGAGCTATGAGCACTATATTCCGTGAACATTTGCGGAAAACAGTCGAATGTTACGTTGATGATATTGCAGTCAAAAGTCGACAAAAGGAGGATCATATCCAAGATTTGAAGACTATTTTTGATCTAATGCGTAAACACCAATTAAAGATGAACCCTACTAAGTCCTTCTTAGGCGTCTCTAGTGGTAAATTTCTCGGCTTCGTCATTACCTCTAAAGGTATACACGTGGATCCCGAGAAGATCAAAGCCATCCAAGAGATGCGTCCTCCACGCACCTTAAAAGAGCTACGAGGATTTTAAGGAAGAATCGCTTATATCAGGAGATTCATCTCTAATTTGTCAGGACGCTGCAGACCATTCAACAAACTTATGAAGAAAGGTGTCTCTTTTGTTTGGAATGATGAATGTCAGAATGCATTCGATGATATTAAGCAATATCTGATGAGCCCACCAGTATTGGTACCTCCTGTCTCAGGAATACCGTTCCTCCTCTATACTCGAGCAATGAGTCATTCATTGGGTGCATTGCTTGCTCAGAAGAATCAAAATGGTCATGAACAAGCCATTTATTATCTTAGTCGTACTATGACCGGAGCTGAACCTCGATATACACCGGTCGAAAAAGAATGTCTAGCCTTGATGTTTGTTGTCCAAAAGACACGTCATTATATCATTGGCCAGACTATTCATGTCATCTCCAGAATCAATCCTATACGGATTATGATGAAGAAACCCAGTGTTTTGAATTCTCGACTGGCTAATTGGGGAATCCTACTTGCTCAGTATGACATGCACTATATTCCTCAGAAATCAGTCAAAGGACAAGCTCTAGCTGATTTTCTGGCTGCTCACTCAATTCCAGAAAGTTCAAAACTCTATGACAAAATCCCAGATGAAGTCCTAGATTCAAATCAAATTGCTGAAAAAAATCCTACTTGGCGTCTATTCTTTGATGGAGCTTCAAGGATTGGCCCTAATGGTGATATTGTCACTGGAGTTGGAATCGTTCTTGTATCGCCAGAAGGTCTTGCTATCCAACGAGGTTATTCTCTTGATCAACCATGTTCAAACAATATAGCTGAGTACAATGCACTACTTATCGGTCTTCAACTCGCTAAACATCTGAATATTCAACATTTGGAGGCGTATGGAGACTCTAAACTCATTGTCAATCAGATCAGGGGTACTTATGAAGTTCGCCATCAAGATCTAGTTCCTTATCATAGATCAGCTATATCTATGGCTTCTTCGTTTGAAGAATTCTTCATTGAACATGTTAGGCGAGCATGTAATACAGAAGCTGATGCTCTAGCTAATCTTGCAGCAGTGTTGGCTATTCCAATCAGACGGCAACAAATGATCGTCGTTCGCAATCGAGAATTATTTTATCTTGAAAATAACTTGACTTTAGGACTTCCAGTTGACATTGAAGAATCAGCATTTCATGATGTCAACACAACAAGAGGGTTTGGATTTAGTCGTAAATCAATGTCATCTTCATCTGATTCCAGCATGGAATTCATCTTCAGTAACTCAACCGAAAATCAAAATACAGATAAAGATTGGAGACTTCCTTTCTTGGATTTCGTATTATATGATATTCTTCCAGATGATCCGAGTGAGGCAGCATCTATCAGACGACGATCACTTAGATTCTATTATAATCATACAACAAAGACCTTATATCGTCGAGCTTATGATGGTTTACTTCTTCGATGTGTTACTGGTGACGAAGCTCAACAAATTATCCGTGAAGCACATGATGGAATCTGTGGAGCACATTAACCTGGACCAAAACTTCAAGACCGTATTCGACGTATGGGTTATTATTGGCCCACTATGGTATCTGATGCCATCGAATATGCAAAGAAGTGTAAAGCTTGTCAAATACATGCGGATTTTATTCATCAACCCTCGAATTTTCTACATCCGACGGTAGCATCATGGCCCTTCGAAGCTTGGGGCATGGATATTATCGGTCCGATCAATCCGCCGTCATCTAAAGGCCATCGGTTTATTCTTGCAATAACCGATTACTTCTCCAAATGGGCTGAAGCCATTCCTTTAGCTGAAGTTAAAACGTCCAATGTCATCAGCTTTATTAAGCACCACGTCATCTACAGATTTGGTGTTCCTCGACGCATTATTCATGATAACGGACCGCAGTTCGTCAGCCAGAAATTTGCTCGATTCTATGGCGATCATCGGATCAACAATGTTGCTTCTACTGCATATAATCCGGTAGCTAACGGATTAGCAGAAGCTTTCAACAAGACTATTATCAAACTCCTAAAGAAGTTTATCTCCACTAACAAACGTAATTGGAGTGACAAGCTCGGTGAATGTTTATGGGCTTATCGTACTACAGTTCGTAATGCTACTAAATGTACACCCTTCTCTCTGGTGTATGGTTGCGAAGCTGTTCTTCCATTAGAGATTCAAATTCCTTCTTTAAGGATAGCACTCGCTAATGAACTCACTGCTGAAAATAATGATCATCTTCGACTTCAGAAATTAGAAGCTCTGGATGAAAAGCGATTATCTGCTCAACAGAATATTGAATTTTATCAAGCAAGAATCTCAAGAGCTTTTAATAAGAAAGTCAGAGTCCGATCGTATCAAGAAGGAGAACTTGTTCTAACAGTCAGACGTCCTATGACTATGACTCATATGAGCAAGGGCAAATTTGACGCAAAATGGGAAGGTCCCTATATTGTGAGCAGAGTTTTCTCAAATGGAGCTTATCAACTCTCAGAATTGGATGGTCGAAAGATCTTGATGCCTATTAATGGAAAATTCCTTAAAAAGTACTATGTGTAAAATGTAAATGCTTGTAATTATCAGACAAATTCATGTTTAGAAATAAAATTGTTATTTTATTTTTTTATGAATGATGATACATGATATTAAGGAAGATCACTATCGTCCTTCTCTACATTTGGACGTGGGTCACTGCTGTCCTTCTCAAAGACATGATCAGCGAAAGAACTGAGAACTTCCTTACTGGAACCCACAAGAAACTTACAAGCGGCCATCCTCATAGTTTCTTCTTCTTCAGTCCTTCCTGGTTCAAGCAGGAAATCCAGAATGTCCCTTGGTGGCTTGGGTGCAGATGAACCTTCGCCTGCTTCCACCTTCTTCGATCGAACTGGATCAGCAAGACGTTCTTCAGTGCCTTTCTGAACTTTTGAGGCTGTCTCAGTCTTCTTGGATGCTTCTCCAGACGACATTTTTATGTCGGGGAATAGAAGTATTCGTTCTTATCAGATTTCTGCTATATTTATAGGCAGAAGTTTCTCAAACAAGGAAGCGTCACATCCATTCGATGATTCACACATTCATTAATGCTTGACGGTTTGTCCGTTCATTTATTACGTTCATCCGACGGTTCATCCGTTCATTCATCCTACGGTTCGTCCGTTCATAATCTTCTATCAAATTCATAAAGTGGGGATTCGTTATTTATCATGTTTTTATAACCTCTGAATCAAATTCCGAATCTACTTACTCATTTGTCATGTTTTGACCTCTGCATAGAAATCAATCTATTTTCTTTTGAGTTCCTACATATTATCACGTCCATAATACCTCTGATAATATCATATACTCTAGAACAGAAAAGAAGATTTTATTATCTATCATGTCCATAATTCATCCACAAATACAAATAATTGAGCATAGAAGAATTATCATTTCCCTTTCTCATTTCACAACAAAAAAGTCTATTACATTTTCTTAGACTTTCCTACAAATCATAATGGAAATCTATTACAAATCTTGGATTTTCATTCTATGTACAATTAAGATCTATCTTCTTCTTTGGATCTTCTCCATCGGACCTTCTCCGTCAGGTTTGTTGTTGGTGGCAGTTCCTGACTATCTGGGTCCCAGTCACGACCAGATTAGTAGGAATCAAACTCTGGTCTTCTCTCTCAGCCGAGAGAAGAACCACAGAGTATGGCAGCCCGAAGTCGTGGTGCTGCCAATACAACTGGTGGATTGGAAGCCACCTTTCAAAGGAGATAGGAATGTATCCAAACCTTGGGATACAATTCCTAGTTCTGCCTTAAAAAGAACTCTACTACCCGATTTCTCGGGGTAGAGTTGACTCCACCATCCAACTCTCGTGTATAAAGGCTCTTCCTACCATCTGAGGAAGACCCTTCTATCCTACGAAGAGTTCTGAGTTGTCTGATTTGCGCGTCAAAAGCGCATGAGATCCCTGATGTTGGTGTCAGAAGGACATTCTCCACAGCATCCACATCTCCAATGCCAGTTCTGAAGAAAATCTATAGCCAAGCTTCTGCAGAAAACATCAAGGGGAAAGGATCAACAGAAATCATTCAGCGTGCATTTATCAAATAAAGACAAGCGTGTATTGTTCAAATCAGAAAAATCATTTGACACGTACTGGCTGATCAAGCGTGTATTGTTCGAATCAGAAAAATCTATCTTCAACAGCAACAGAATAAGTACGCATACTACACTAGCTTACCTTCAAGTTTGGTGCTAAAGATTGGCAAATTCATGTTTGATACACTATGCAGAAATCGAACATTAGAAGGCATTGCTTTCCTGTTTGAGAATGAAATCTCTCAAAAATTTCATTTTCAGAGAAGAAGAAGAAGAGTGGGGGATGAGTATTTGTGAAACTCAGCTACCTATTTAAAGGATAAAGTACAAGCCTATTCTTGGAAAGGATCCGCATAAATAGCGTTCACAAATGTGGAATGAATGACACGTATGCTTTGGAAAGCAGTGCAACATTGGAAACAGTCAAAGAGTGCTAATTAATATTCTTTATTAAAAAAGCACGCAGATCGAACACAAAAATTGTACTTTATTTTCTCAAAATAGGCACTGATGGCCTTACAAAAAAAAGTGCAACAAAAGCATAAAAAGTCACGCTCTACTTTCCAGAGCGACTGAGCTTGCTGCCTAGTTCTCCTACGCTCTTAACTCCCAAGCGGTGCAACAGAGCCTTGAACATTTCACGCTGCTCTATGAGGCTGCGTCCATCAGAAGGAGACGAGCCATCCAGGCCAAAATAGCTCAAGAAATTCTTGGCTAGTTGACTGGGGTCATCTTTGAGCTCGAAGACAAAGGGCTCCGGCTCTTCACCCCCAAAAGTGGGGTCACCATGGGAACAAAAACCCAATTTGCGTGCTTCTTCTGCAGCCTCTTCTTTTGGTGTCATCTTAACGTGAGATGAAGATAAAAAATGATTCTTCTCTTGGTTTATATAACGGAGCTCGCCGGCGGTTCATATTCCTCCATAAATTGGATGCAATCAGTCTCGGAGAACGAAGAGTCATTACGACATTTAATAGGTTCATTCGGGTGTCTTCGAAGAACTTCGAAGTCTTTTCGACTTTAGAAAAATTTAAAGTCATCTCAGCGTGACTGATTCCATTTTATCATCTCTATTTCAAAGTATTTCGAAATAATTTATCATATTTCAAAAATTTTGAAGGGGGTTTTGTAGACCTTTAAAAATGAAAGTCACGCTGTGTTGATCAGAACCAGTTCAAAAGTCACGCTCAGTTGATCCAGACAATATGAACCAAGTCATGCTGAAGACAGCCCATAATTTATCAGAGAGTAATTATGACTGACAGCACGACAGTCGAAGAATGTCTCTTCATATGCCACGTATGCACAGGATTCGAGAGATCACCGTCGTCTATTGCGTGATTTTTGAAATCTTCTTCAGCAAGACTCAACCTTCGTCGAGTTGGCATACCAAAAGGGTTTCTTGTCATTTAATGCGACTGACAAAGCAATCACTGTCAGAGATTTTGTGTCAGTCGAGGCACGCCGAATCAAGACAGCTGACAGTTCTATCATAAGTCTGCGTGTATTCGAGAGATCTTCATCTCAAGTATGCGTGAATTCTGAAGTTTTCTTCCTAAAGTTTGCGTGGATTTTGAAGCTTTTTGCCTCGAGTCTGCGTGAATCCTGAAGCTTCCTGCCCCGAGTTCGCGTGGATTTTGAAGCTTTCTACCCCGAGTTTGCGTGGATTTTGTCTTCAACAAGTCTGCGTGAACTTCATCAAATTGGAGTACGTGGCAGCCATGCCACTGATCTCTCGCCTGCGTGTCCTGTAAATTGCACAAGACACATGCATGATTGCCATGTGTCCAACAGTTACAGGCCACGTCCAGTAACTGCTCACAACCTTGCGTATGTTAAATCCTGCGTGATTTTTAACTAGGCACAGGCTGTCACGCCCCAGAACCAGAATACTGGAGAGCGGGAGCAGACATAGCCAGCTACGTATATTGAAATAGAATACATCTCAACTATACGGTCACGGCTGTCTAGATATGAGGGTTTACTACAAGCCAGCAGTCTCTTAAGGTCAAGCCTATTGTCTCAATCTCAAGCAATTAACAGAGTTACAAGATGTTAGAGCATCAAATATATATATATAAGGCATCCCAAATATTACATATCGGATGATCATGAAGCTAGTCGTACAAAATGATAGGACTAGCAAGAGTTCGGTCATACATGATCAACCCTAGGATTTGTTAATCATGTTTACAGCCCGTAGGCAGACAGTAAGTAAATGTGCATCGAGCTAACAGGTGCTCGTCGGCTAAACGCCTCAAAAGAATAAATTTACATATAAGTGGGTGAAAACAAAAAGGGAAAACCCACTCGTAGCCCGGGTTCCGTCTAGTGTTCACCATTGGGCTGGAAGCTTGGTAGATCCTCGGGAGCTGCTCCGAAATCTGGCCACATAAAACCAGCTGGGTCAAATCCCAGAAAGAGCAAGTGCCACAAGGAGGCCACAAATAAGAACAAGGCCAGCATATCAGAACATAAAGAAATAAAGGAAGTACAAGTAATAAAAGTACACAGAGCGATAAACGACTAGGGACGTGGAACCATTTCGGGAGCCAGGTTACAATCCTTAAACCAAACAAGGACCGGGATTGTACCCCTTCGCCTGAATAGCTCACTGTCTCTACCTATTTATCGTTAGAGATAAGTAAAACAATCATGATCAAGAGTTCCAGGTACAAGGGCTAGACAAGACTTAGACAGGGCTGGACACCATTCATTCACAATCGGCCAAGCAAGTACTACGGCTTACTACTTTAACTAACTAGGGTTATCACAAGCCTAATTACTAACAAGATGCAAATGAGAAACTCCCAGTCCCAAGCCCTGCAGACTATCCAGTTATCCTTCCGCGGGTTGAGAGTTATAGGTGGGTACATTGCCCGGAAGACAAATGTACCCTTAGGTGACTTAGATGGTGCAACACATGACAGTGTGCTGGAAATGTTCTCTACTCGTCGGCAAGCTACAAGTCCATTAAAGTGCCCAGATAACGAGATTGCCTGTGACTGGGAATTCTCCACGTTCTAGTTTAATCTAATCATTAGCCTAATCCAATTTAGCGCGAGTCCCTGGCCGTGGTACCCAGAAAGTCACGCCCTAGACATGATACAAGACAAGACAAGTGGATTGTACAAGCAAGCAAGCAGAACACCTACGGTGTCAAGGCAAGTCAAGTCAAGTCAAGTCAGGAGTGCGCCGCCACGGCCACTATCAAGTTATCAAGATAAATCATGTCAGGGTACTTGTTCGGAATGCGCCACGACGGGCCACTAACATGTCAGGTTGGTCATGTCAGGAGTGCACCACTACGGGTCACTGTCGTGTTATGCTAGTTCCTTGTTATACCATGCCATGTACAATAGTCATTCCAAGTATATTAAGTAAAATCAAGTTCATGACAAAAGGCGTATGGATATAAAATGGACGTAAAATATCTAATAAAATACCAATATATATAGGATTATAGAAGAGCCAAGCTTAAAGAAATAAACAAATTCATCATAGACAAGTAGGTTGTGCAAGGGGTTCAGGGGTTAGGCTGCGCAGGGTATGTACTGCGCAGGATGCCAAGTGCGCAGGGGTCAATTGCGCAGGGTAAACTGCGCAGGGTACCAACTGCGCAGGGTGAGCAGCGCAGCAGATGGATTACGCTGGATCAGGTTGCGCAGGGATGGATGGCGCAGGGTCAGATTGCGCATGAGTGGAGTGCGCAGGGATAGATGGCGCAGGGTCAGATTGCGCATGAGCGGACTGCGCATGAGCAGACTGCGCATGAATCCATGCGCACTCGGGTTGAGCGCAGTTCGCCAAGGGACAAGCTGCGCGGTCGGTGCTGCGCTAAGGAGCGCTGGCCGAGGGGGAATGCGCAATCCAGTCCTGCGCTAAAGAGCGCAGGCTGCTGTCCTCTTCTCCAGGTCGAGAAGAAGGCTCCAAGAACTCTAAGGTTCAAAACTTCATATCTTGGTAAAATCAAAACCAAATCTAGATTTTCAAAGTTCTAACTTGAGTAAAATCAAATTCTCTCCCACATGGAAGCATCAAAACATGCAAAAATTGAAGTTTAATAGATCAAAACCAAGGATTTTCGAAAATGGTTAAAACCTAGATCTAGAAGAATGAAAGCTCCAAATCACAAAATGCCAAGTTCTAAAGTTGATCTACATGTCCTAATCTATCAAATGGACAAATAAAATTGGGTGCTTATTTGTTAGCAAGGTGCACTTGCCTATGGATGTTGGTGAGTTGTGTGGAAGAAGGAAGAAGATGGTGAAATAAATGAGAGAATTATGGAGGAGAGAGAAAAGTATGTGGAGTTTTAATGAGGGTGGTTGTGGTGTGTTGAGGGAGGAGTGTAGGTTAAGGTGTTCCATTTATAATAAACCAAACCAAACCAATCCTACTCCAAAAATAAAACCAAGCCATGGTCCAAACCCATTTACGAGAAACCAAAATCCACAAGTCGAGAAAATAAAATACGTGCCAAAATCCAAATACGAGCATAAATACGAAATACGGGAAATGAGGGTGACACAGGCTGTGAAGACAGTTATCTTTTCAGTTATTATTTTTGACTCTATAAATAGAGTTCTTTTTCTCATTCATTGTACGGAGACATTGATATCTACTGTCAAAATTTTGAGAGCTTTTCTTCTTCGCATAGTCCAAGGGATAAAGCGATCGTCTTCTAGATCGGATTCCTATAGTTGTAATTTTCCCAGAAATACAACAAATAAAGAGAATTTCTTTATGGAAAACAACATGTAGAGAAAAAGGAAGGGGATGTGGTGTATATGTGTGTGTGTGTGTGTGTTAAACAAGAGTGTCAAGAGGGTGTGTGAGATACCACAAGAGTGTGTGAGGGATTACATGTGTGTGGTAGGCATATACATGTGAGTGTAGAGTGTCAAGAGAGTGTGGTGATACATGAGGGTTGTGTGTGTGATAGGGTGTGTGTGATAGATTAGAGGGTGTGTGTGTGAATGATTGATAAGGCATGTGGGCTTGTGTGTGTAGAGCTAGAAAACAGTGAGTGAGAGTGAAAAACAGTGAAGGGGGTGTGTGTGTGAATAGGGGACATGCGTGTACACATTAGTGTAACTGTGAACATTAAAATTTAGATCAGTTCAATAGAAACATAAAAATTCAGTAAAAGGGGACCCAAAAACAGTGTGCAGTCCCATACTCCCCTTGTATAAATTCCAGATCATACATACTTAGATTATAATACTAAATTAACTCAGGTAATACACAAAACCATTTGAACAGTCCACAAAACTGAAATCCCAGATCTCAGATTACAGTCCCCCACTGAATTCTCAGTTTTACACACACTCAGATATCAAATATTGAATCTAACAGTTCAACAGTATTCAGAAATCAGTTCAAAACAGTCCCTAAAATGATATTCCAAATTTTGAATAAAAACCACATCAAAACAACCCAAATTTCCTCATACACTTAGATATCATGTAGTTGAACAAGTTAGAGCTATAATAACATGCAATTAACAGTTTAATTAGGTTAAAAATGATTGCTAAAATCGCATTTAGAAAACTGGACAGAATTCAGAAATGAGACTGAATACAAGGTATCAGAAATTTAGGAAAAGAGAGATTGAACAATAAAATTTGGATTAAAATACTAAATTTAAGGTTGGTAAGTTATAAACACAAAGTGCACGTGCTACGTGAAGTGTTTGTGTCCACAAAAGTGGACACAAACGTGTCCAATCACTTGAAACCAAAAACAGTAAAACACAGTGCAAACAGTCCACTCCTCGTGCACGTGTTCACGGTGTCTGTGCACACGACACAAAGCGACACAACCGACGAGATTGTGTCCACGTGTCGACCTAGACTAGGACTAGGGATAGAAAACCCTGTCATGTGTCCACGTCGCGTGTATGCAACACGAGACACGCGTGTCAGTGCACGTTTTCAACAGAAAACTACACAGTACGAGAATGGTACATGCATTTGTCGACACGACATGTGGGGCTCTGAAACTTGGGGAGCCCCATTTCAGTGTCGGCCCCGAGCTACATGTCGAGTCTCATATGTCGAAGTGGCGTGTCCTAGGCGCTGTGTCCCCCGAAGTGCAAGGCATGCACAGTGCCCGTGCATGCGCGCGCGCGACCGCATGTTCGCGTGCCCGACACGACTCGACACGACACGACACTAAGACTCGATAAAAACTCCAGAATCGTGTAAGCGAGACCCAAATCTAATTTCTTATTCAAACAAAATCTAAAAAATTACACAAAATGCCCATTGGGGCATTTCAACAAACACATTCAATATGACACTGATACGTATCCAAAAAGGACACAAAATGGACATAACTTTTGGGGATTCCTATTCCTATATTTAGGTTATGTCACGCCCCGCTCCCGCAGAAGCGATCGTCCTCGCTAAGGCGTGATGCCGCACGGGCCTAGGTTGCGCCCGTGCAAGGCTATGTCCAGAAACGACCGATTTGAGCTAGGCCACAGAGTCGCACAGAGTGTCCCCATTTGCATCAGAAAGTAAGTGAACGCAATTGAAGCGAATTCAACTCTTTATTGATATTCAAGAAGTTTACAAGCGGCGCTAGGCCGATATTACAAATTGCTCAAGCTCTCTCTCTCTCTCAAACATCAAAGGCGTGCCAAGTGGCTTACAACATGGAATGATTCATGGCGATGTTCCGATACATTATGCCCTGTATATGGTGCTTCAGCTTCTTGCAACGTTCCAAGGCCCCAGAGATAGCTCCGAGCCTTAGCACGTTCGAGGGAAGCTCCGTACCCGCCGACGTTTCCTGCTTCCTGTAAGTAGACTGTGGGGTTATCAGTACATTGTTATGCACTGGTGGGGAGGCTAGCTCGCCCACAATGTTATCATTACCAAACACGTTCTATTTACTTTTGTGCACCGTCTATCATTCATTGTCTTTCTAATCTTGCCTTAGGATCAGTTTCATGGCATATTTCATAGCCTATCTCGTGTTGTCAAATACAAGTGTTGCATGAAAATACATGCACAACTTATCCATACTTACCGTCTGTCCTTCCCTGTTCAACGTAAACCAAGTTAGTCAATAATTTATATGAAATGACTTAACGTAGTTCATGCAAGCATTCAATGTCAAGTGTTTGTCCTTAGCTCGAGTTCTAGCACGTCGTGGGCACATTTTCTAACACGTTTGCTCGACGTACTCTTGATCATTTTGTGTGTTATATTCAAGCCCACTCAGAAAGTGCTTTGTACAGTTAACTTAGACTACTTGATTTGAATGCAAGGACTTGCACGTAGATTACCACAAGCAAAGCCTACTTAAATCTATATGTACCGGTCGCTGGCATCATAAGCTATTTTAGACAATCCAAGCCGTGGTATTTCTCAACTAGCGTAGGGTGAGGACTGGCACTCACCCCGTTAGTCTCTTGAAATACTCCTGCACTTACGTCCCTCGGGTGGCCGAGTCCGCACCCAGGTAGCCCGTAAGCCATGATTTGATCCCGCCTAGGCCGGCCATGATCCTCCCTATGATCATGCCACGGAATCTGTATCACCCGTGCACGGGTCTGTCCACGACCATTTTGTATTTTATCGTCATAGGCTAATCCTTAGCCACAATGCGCTATCGACCAGGTTGGCGTCCGTGCAGCGCGGGTAGCGAGCCCCGTTGTACGTGCCCGTCATACCTGTCGCTAACCATTCCTTTCTTTCTTTTTTATCTTGCATTCATTCTTTCTTTTCTTTCTTTCACTTGTCCATTCGTTCATTGATTCATTCACGTATTCATTCATTCATTCATTCCTTCGTTGATTTATTCATTGAAGCATTACGCAACTGCCAGTACGGAAGCCGCCTTGGCGACCCATCGGTCCCATAGTCTTTCAATGTTGCTAAACTCTACTCGAAACGACTATGTTGATAGTCTTTTCGTTTCATTGTTGTAAACCATCCATTGTTTCATTATTTGAATACGTAAGGGACATAACGTAAGCTTGTGCCTTAGCACGAGCGTTGAGCGCGGTGCGAGAGTTCTCACAATTTCCATATTCTTTTCCATATTCTATACAAGCATACAAGATAGGATTAATCCCTTAGCTAGGTGCGTTGGGTCATTTATTAGCATGCACGGTGTTATCGCCTAGCGATTCTCGTGATAGTGTCCATATTGTTATGTGTCTAGGCTAAGCAAAGACGGGTTCATCGGAGCCACCCACCTTAGCGATGTTCGCATCGGTCGGGCGATACTCCGAGCGCGCCTTTGAAAGTCTAAGTCTGGATACATCTTGACGGGCCAATGTAAGCCTTGCATCGATTCTTTATCTGGTCGATGCCAACTCTTCGGGTCGACGGCTCGTTTGAGTCGTTGCACTTGCCGTTTGAATCGGCGTTCCGCTAGGGCGGAACGGGTCACTACATAATACACCACTCAAAACAAGTCTCGTCCTCGAGACTTCCTGAGTGCAGGTCATCCTACCATTCCTTAACTCGCATCGTCGTGTTTCTTAGGCAATCCCTATCGAACGGCTCTATCATTCTATGGCACCGAACTATACTCGATACCTTTTCAAGTCCCGTGTCGCATACGTTTTGGTCGATTTTTATTGAGTAACTTTTTATTCATTTTATAGTTGATGTTTCTTCAACTTGGTTGCTATTTTGACGTATCATGGGACTGAAACGGTCGCACGAGGTGCATTATAATTCGTCAAACACGAAAGTCGTAGGCTGAGGCAAACTTACTCATTCGTTTATGCGCATTGCAACACCCACTAGCAGCTGCATTCGAGTTCATCATATCACTGAGTTTGGATCGTGCACGTATCCAAGGCGTCCCTCGAATACGTACATTTCAACCAAGCTTAGCGACTAGCGAAGTCGGACAAGCTACTCATGATAGTTTTGATTTGCCGATCGCTTTGCTAACTTCGATTTAAAACCGAACTCATGTGTGTATCACATATCGTTTATCTCGATCCTCGAGATGATTCGATTCGCTTCTCAAGCGTTATTATCCACGAAATCAGTATGATTTCTTCTTAGCAGGGTCGACCAAGCCTAAGTAATTTCCGTCCGATTCAAAACCAAGTATTGCACCATCATCAAGTATTTCTTCCTATCAACGATTCAATTCGTTATCCCAACTTTTACTTGCGCATCATCCATCCCTATCATTCCCTTCGTTTGGGGCCAATCTCGTTGTCGTTCACGCACACTGTCAGTTCCCCGTCCTACTCTAAGTCTTGTTTTCCCAAGTCTATCGTCCGTCCAGACGATACTGTAAATTCCATCGCACAGGTTCAATCACTCGGCATAGGGTCGTCCGCCTATCCGCTAGGTCAGCTCACAAGGTCATAGTTACACGTCAGGTCTGTGGCTCGTCGTGCAAGGTCATTGCACGACGCTCGCCCCAAATCCTATGGTCAAACCATTTGTTCGCTTGTACGGGAGTTTCTACCCAAGTTCGTTTCACTCAAATTTCTAAACATCGAACATGATCACCTAATTCACATCAAGACTTTCATTGCATATATTCAAATTCGTTCAATCACCAGTTCTAACCAATTCGTGTATTCGATTACGAGGTCATCCAGCTCGACAATACATTGTGCCCCAATCTCACTCGAGTCCGATTATCTACGACAGTTCATGAATCACCATGCAACGCTCCCGCAGAATAATCATTCTCATTGGGGCGTAACTCTTATTTGAGTTTTAAACTAACCCATTCTCGATACGCGGATTGGACTTACTCAATCCTCAAGTTCAATTCTTCAAGAACATAAATTCATTCTCGAGTCCACCTTCGCGTCAAACCACAAGTCGAAGCAATCAGATTGCCATGCCATCCAAGTTCAATCACTCCCGCTGTATGAATCACCATATCAGCGCTCACGCGGAGTGATCGTCATAATCCAGCACGACGTATGTGCGAGTCTGGAGTTGCGCTTACATAAGGCAAGAGTGTCAACGTTGTGGTTGTCAACGAAGCAAATCCAAGCATTCACATTTTCATCCAAGCTAAATCAATTTGATAGTTTGACCGTCACGCGTTCAACAAGAAAATCCTCGAGCCAAGTCTATCTTTCCCTCGACACATCTTTAACATCTCCCAAGTATAGCATCCAACAGAATAATAACATTTGCATGATCGTCATTCGCCGAGTCAGAGTACCCCCGAGTTATCGCATATCGATCTTTGATATGCCTCAATACCATCGACGATATGCGTAACCTGACGATCTTCCTTTGCAACCGATTTTGAGTCGTGCGTTGATGCTGTTGTCCGAGTTGGATATTCCATAATTTCCTCGATATTCAAGATCAAGTTTGATCGCTATTTCTCAAGTAGTTTCAAGAGCATTGTCCAAACTCAAGTCACAATTTATTTGAATCAATCCAAAATCGTACGCGTGATCCTCTAAGTTTCCTCGATCAAGACCATTCATTTTCATTCATCGTTCCGAACCATTTTTTAACTCGCATTGCCCATTGACAAGTTGTCTGAACGACATCTCGTTTGGGACATTCGAAGTCATGACCAACTAAGCGTGACGCGTTCTAAGGCTTTGCACGATCGCATCGCCTCGCTGACGTACTCGTTGTGTTTCGAAATCCTCAATTTTTGCTCGAATGATTTCTATGACGTCCATACACCACTCAGGGTTCGAGCCACTCGACTAGTCATCGACACTCATTCTTATTCTTCCCCGAACCTATCATATACACCACTCGGATCCAAGCCATATGATCTAGTCCTCAATCACGTTCCCGTCATGCGCTAAGAAATCCTTCAGATCCATTCGACAAATCTCTAGCGTAATCGCTCACGTCTCCTCGACGTACTAAGTCGTTCACACAAATTCTCAAATCCAAGCCAATCTTTTGGGTACGCCTAAGCGTAAACTTGATAAGGTTCCTATCGATAGACACTCAAAATGTATCTCTGTTCTTGATCGAGCGATACTTGATATCGCTCGCAACCCGATTGCACCCAAAAGTCAAGGTGCGCGACACGCGGCACAACTTAGCCAAAAGGCCTTGTGTATAGCTATCCTGTGTGGACTATATTCGAGTTTGCATGCTCACTTATTCTCGTTCGAGGAATAATCGATCTCACTCGAAATCGTTTGCACCAGAAGGTCTAGGTGCGCGATACTCTGCACAACTTAGCCAAAAGGCTGCGTACATAACCATCCCGTTCGAACTATACTTTGGTCTTGTTTTCTCGTTTGCTTTCAGCGTAAGCTCATTCAAGCAAGCACTGCGTTTGCTAACTCTTAGCATCGGTTCCTTCCATCTCAAGCCCGTCGTGATGGCACAAAGGCCTTCGCCTATCGATGTCGTCCAACCGAGTACTCATACAAGCTTTTGAAAATATTAGACTTATTGTATGGAACATCCCAAGGCACAATGAGAGAGAGCGTACACTTCCTTTGTTTCAACGAGCTTTCAAAACTGAGAGAATCGAAATGAAGTCCAAGGACGTAAAGTCGTGCTCTGATACCAATCTGTCATGCCCCGCTCCCGCAGGAGCGATCATCCTCGCTAAGGCATGATGCCGCACGGGCCTAGGTTGCGCCCGTGCAAGGCTATGTCCAGAAACGACCGATTTGAGCTAGGCCACAGAGTCGCACAGAGTGTCCCCATTGGCATTGGAAAGTAAGTGAACGCAATTGAAGCGAATTCAACTCATTATTGATATTTAAGAAGTTTACAAGCGGCGCTAGGCAGATATTACAAATCGCTCAAGCTCTCTCTCTCTCTCAAACATCAAAGGCGTGCCAAGTGGCTTACATCATGGAATGATTCATGGCGATGTTTCGATACATTATGTCCTGTATATGGTGCTTCAGCTTCTTGCAACGTTCCAAGGCCCCAGAGATAGCTCCGCACCTTAGCACGTTCGAGGGAAGCTCCGCACCCGCCGACGTTTCCTGCTTCCTGCAAGCAGACTGTGGGGTTATCAGTACATTGTTATGCACTGGTGGGGAGGCTAGCTCGTCTACAATGCTATTATTACCAAACACGTTCTATTTACTTTTGTGCACCGTCTATCATTCATTGTCTTTCTAATCTTGCCTTAGGATCAGTTTCATGGCATATTTCATAGCCTATCTCGTATTGTCGAATACAAGTGTTGCATAAAAATACATGCACAACTTACCCATACTTACCGTCCGGCCTTCCCTGTTCAACGTAAACCAAGTTAGTCAACAATTCATATAAAATGACTTAACGTTGTTCATGCAAGCATTCAATGTCAAGTGCGTGTCCTTAGCTCGAGTTCTAGCATGTCGTGGGCACGTTTTCTAACTCGTTTGCTTGACGTACTCTTGATCATTTTGTGTGTTATATTCAAGCCTACTCAGAAAGTGCTTTATACAGTTAACTTAGACTACTTTGATTTCAATGCAAGGACTTGCACGTGGATTGCCACCAGCAAAGCCCACTTAAATCTATATGCACCGGCCGCTGGTATCACAAGCCATTTTGGACAATCCAAGCCGTGGTATTTCTTAACTAGCGTTGGGTGAGGACCGGCACACACCCCGTTAGTCTCTTGAAATACTCCTGCACTTGCGTCCCCCGGGTGGCCGAGTCCGCACCCAGGCAGCCCGTAAGCCATGATTTAACCCTGCCTAGGCCGGCCACGATCCTTCCTATGATCATGCCGCAGAATCCGTATCGCCCGTGCACGGGTCCGTCCACGAACATTTCGTATTTTATCGTCATAGGCTAACCCTTAGCCACAATGCGTTATCAACCAGGTTGGCGTCCGTGCAGCGCGGGTAGCGAGCCCCGTTGCACGTGCCCGTCATACCTATCGCTAACCATTCCTTTCTTTCTTTCTTATCTTTTATTCGTTCATTCTTTTCTTTCTTTCACTTGTCCATTCGTTCATTGATTCATTCACGTATTCATTCATTCATTTATTCCTTCGTTGATTTATTCATTTAAGCATTACGCAACTCCCAGTGCGGGAGCCGCCTTGGTAAACTATCGGTCCCATAGTCTTTCAATGTTGCTAAACTCTACTCGGAACGACTATGTTGATAGTCTTTCCGTTTCATTGTTGTAAACCATTCATTGTTTCATTGTTTGAACGCGTAAGGGACATAACGTAAGCTTGTGCCTTAGCACGAGCGTGGAGCGCGGTGCGAGAGTTCTCACAATTTCCATATTCTTTTCCATATTCTATACAAGCATACAAGATGGGATTAATCCCTTAGCTAGGTGCGTTGGGTCATTTATTAGCATGCACGGTGTTATCGCCTAGCAATTCTCGTGATATTGTCCGTATTGTTATGTGTCTAGGCTAAGCAAAGATGGGTTCATCGGAGTCACCCACCTTAGCGATGTTCGCATCGGCCGAGCGATACTCCGAGCGCGCCTTTGAAAGTCTAAGTTTGGATACATCTTGACGGGCCAATGTAAGCCTTGCATCGATTCTTTATCTGGTCGATGCCAACTCTTCGGGTCGACGGCTCGTTTGAGTCGTTGCACTTGCCGTTTGAATCGGCGTTCCGCTAGGGCAGAGCGGGTCACTACAGGTTAGGTTTAGGGCTCCCTAATGATGCAAAAATTTCAGGATTCTTAGGTGTGGAAATGAATTTACCTATGAGTGTCAAAAGCCTCAAAAAGCTCACAAAGAGGTGCTCCTCTTAATGGCCAAACTCTTCCAATGTGCTCCAAATCTGAGAATACTTGATACCAACAGCAAGTAGATAGAAATTAGAACCTATTGCAATTTGTTTGGGTTAAAATGGAATTAAAATGGATTTACTAGGATTTTTGGAAGATGAAGAGTTACCTCTTTCTAAAACTTGGCAAGAATTCCTAATGGAGGCTAGCCCTAACTTTGAGGGGAATTAAATAGGAAGGGGAAGATCATAATGACCAGCCATAGGCTGATTAGAATTAGGGTTAGTTATATGGTGTGGGCCTATGGGCTTTAAGTCTTAAGTTATTAGTCATGACTTATGAAGTCATAAACCATTTTAGTCAAATCAACTCCAAATCTCTCCAAACAAGTTCCAATGACTTAACCCTCACTAAATTAGGTCAAACCAAGTTTGTTTAACCTAACCAAGTGGTCTTAACCTAGGTTAGTCACTAGATTAGTCTTCTAGTCAACACTAGTCAAAGTCAACTATAGGGCCAAAATCAATTCTACTAAAAATCACTAAAAATCATATTAATTATAATAAATCCAAATAATAAATAATAATTCCAAATAATTCACAAAATTTCAAAAATGACCAAAATGACCAAAATACCCCCAAGCTAGAAAAGTGGTAGTGACAAGTTGACCCGCAAGGATGTGCAGTTTGCTTGGACAACAGAGTGTCAGGAATCATTTGAGAAGTTGAAGCGAGGTTTGACAACGGCTCCTATTCTCCCGCTTCCAGATAGAACCGAAGGATTCTCAGTATATTGTGATGCTTCGGGCAGAGGTTTAGGATGTGTTCTGATGCAGCATGGGAAGGTAATAGCTTATGCGTCACGACAACTTCGTGATCATAAGAGAAATTACCCGACCCATGACTTAGAACTGGAGGCAGTAGTATTTGCACTCAAGTTGTGGAGGCACTACTTGTACGGAGATAGGGTGGAGATCTTCACCGACCATAAGAGCCTGAAGTATGTTTTCACCCAGAAGGACCTTAACATGCGGCAGAGAAGATGGCTCGAGCTACTGGTGGACTACGATGTGGACTTGCAGTATCACCCAGGGAAGGCCAACGTTGTAGCAGATGCATTGAGCAGGAGAGCCGGAGTTTACTTCCTAACGATGTAACCAGAGTTATTGGCATAACTTCAGAAGATGGGATTTAAAGTGGTTCTTCCTACCAATGTAGCATTGATGGCCCGTCTACAGGTTCAGTCCAGCATAGTTGAGAGGATCCGGATAGCGCAGTCTATAGATTCCAAGATTCAGCGACTCAGAGCAGAGTGTGAGGCAGAAAGAAGGCCAAAGTTGTGCATTCATGAAGATGGTATACTTCGACACGGCACTCGTTTTTGTGTACCCAGTAGAGATATCAGACATGAGGTCATAACAGAAGCTCACAGTTCACAACATTCTATTCATCCCGATGGTACGAAGATGTATAGAGACATTCATCAACATTTTTGGTGGAGTGGCATGAAGAGGGAGATAACCCGGTTTGTCTCTCGATGTTTGGTTTGTCAACAAGTTAAGGCTGAACATCAGAGGCCAGCTGGACTTTTTCAACCCTTACCGATCCCAGAATGGAAATGGGAACACATAACCCTGGATTTCGTGACTAGATTACCAAGATCTCCGATTGGCAAGTATGCAGCATGGGTTATAATAGATCGGCTCACGAAAGTGGCTCATTTTCTCTCGTTCAGAGTCGGGCAGTCTATGGCTCAGTTGGCAGAGATGTACCTCAGGCAGGTAGTCAGGCTTCATGGTGTGCCGGTCAGTATCACCTCAAACCGAGATTCAAGGTTTATGTCACACTTTTGGCGCAGCTTACAAGAGAGTTTGGGAACTCACCTTCAGTTTAGCTCAGCTTATCACCCGCAGACAGATGGCCAGTCGGAACATACGATCCGGACTCTTGAAGATATGTTACGGTCATGTGCACTCGACTTTGGTTGTTCATGGGAAAATCACCTACACCTGGTAGAATTCTCCTACAATAATAGTTTCCAGACCAGTATCCAGATGGCACCTTTCGAGGCCTTATATGGCAGGAAGTGCAGATCCCCACTAGCATGGGACAACATCGAAGAGAGGCAGATGCTTGGCCCAGAGATAGTTACCCAGGCTGTCGAGGTGGTCAGGAAAGTCAGAGATCGCCTTCGAGTAGACCAAGATCGCCAGCGCCATTGGGTCGATGCTTATCGGCGTCCCTTAGAGTTTGCTATTGGCGACCATGTATTCCTTAGGATCTCGCCTAACCGCGATGTCATTCGCTTTGGCGTACGGAGAAAGCTTAGTCCTAGGTATATAGGGTCGTTCGATATCCTAGAGCGAGTAGGAGATGTATCCTATCGTCTCTCTCTTCCGTCGTCGCTAAGTGAGGTGCATGATGTATTCCATGTGTCCCAATTACGACGGTACATCCCAGACACGAGCCATATAGTGGACCATTCGGAACTGGTTGCTGGTACCAACCTTTCGTATGAGGAGAGGCCGTGTCTATATTGGACCGGAGAGAAAAGATACTCAAGAACAAGACTATTAGCTTAGTCCGTGTTGCTTGGGGTCATCACTCTCTATGTGAGTCAACGTGGGAGTGTGAGGACGACATCCGATCGTGATATCCCGACTTATTTGACTCGTAAGGTATAATGTCTTCCTTATGCCTTATGCTTTCTATCCCTTGCTTGCATGTGTGACTGTTTGATTGTTTGCTTAGTGTAGCTTATTTGTGGATAGTATAGCAGGCTCTTACATCTCTAAGCATCTTAATTTAAATTTCGAGGACAGAATTCTTTTAAGGTGGGTAGAGTTGTAATGCCCGTATTTCGAAATACATTTTTTTTGGCTATTTGTATTTCGGACCTATATTTTAATTTTCTTGGATTTTGGCCTGTAATTGTATTTTTGCTCGACTTACGGATTTTGGTTTCCTCGTAAATTGGGTTTTTGGACCTGGCGTGGTTTTATTCTTTGTGGAGAAGGTTTGGTTTGGTTTGCATTGGACTACCTTAGTTAACCTCCACCCTCAACCCAACACATCATCCCTCATTAAAACCCCACCTAACTTTCTCTCTTCTCATTATTCTTCTATTAATTTCCTCCATCTTCTTCTTCCTTCCTCCACACAACACCTAACCCCATAGGCAAGTGCACCTTGACACCAAATAGGAACCCTATTTTATTTGTCCATTAGTTAGATTATGCCATGGTGAATCATATTAGAACTTGGCATTTTGTGATTTAGAGTCTCCATTTTTCTAGATCTAAGTTTTAACCATTTTTGGATTTTCTTGGTTTTGATCTATTAAACTTAGATTATTGCTTGTTTTGAGGCTTCCATGTGGAAGAGAATTCAATTTTACACAAGATAGAACTTTGGAAATCTAAATTTCGTTTTGATTTGACCAAGTTATGAGATTTAGAAATTTGGTGTTCTTAGGTTTTTTTTCTCTCGGCCTACTGGAGAAGGAGACTTCGGCCAGAGCTCTTTAGCGCTGGGCTGAACCGCGCAACCCTTCCTCGGCCAGCGCTCTTTAGCGCTGGGCTGACCCACACTGGGCGCCCTTTGGTGAACCGCGCTCCTTCGCTGGCGCTCCTTAGCTCCAGCGCCTTCCTTCCCTTGGTGCGTTTAGCTAGAGCCCCTCGACCCCAGTGCAACCCGCTCTCAGCGCAACCCGATCCCCTGAGCAGCTCAGTCCCAGCACAACCCAACCTCAGCGCAACCCGACCTTAGCGCAACCCAACCTCGGTGCAGCCTGACCCTAGCGCAACCCGACCTCGGCGCAGTCCATTCCTCCAGCGCAATTTATTTCCTCTAGCGCAATCAAACCCTAGCGCAACCCGACCCCAAGGACCCCAGCGCATCCTATTTGCCCATGGTGGTTTGGTTTTATTTTCTTGGGCTTGGCTTCTTCTTTATTGATTGGAGTTCTGAGATCTTGTTCCACCCAACACGACTGTCTTGACCCAACACGACCTGGCACGGTTTTCGGTGTTTTGCTTATGACTAGTACGGTCTTCGTGATTTCTGTGATTTATGGTCCTAGTACTTTCTGATCTTCTTAGTAGTGACCCGATGGGGTGCATTCTTAACTTGTAACCTGTGATTCATAATTAATCTTGTACTGGATAACTTGATAGTGGCCCATAGCGGCGCACTCCTGACTTGTAACTTGACTTGACTTGATGCTGTTGCGATGGCTAACTTGACACATATAATCAACTCTGACTTCGTGGGTGTTCATTCGTGTTGCTTTGTGCAATCCACTTGTCTTTTCTTGTCTTGCATCATGTCTAGGACGTGACTCCCTGGTTACCACGGTCAGGGATTCAGACTAATTATGGATTAGGCTAATGACTAGATCTAACTATAGTTCATGGAGGATTTCCAGTCACAGGCAATCTCGTTATCTGGGTGCTTTAGTGGACTTGTAGCCTGCCGATGATTAGGGCACATTTCCAGCACACTGTCATGTGTTGTACCCTCTAAGTCACCTAAGGGTATATCTTCTCCTGGGCGATGTACCCAACTATACTCTCAACCCGCGGAAGGATAACTGGATAGTCTGCAGGGCTTGGGACTGGAAAATTCTCATTTGCATCTTGTTAGTAATTAGGCTTGTGATAACCCTAGTTAGTTAAGGTAGTAAGCCGTAGTATTTGCTTGGCCGCTTGTGAATGGTTGGTGTCCAGCCTTGTCTGAGTCTCGTCTAGTCCCGGTACCTGGTACTCCTGAACATGATTGTTTTACTTATCTTTAACAATAAATGGGTAGAGACAAGTGCTATTCAGGCGAAGGGTTACAACCCCGGTCCTTGTTTGAAAGTTGTAACCTGGCTCCCGGAATGGTTCCACGTCCCTAGTCGTTTATTGTCCTGTTGTACTCTTTATTACTTGTGTAGGAACCCTAGAGGGGGGTGAATAGGGTCAAGCTAACTAATCAAGCACTTAGCAAAGCTAATTGGCAATTTAAAAAATATAAGTGCAAGAGAATAAGCAAACACAATACCGACACCCGATGTATCCTGGTATCCTCCTAAGAGGCAGTCCAGTCCCGTAACTCTCTCCGGCTTTAATCCACTATTTGAGCAAATAGTTACACATGAGTTTGGATCCGAAGAACTCGCCAACTTCTTACACAAGAGCTTTAATCCGAAGGGCTCTCCGACTTCAACCGAGAGTTTGGATACGAAGACTGCCCAACTTCAACCGAGAGTTTGGATACGAAGACTCTCCAACTTCAACCTTTCACAATAGGTTTTGATCTCCTTATACAATAGGATGAAGATCTCACTTTTCAACTCAATAACTCTAACACAATTTGTGAATGGCAAATGAAAGCTTTGTAGAGTTGTTTGTGGATAGGCTTTGGTGGTTTAGAAATTTTTAGGCTCAAAGCATCAACCTTGAATGAAGGGATTCAAGGCTATTTATAACCAAAGCAAAGGAAAGTGCAATAATGCAACTTTCTCAGGCTGGCGGATCATCCGCCGGATTTCTGCGGAAATTCGCCGGATCATCCGCCTGTATAGTCCAACGGCTATAAAAAGAGCCGTTGGGATCAATCATTCGTAAAATCCGACCGTTGGAATGCAAACGGTCATATGGCGGAAAATCCGCCGAAATTCCGCGGTTTTCCGCCGGATCATCCGAATACTCACAGAAGGTATTCTGTGAGACCATTCGGATCTTCCGTCGGATTTCCGCGGAGATCCGCCGGATTATCCGCCAGGATTCCGAAGATTGTCCTGGGTTATTATCTACCCTAGCTTTCGATTTTGCCATCCATTTCTTGTGTTTACAATGATTCCAAAGATATCCAGTTTGTGAAAACTGATTACCTTTCGGGGGCTTCGCCCCCGAACCCCCGACGAGGGGCGCTGCCCCCTCGACCCCCGTCCGCTGACCGGGCAGCGGAACCCCCGGTGCGTGGCTCCAGAGATGTCGTCGGGTGGTTCAGAGAAATCTTGTGGGATCCGTCGTCTTTGGCCCACCATGATTTCTTCATTGCATATGTCCACATTGATCTTGTTTATTGCTTTTCTGCATGTACATGTTAGACGAACAAAGCAATATACATAGTAGCAAGTATGATAAGTTAAAGCACATTAGGACTATGCAAAGTTTAAGTATAAGTGCTAAGGTGATGGCATAAATGTTAGTGATATCATAATGATTAAACTTAATTGAATGACCACAATCAAAAACATAGTTTTGATTTTGGCAACCCAATTAAATTTAAGATAGATAAGCCATATCACTAAGATGTAAACCAATGGGCACATATCACCAAATATATAAGTATAAGTAGAAATGCTATAGCGATTGTATGAAGATTAGTGATAAAGAAATGCTAAACTTAACATATTAACCATATTCAAAAATATGATACAATCATTGGGCCAACAATCTCCCCCTTTTTGATTATGGCAAATCGGTTAAGTTTAGTATGAACACAATAGATGTATGTATCACTAATATACAAAAGATATAAGCAATATTACTAAACGCATACTACTTAGATTACTTATAAACACCAACTCAAGCTTACTTCTCCCCCTTTGACATGATCAAAAAAAAAAAGGGCTCCCCCGTACTAAGAGATAAAAAGAAATCGATCTTAAGCATACAAATCAGAGCATGGGGAAGTCATAGACAATCATGGTCAAAATAGACTAATGAAAAACAATGGAAGAAGGGTGTAATGACAAGTGTATAAAGCTACATATCAAATGTAGAGTGCCAAAAGGAAAATAACTTGTCAAAACACAATATAGTTGGTAAAACAAATAAAAATGATGATCAGTCAAAGAATAGTTTACCAACTTGAAATCCAAGAAAGAAACTCCAAAACATAATATTATATGAATGAAAACTTTAGTTTTGGAAGGAAGCGATATACCAATTGAAATAAGGATTTCAATCAAGGATTTCAATCAAAAGCCCATGAGGATTAGATAATTGCAAAGTAATTAATATAAATAAAGTACCAAGTGAAATAGTTGAAGGATATAAACTTAATACCAATTGAAATATAAGCTTGAAACATTGATCAAAAAGCCATTTGAAAGTCAAAATTGTCCACAAATGAATAGTGGAACAAAATAAAGGAATGATCAATAAAAAATGGAGCAATTGATATAGACTAATCTCACTCTTTGCAAAAACTATATGCTTACCCAAGTACATGCATTTGAACTCAAATACCTTATCATGCTATATGAATACCCTTTTAGATAAACATGAAGGTAAAGGAGAAAAATACTTGAGAAGGAGAAATTCAGTCGACTTGAATGCTCCCCCTCAAAGTATTACCAATATAGATAAACATGTATTTTAGGTAAGTCCTCAATAAGAAAAGCCAAATCAATTAAGCGTATAAGGAAAGCCAAACTAACGAAAACACAATAGTCATCAAGATAATATATGAAAGTTAATATTTAAGAAGATGACTTATTTAATCCATATAAAAGAGAGATAAATGATAAAGACAATAGCATATACTCTCATAAACCCTTCACAAATAAAAGTATCATGACCTCATTCACTAAGATATGAAAAAGAACAAAGTATGGGTCCATGATGAACTAGGTATAAGACATATTTAAGGGTATAAATGAATTGAATCAATTAATTTGCTCCCCCTCAAAATATACGTATCTAGTTCCAAAGCACTTATAGCATAAAATAGAAAACTACAAGATCTAGGGGTAAATCAACTATGGATTTCTCCCCCTTGCTCGATGCATATAAGGCTACAATATCGTCAAAAGACGAAAAATATCATCTTTAGTCAAGAAGAGATAACCAATTAATAGCCACTAAAGATGAGAAATCAAAAGAATATTCCAATAAAGCACATATAATCAAAAGATGGCATACATTAGTCTATATAGAAGAATCTCATATTTAAATATGATAGATCAATGTATGTAATCCTTTGAGAAAATGTCATCATGAAAAAGAATAAAGTCAATTAAGAACAATCATGATGATAGACATAATATAGCTCAAAAATAAAATAAAAATGAAACTCAAATATCATGTCCATGCTAATTAAGAAATAATCAACCAATTTATTGCTTTGCATGGACTAGATATGTTTTATCGCATATGTACCCATCAACCGGATAATACCCAAACTTTGCTACTTCTAAATGAAAGACCAATAAAGTTCAAATAGCAAAGGTCATATGTGATAAACCATGAGTAGTCAAAGTAGACTAATAAATTAACTTGACATTTACAAAATTAGATAGTTTAGGACTACTCAATCATTAGGATCATTCATAAAGGAAACAAATGAATAAATATGACCTAATGAATCTCATCAAGAGAAAAACACAAGTCCAAAAAAAAATCTCACACATTAACATGGGAAAGAGTCAATCTCATTTAAATAATTACAAACATAATAAATAAGAGATGTAAATGATAATTCGATGAAAACATGACTCAAAAAGTGAGAGAAATTTAAGAGAGACTTGCTAATGACTAGTTACGGAAGATAGTTAAAACAAGGAATCACAAACCTCTAAGAGAAAACAAGATTTAATAAAGAATTTGTAAAACTAGTTTTAGAGATTAAGCATATCACAAATCTTATTTTTGTAAACTAGCATATCATATATAGATTGAAGTATAGGAATATAGCTAGATGTGTGAAAGTGAGCCAAAATTATATAGCTTAATAATATATCACAAATAAGCAAACTATATAATCCAAATAAGATTAATGAGAGAAGCCATTAACAAGATAAATGTGCTCATTAATTCTTAAGTCACTAACAAAAAAAATACTTGCTTAAGCATAGAGTTCACAATTAAGGAAAAACATTTTGAATGATCAAAATCATTTAGAGACTCTTTACTAAGCAAGGATAAGAGCATAAGATGATAAATAAATGAATTAGACTCTTATCAAGTAAAGGACAAAAGAGATGTTCATAAAAACACAATAAAATAAATCTCTTTGCCAAGTATTGAGATTAACCCAAGATAATGAAATGATAGATCAATCTAGAGAATGCAAAATACTATAGCCACATTAAAATAAGTGTATTCTCTAGAAGTGGAAAAATATCAACACAAAAGCTCAAACCATAGTAGCTAAATTCATGAGAAATATGATGTAACAATTACAAGTATTCTCATGTGCTACAAAAACATCATTGGGCAACAATAATTCAAAAGGAAGCATAACCCAAGGAATGAGCAAAGAGAGATCATTAAGTTCAAGAAAGCTAAAATGCTAAGGATAGTAAAAATCATTTTCAAAAGCTTTCATAGTGCACTATAGAAATATATAGATGATATAGATTTGAAAATGTGCACAAAAAATAAGGTTAATAGAAAAACAAGACAAAGCACAAAACCTTGTGATTCTTAAAAGAACTTCCATAAATAGTCAAGTGCAATACATAAACAATTATTTTCTCTCACCATCCCAACTTAAAGAAATAAAACAAATGAATATCAAAAGCTAGGAATCATTTATATATATGAAGCTATATATATATCACGAATAGGCATACATGAAAAGATCAAAAATCAATAAAGAACATGTATCCATAAAGTCAACCAAAAAGCAAAAAAAAACATCATTAAAAGAAAACTTTAAGGAGAAGGCATATTGATTCATAAAGAGATACACAAATATGATCAAAAGAATCAATAGCTAGAGTATGAGTTAAGCACAAGTCTAGAAGTAACAAGTATGAATAAATACTCTTCAAGTTAATATAAGACTTTAGCTTAACTCATATGCCTACATAAAGGTATTTATACAAAATAGATATCAATATAAGAGATACATGAACTATATGTAAATGAATATAGTCATGTATCCTTAATGAATATTTGAGAAACCATCACAAATTCAAAAGCATGTATAAATAAACTTTATTAGGCAAAGACATAATTGATTCTCAAGAAGATAATCAAGATAAAGTATGAGAATCAATAATGAATATATTATGTAAGCACAAGATTAAGAAGAAGTATAAGTATATACTTATCAAGTAATAAGAAGCTTGTGCTAAACACATATATTTCCAAATACCGATTTGAAGTAAATAAGACACATTAAAAACAAATCGGCAAGAAGTAACTATTTTAAAAAATTTAAAGACGGAGAGTTAAATTCATATTAACTCAAATCAAAACCAAGCTCCTATGGACTAGAGTGATATGCATGCTTCATAATATAGAGATTAGGAAAAACAAGCATGCATAATAAATGTGTCACACTAATAGAGAATGAGTGATAGACTACATAGTGTGAACTAATCATTTAAGCCGAGTAACTAGTCATGCTAGATAAAAGAATTAATAAGAAAATTAACTAAGCATGCTAGTATTATATCTCACATTGATTTATACAATAAGCAACTAAGGATATCAATGTGAGCTAGTAGCAAAACATCAAGAGAAACATGCTAGATTCTACTAATATAAACCATTTAAAGAGAATCGTTTAGCATGTTACCAAAGTGGCTCTAGTGGCCACACTTGTGTTGGTACAATTGCTTGAAAGATGACCTTTGAGCTTTGCAACCACCAACACGCTCCTTGGTGCTATGTCCCGATAAAAGAAGCTCCACCTACAACATTAGACGAAGACTTTGGTATCCAAATGAACTTGGATCCACATTTGTTAGCTTTAGGGACCCATATACTATTTACTCTAGCATTGGTAGAAAAACACCTACGAATAGGACAAGTTAAGCTCATGTGTCCAATGCGAGAGCAATAGAAGCACCTAATACTAGTGTGTGCACATGTATCCGAATGAGCATGGTTATGAACATGTGACATACTAGAATGATGAGTATCTCTAGAGTGAGCATGAGAAGATTTAGTTTTAAGAATATTATGTTCTAATATCAAATCATCATGCATACAAGTAAGAGAATCAAATTTAACAATTAAAGCATTATTCTCTTTTTCAAATAAAGCAATTCTAGAAATAAAATCATCATTTTGTTTCTTTAAAGAGTTAATAGAAGAATCATGCAAATGATTAAGCTCATGTGTTTGCCTCTTAAGATCTTCTATTGATGAGGAAAGAGATTTGATTTTCAAAATTAAAGCCTCATTCAAACTCTTTAAAGAAACACAAGATGAGTTTTGAGAATCAAGTCTAGATAATGAAACATTGTTTTCATTTCTCAAAAACTCATTTGCTTCTTCTAAATGAATAACCTTTTCAGAAAGTTCTTCATTTGTAGAATGAAGGTTGTCAAGAATCTCTAAGGATTGTTTAGCCATGGCTTTCCACTTAGAGCATTTCTTGCATTTAGAAGAAACATGATTGTCTATGCTACTAGAAATAAAACCCTCTTTATCGGAGGATGAGGAATAGGTTGCCATAGAAAAATAACAAGGATCTACTCTAAGGATGTTAAGCCTAATAATAGAGTCCTTGCTCTGATACCAATTGTAGGAACCCTAGAGGGGGGTGAATAGGGTCAAGCTAACTAATCAAGCACTTAGCAAAGCTAATTGGCAATTTAAAAAATATAAGTGCAAGAGAAGAAGCAAACACAATACCGACACCCGATGTATCCTGGTATCCTCCTAAGAGGCAGTCCAGTCCCGGAACTCTCTCCGGCTTTAATCCACTATTTGAGCAAATAGTTACACATGAGTTTGGATCCGAAGAACTCGCCAACTTCTTACACAAGAGCTTTAATCCGAAGGGCTCTCCGACTTCAACCGAGAGTTTGGATACGAAGACTCCCCAACTTCAACCGAGAGTTTGGATACGAAGATTCTCCAACTTCAACCTTTCACAATAGGTTTTGATCTCCTTATACAATAGGATGAAGATCTCACTTTTCAACTCAATAACTCTAACACAATTTGTGAATGGCAAATGAAAGCTTTGTAGAGTTGTTTGTGGATAGGCTTTGGTGGTTTAGAAATTTTTAGGCTCAAAGCATCAACCTTGAATGAAGGGATTCAAGGCTATTTATAACCAAAGCAAAGGAAAGTGCAATAATGCAACTTTCTCAGGCTGACGGATCATCCGCCGGATTTCTGCGGAAATCTGCCGGATCATCCGCCTGTATAGTCCAACGGCTATAAAAAGAGCCGTTGGGATCAATCATTTGTAAAATCCGACCGTTGGAATGCAAACGGTCATATGGCGGAAAATCTGCCGGAATTCCGCGGTTTTCCGCCGGATCATCCGAACACTCACAGAAGGTATTCTGTGAGACCATTCGGATCTTCCGTCGGATTTCCGCGGAGATCCGCCGGATTATCCGCCAGGATTCCGAAGATTGTCCTGGGTTATTATCTACCCTAGCTTTCGATTTTGCCATCCATTTCTTGTGTTTACAATGATTCCTAAGACTCATTACAGACTCCAGATATACTGTAGCAGGTGCAGGCTTCTTCAGAGTCTTGAAATGATGATGGCATGGCTTGGCTTCTTCCTTTGATAGGTGCTGGCTTTTTCCCTTGGCGGCAGCTGTCCAAAGATATCCAGCGGAACCCCCGGTGCGTGGCTCCAGAGATGTCGTCGGGTGGTTCAGAGAAATCTTGTGGGATCCGTCGTCTTTGGCCCACCATGATTTCTTCATTGCATATGTCCACATTGATCTTGTTTATTGCTTTTCTGCATGTACATGTTAGACGAACAAAGCAATATACATAGTAGCAAGTATGATAAGTTAAAGCATATTAGGACTATGCAAAATTTAAGTATAAGTGCTAAGGTGATGGCATAAATGTTAGTGATATCATAATGATTAAACTTAATTGAATGACCACAATCAAAAACATAGTTTTGATTTTGGCAACCCAATTAAATTTAAGATAGATAAGCCATATCACTAAGATGTAAACCAATGGGCACATATCACCAAATATATAAGTATAAGTAGAAATGCTATAGCGATTGTATGAAGATTAGTGATAAAGAAATGCTAAACTTAACATATTAACCATATTCAAAAATATGATACAATCATTGGGCCAACAACTTGTACTTTTCTTCTATTCCTTATGTTCTGATATGATGGCTTTTGTGCTTATTTCGTGGCCTCCTTGTGTTACTTGCTCTTTCTGGGGTTTGACCCAGCTGGTTTTGTGTGGCCAGATTTCGGAGCAGCACCCGAGGATCTATCGAACCTCCAGCCCAATGGTAGCGACTAGAAGGAACCCGTGCTACGAGTGGGTTTTCTATTTTGTTTCGCTCACTACATTGTAAAATTATTCTTTTGAGGCGTTTAGCCGACGAGCGTCCGTTAACTCGATGCATATTTACATGTTGTCTGCCTACGGGCTGTAAACATGATTAACAAATCCTAGGGTTGATCATGTATGACTAAACTCTTGCTAGTCTTCGTATTTTGTATGACTAGCTTCATGATCAGCTGAATATGTAATATTTGGGATGCCTTTTATTGTATATTTGGTGGTCCAACATCTTGTAACTATATTACTTGCTTGACATTGAGACAATAGGCTTGACCTTAAGAGACCGTTGGCTTGTAGTAAACCCTCAAATCTAGACAGCCGTGACCGTATAGCAGATGGATTCCATTTCAATATATGTAGTTGGCTATGTACGCCCCCGCTCTTCAGTATTCTGGTTCTGGGGCGTTACACAACAATAGGGAAAAACTCTTAATTTCTAACCCAAAACCGTTATTCGAATTACATAAAACTTTAAATTGATGATTGGTAAATATGTGTGAACATGCTATGGTGTCATACAGGCTGTGTCGTGTCCACAGAAGTCGACATGACGTGTCCAAAACCCAAACGAACTCAAACAGTACTACAGGACAGCAATCATCATGCACGTGTTTACCCGTGTCCAGCATACGATACGACATGAAGTAGGACTCGTTCTCGTGCCCAAGTATTCGCCAAAGGTAGGGGAACGTGTCCAAGTACCTGTACCGTGTCCACGTGATGCGTGTCGCACGTATGAGACGCGTATCAGACGCGATTCCCGTGCACGCGCGTGTCAGGCTACGACCAGTGCATGGTCGATTACTCTCTGGACACTCGACCAGATGTCCCCAAACTTTGGGGACATGCTGTCAGTGGTTGCCCCCAGGTTCGTGTCAAATATTAGATGTCCAAGTGTCCTACAAGTGAAGAACCAAGGCTCGAGTAGCAGAACATGTGTGCCATATCTCGTGTAGAGAGTTCGTGTCTATTTTAGACACGGACACAGCTCGATATGAGCTCAGAGCTTGGGGGTTCGAAAACACACATCAAGGGCTAGAAATCTATTCAAATAGAATTTAAAAATAAGAAGAATTTATTCACTCAAGCATTTCATCGAACACATGCACCCTAACACTGATTTGTGTCCGATACGGACACGAAATGGACATGACTCAACACGAAACCAATACCTACAGCTAGGGGACACCTAGGGCTTCCTATCTATGCAAAGAAAATGAAATTTGATGGAGGGAATAGGGATTTACCTATATATGCAATTTGTATAAAAAAAAGCTCCAAAGGGGGTAGTTCTTCTTGATGGCCAAGTCCTCCAAATTGATCCAAGGCTGAGACTACTCTCCATGAACAACAAGAAGAGACTAATTAGAACCTAATACAAAAGATTTAAGCTAAAAAGGACATGAAATAAGAAAGTTATGGATTGGGAAAGATGGATCTTTACCTCTTTCTTCAAAATGTTGAAACATTACAAAAGAGGCAAGAACATGGAGGAGATGATTTTATAGGAAGGGGAAGCCCTAAGTGGCTGGTCATATTAAGTAAAAATTAGGGTTAGGGTTACAAGTCATGGGCCATGGGCCAAGTCACATGAGCAATGGGCTCTCTACCTTAGCCTTAAGTCCAATATTAAAATCCTTCCTAAGCTATATCCTGATCAGGTATCGCGGGCCACGATCAGGTATCGCAGGCTGTTCATTAAAGAGAGGGGCGAGGAGGTCGACGCCGTTTCAGAGGTGAATTGATTTACAACTATTTTTTTATTTTTAGCTCTTTTTTTTCCTGAGCTATGTCCTGATCAATTTTTATTTTCCTGTAGGCGTCAGAAGAGTCGGATTCTCGAGAACCGGCTGCTGCTTCTAAAATTGATCCGACCCTGAGCATTTTGGTCAATGGCATGTGTGCCGCGATCATATCTGCTGGTGTTCTTCCGGAGGCGGCTGAGGCGTTCCACGTTGCTGAGGCCTCAACCCAGGGTGACGATGGCTCTGCTGAACCCGTCCCTGAGACTGTTGAATTTCGACAGGGTGACGATGAACCAGTCGTATCTCCTTCCGGGGTGGCTAGGGCAGAAGAACTAGCTGAATTTGATTTGGAGGTCGCTGGTGAAGGGACTACGGCGGCTGTAAGCGAACCGCAGCCTCCACACTCCTTCCTAGTAAGATAAGTCAAATCTTAACTAATGAGGAGGCCCATTTGCTCCATCATCACATCCTTCGGGGTAGAATGATTGATGGTTGCTCTGGACATACAGGTCCTTCCCCTTTAGTGCCGGTGACGGATATTGTCAGGGTAGGCTCTGCCAGAGGGGATCCGGTGGAGGGGAGTGTGCCCCCTCCTCTTCCAACTTATATTGAAAGGCCTCCCGTTGGCTCGAGTTCGGGTGGTCAGATGGCGGCACAGCCGGGGCAGGGAGCAATGGTCCTTGCGTCCTCCTCTGCTCGTGTGTCTTCGGGGGTCGACCTTTCTGCCTTGTCGAGTATCCAGACTCTTCGGGCGGCGGAGGAGGAGCTAGCTGCTATTCATACGACTTTTCGCTCAGAATTTGTTTCCCAGGTGGCAGAGGTGGCAAGTTCTAGTGCTCCTCCTTCGACACTGCCAGCCACACTTCCTTTGACGCCGTCCTTTACGGAAGTTCTGGATGAAGTGTCGTAGAATGTAGTTGACATTTTCTACCGCCACTTAAAGAGAGGGGTCGAAGCTACTGTGGGACGGGGGACCCCTTTCGCCTTTGCCCGACAATGCGCCCAAGGTTATATTGACATTCTTAAAACCCATCCCGGTGGGGCGGGGATAGTTGAGCTTCTGGAGCCAAAATTGCTAGAGGCTGATCAGCTGGTGGCCCAGTTTCAGGTGCTACGATAAGCTGATCTTTCTGCCGCGATAGATCAAGAGCGCAGTTTCCTGATAACTGTCGTGAACAAGGTAAGGGTTGCTCGGGATACGGTCAAGCCGGTCATACTAAAGGATCTCCGCGATCTGTCTCAGCTATATGATCAGTTGAGCCGCGAGAGTGAAGATTGTATGGCTTGGGAAGCAACTGCCTCCCGTGGGGTAATTGACACCCGGGAGCAGATCCTCGAGCTTCAGAGGAAGCTGGCTTTCTTGGAGTCTGAACTCGAAGCTTCCCGTACAGAAAAGGGGATGATTATCCAGGAGGCCGACAAAGTTACTCGAGCTTCTGCTGGCCTGGATCTCGCTCTGAAGAAGCTTAAGCATGGCTGGCAGGCTCACATGCACTTGCATGATGCGGAGCGGTTGTCTTAGGAGGACGAGCGCCAAGCCAAGCAGCTGTTTGAACGGAGGACTGCCTTGCAGAGGAACCATCTCCTGGAATTATGTACCGCCGAACCATAGTCGGCTCTTTTGCTTTTTATGTTCTTTTCCCTTCTTTTTTTTGTTTTTGAGAGGGACATGGTCCCAGAACCTGTAGTACTTTTGACTTTCAAATAAAAGAGTATGTTTTATTTTACCCTTCATTTGTGTTGCTTATTGCCTTTATGGTGTTAGGGTGGTATTTCCCCGCTGGAGGACGATTTGTGGACCTGTTACCTTTGGCATACTTGGGTTTTATGTATGGATAACAAGTTTGATGGGGATACCGAGAACAATTCTACGGTAAGGTGGTCATAGACGTTCCTGGTATCGGAAGAAAGAATGCCATGGAGCAGCTGGGCTCCCGGGCATGATGAGAAATAATAGGCATGTACTAGGAAACTTAGTACATCATTTGTAGTCAACAGAGGACATTTGTGGGCCTATTATCCTTGGTGTTTCCCGGTTCAGGATATGGATAATAAGACGAGAGAAAACCAACATACTTACTCAGAGGTAATGAGGACATGGCAAGTATGGAGATTTTTTACCGCAGAGTCTTCTTGCTCAGAGGTAATGAGGACGTGGCAGGGGTGGACTCAGCGGAGGATATTTGTGGTCAACGGTGGACATTTGTGAGCCTATTATCCTTGGCGTACTCCGGTTTTGGGTACGAATAATAAGTCGAAAGGGAACCAACATACTTACTCAGAGGTAATGAGGACGTGGCAAGCATGAGGGTTTCTTCGATGGAGCCTTCCTACTCAGAGGTAATGAGGACGTGGCAGGAGTGGGCTCCATGAAAGGGTACATAGAAAACCTAAGAGGTAATGAGGACGTGGAAATTCTATGCAGGGGGTGATTTGTTTTTGGCGAAAGTGAAACAACTCAGGGGTAACATCGACGTGGTTGTTTCAGGAAATTTGTGGATCTGTTACCCTTTTTTGTGTACTGAAAGTACGGGTAGTGGATCATGAGGAGGGAGCTCCTTTAAGAAAGAAGTTCAGAGGTATGATCATACATGACTTACTACCTAAAAGATGCGATATAGATTTATCTAGAGTAACCAGAGTGTAAGTTCAGCGGTACGTACGGGTACATAACTCAACAATCTGGGAGATATGGAATCAGAATGTAAGTTCAGCAGTACCTGTGGGTACATAACTTAACAATCTGGGATATATGGGTCAGAATGTAAGTTTAGCGGTACCAGAGGGTACGTAACTCAACAATCTGGGATTTGGAGGATGACGTTTCAGATATAATACTTCTTCAGGAACTTGTCGTTGATGGGCAAAATGAGAAAGTCTCTGTTTTGTTTCGCGAGGCGGTAAGCACCGTTGGAGAATACACCCTTGATGACAAAAACACCTTCCCACTTTGGCTGGAATTTGCTGGCGGTTTTGTGAGTCATAACCATCGGCCTCCGAACTTCCAAAACGAGATCGCCCACTTGGAATGTTCTGATCTTAACTTTCTTGTTGAAGGCTCCCAAGATGCATGCTTGGTATAGCTCGATTCGTTGCTGAGCTAGTAGGCGCTTTTCGTCTAAGGCCTCCAACTCTTGTAGCCGGCGACGGTAATTATTGTCCGTCATAAATTGATAAGTGAGAGCGACGTGGAGCAAGGGGATTTGAGTCTCCAATATGAGAATTGCCTCACTCCTATACTCCAGAGAGAACGGCGTATTTTCAGTGGCCGTCCGGACTGTAGTACGGTACGCCCATAAGTATTCACCAAGCTTCTTATTCCAGTCGCGTTTATTGGAAGACACGAACTTCTTGAGCAACTTGATGACGGTTTTGTTGAATGCTTCTGCCAACCCATTTATTGTCGGATTGTACGGTGTGGAAGCAACATTCTGAATTCGGTATTTGTCGTAGAACCGATAGAAGGGATGGCTTGCAAACTGCGGACCATTATCGTGGATGATCCTTCGGGGCAGTCTAAAACGATAGATAACATGGTGTTTAAGGAAGTTGATCACGTTTGAAGTCTTTACTTGTGCAAGTGGAACAGCTTCTGCCCATTTGGAGAAGTAAACTGTGATTGCGAGTATGAAGCGATATCCTCGGAACAAAGGTGTAGTGATTGGACCGATGATGTCCATTCCCCATGCTTCGAATGGCCAGGATGCCACTATCGGATGTAGAAACTCGGATGGCTGGTGGATGAAATCTGCGTGGACTTGGTAGGCTTTGCACTTTCTTGTATAGTCTCTCGCATCTGCTACCATCATGCGCCAGTAATAGCCCATCCGGCGAAGATGGTCTTACAATTTCAGACCAGGCTGATGGGCCCCGCAATCATCATCATGATCTTTACATACTGCTTCTTTGGCTTCTGTATTTAATAGACACCTAAGCAATAATCCATCGTAGGATCGTCGATACAGCATTTTTGTCTCTGTATCGTAAAAGAATCTGAGGGAACGCCTTCTGATAGAGGCGGCTTCCTTTGGGTTCTCGGGCAAGATTCCATAGACTACGAAGTCTATGAATGGTTGTATCCAGTCTGGTGTTTCGTCGACCATCTGTGCGGAATAACTCGCTACAAATTGAACGTTGTTTTTGGGACAGACCAATTCATGGCCTATCACATCCACTAAGTGATGAGCATGGTTCGGAACTGCTAGGGAAGCGGCAAGGCCTGCTAAGGCATCGGCTTCGATATTTTGGAGTCTGGGAACGTGTTCTATGAAGAACCCTTCAAATGACGAAATGATGTTGATCGCTATTTGGTGATAGGGGTTCATATCTTCATGGAGGACTTCGTATGAACCCCGGATCTGATTGACGATTAACTGTGAATCGCCGTATGCTTCAAAACATTCTACCCCCAGCTCTCTTACAAGTTGGAGGCCAATGACCAAAGCATTGTACTCGACCACGTTGTTAGAACAGGGCTCCGTAAGGGAGTAAGCGCGATGGATCACCAGTTCGAAAGGAGAAACTAGCACCACCCCGACTCCGACGACGATGTTGCCCTTGGGTCCGGTTCTTGAAGCGTCGTCGAAGAACATTCGCCATATGACCTCATGAGAGGCCATATGCGAGTTGACGACCTCATCTGGGAATTCTTCGTTTATTCTGGTTAACTCCAGGCTTGGATGGGCTGCTAAAGTCTGCTAGAGCTTGACCCTTAAAAGCCTTTTGTGGGACGAAGATCATGTGGTAGGGAGACAACAATATTGCCCATGTAGCGAGGCGAGAGCTGAGTGCCCCTGGTTTAGTCATGAGGACCCTGAGAGGGTTGACTCGTAATATCACATGTATAGTTTGTCCCATGACATAGTATCACGTCTTCTGAATGGCGAACACCAGGGCGAGGCATTCCTTCTGCACGGTGGTATCCGGTGTTCCGGCCCCATCATCATTCGACTGAGGTAATATATAGCCTGCTCATGGCTTGCATCATTATTTTGTGCTAGCAGAGCACCGAAAGAATGCTCCATCGCTCGTACATAGAGCAGGAATAGTTTTCCAGCAACCGGGGCCACCAGGAGTGGAGGGTTCAACAAATATTCTTTGATGTTGTCGAAGGCACGGTGGCATTCTTTATCCCACACGAATGAGACGCCCTTCTTCATGAGGTGGGTGAATGGTTGATATCGCCCGGAGAGGTTAGAAATGAACCTCCTAATGTAAGCTAGCCTCCCTTGAAGGCCTCGAAGTTCTCGAAGATTTCTCGGGGGATTCATCTCCATGATTGCCTTCGTCTTCTTTGGGTCTATATGAATTCCCTGGGCAGTAATGATAAAACCCAGGAATTTTCCACTAGATACGCATAAAAAGGATTTGGTAGGATTCATCTTTAAGTTATGCGCTCGCATTAGGTCGAATACCATCCTCAGATCTTGCAGATGGTCTTCCTTATGGCGACTCTTGACAGCGATGTCATCAACATAGCATTCCACGGTCTTGTGCAAGTGGTCACTGAAGATGATACTCATGGCTCTTTGATATGTGGCGCCAGTATTCTTTAAACCAAAAGGCATGATTGTGTAGCAGTTTGTGCCAATTGGTGTTCGGAATGATGTATGCTTTTCGTCGTCGGGAGACATCTTGATTTGGTTGTATCCCGAGAAGCCATCCATGAATGACATGCGCTCAAAATCGCAGGTGTTGTCAATCGTGATGTCAGTGATGGAGAGGGGGAACTCATCTTTAGGACATACTTCGTTCTTATTACGAAAGTCGATGCAGATTCAAATCTTCCCATCCTTTTTGAGGACCGGTACTATGTTGGCGACCCAGTCTAGATGTTGTTCCTCACGAATGAAGCCGCTAGCTATCAGTTTGTTGACTTCGGCTTCGATCACATTCATAATTTCCGTACGAAAGCGTAGCTGCTGTTGCTTGACCGGCTTTGTGTCTGGCCAAATATTGAGCTTGTGAAGTGCAACGTCGGGGTTTAGCCCTGGCATGTCTTCATAGCTCCAGGCGAATACGTCAATATATTCTTTAATGAATTACAGTAGCGATTCTCGCTCTTCGTCTGTTAGGCTTTTACTAACGAAGATTGGTTTTGGAGAAGACTCATCACAGAGGTCAACTTGCATAACCTCATCTTCAGTAGGAGGCTCTCTTTGTTCGAACCGCTTTTTCTATTATGCATCCAGCTGTTGGGCCTACGGCTCTAATTCAAGGAGTTCAAGAATTTTTTATCTTCTTCATAAGCGTCGGCAAGTGCCATATTAACAAACAAAACCTGTCTGAATACGTCCCCGATGCTGACATCTGAGTCAAAAGTTGGTGATCCGGTTGAGTGTGAATGCCAATCGCATTCATCATCTGAGCTTTCATGGGTCGTTGCAGGTGTAACATACCCCAGTCCACATCGGGTCTTGTTGTAGTAGTCCTGTGGTTTGCCAGCCGGAACTGGCGAATGTAAAGGTAACCGCCGACCAGTACCGTAGTTCAAGCCTGGCGTAGTCTCCAGATCATACCCTAGTTTTTGCATGAGGTATTTGGATTGGGAGCTATACAGATAGAGGGGCAATCTCCCGGCGTCCGACTCGAGATTGACTTCTTCTATGGTAAAGGGCTGTAGATTATTCTTCCGGCCGAAGATGATTGGATGGTCCTCTTTCTCGACTATGAAGCAGGCGTCTTCCCCGGGAGTAAGTTGATTTAGGTGTAAACATTGGTCACCTGTGTGTGTAGGTGAGTGTCTATACCGTGTTCTATAGCATACATTGGACAAAGGTTATTAAGCTCGCGGTAGTTCAAAGATAGCCCTTTATTGATGAAGTAAGGTATCTTTTCTAGTAGGATTACAACATCTGCGGATGGAACATCAGTGTGAGCAGCCACATACTTGGCCAGTTCTGGTTCTTCTTCGGCCACCCCCTATATAAATGAAGACTGAGAGGATGACTTGGGCAGCTTAATTATCAGGGGTTCCGATGGTAGAGCAGAACGTGGAGTTATTGGCGAACTAGCTACCCCCAGTTTGGTGCTCGATGCTGGACGAGGAGTTGTGGGCTCGTTAGGAGTCCCCGACTTCGTATTGGGCTGGCAGTTCATCTAGGGAAGACGTATCATTATTGGCTTGACAGAGGGATTGAGCTTCTCTGTTTGTGGCTGGCCGGCTCTTGGCAGCCTGATTATCAGTGACTCCGTTGTGGATCTTGGCGCTTGGCCAGACCTTGGCAGTCGGATTATTATTTGCCCCTCTTGAGACAAGAGACTGACTGCATCCTTACACAAAGTGACTGTAAGGGGTGCAGTCTTGCCAGGTTTGCGAGCTTGAAGATGGATCGTTAGAGGTTCTTCTGATTCCGTTGCTGTCTCAGTTTGTGCTTGCATATCCCCTTCGACAAGGTACCCCTTCAACTTCTCGTACAAGCAAGAGACCGAGTAATAAGACTCGACCCCCTTGAAGGGATCGATGTCGACAAATTCTGTCTTCACGAAGCCGTGCTTGTCGACATACTTGAAGCACTGGTGCAGTGTGGAAGGCACGATCATGTAATCGTGTATCCAGGGATGCCCCAGGAGGATATTGTAGGAAGTATCCGCATCTATGACATAACAAGTCACTTCTGACTAGAGGTCGCCGATTTGGCACTTCAAGCGAATCTTTCCAATCGGGTAGCTCCTGCCCGAATTGAAACCGCTGATGGCGGTGCTTGTCGCCGTCAGGCAATGCATAGGGATACGAAGATGATGTAACAGACCCTTCGGGATGATGCTTATGGAAGAACTAGGATCAATGTGCATCCGATCCACCTTTACGTCACCGATGTATCCAGTGTAATACAATGGACGATCGCGCAGGTTGGTCTTAATGAGCATATCCTACAGAGTGAAGACAATGTTGGGCATTGCACCTGTGCAAGCGCTGTTCGGGAGATCTGCAGGCGGGCTCTCTCCAGTGAGATTGACCTGAGCCTGATATGCGTCGGCATTCTGGAGTGCATCGCTCAGTGCCACACAAACATCTTTGGAGAGTCTCAGGAGCTCGTATAATGATAATTTGGCCGGTGTGTTGGCCAATTGTGCCAAGATGTCAAAGTTGTAGGACCTCTCCAGCCCATGAGATGTCTCTTTTCGGAGGGATTTGTCAAAACGAGTCTCCTTCGGCTTAGGCTTATCGGTCGTCGGAGGTTGAGAAGGTCCTGGAGCGTCAGCAGTAGCCGGCTGATGATCTTCAGCCGAGTTACCCGGTGTAGGTTGGGATTGTGCACCAGACCGGGCGATGACAGCTGTGGCTTCTTCGACATCTGTCGAGATTATGAGGCAGGATCTGACCTTTCCACTCTTCTTCTTGCCAATAAAGGGTGGTGTGGACTGAGTCACTTCAGGTACCAAGTCTGGATGGACCCACATCACCTCCCTAGAGACGTGGCGAGGGGCACTAGACCAATAGCCTGATCTCGAGGAGGTAGAAGATTAGCAATCTCCATTGTTGCCCGAGGGACGGGTACTACGCCGTCTTGAGTCTTTGTCGGAAGGAAACTGTCGAACTGTACTGACACCATGTTAGCCGCCACGGTTACCTCTTCGAAATCAATTGCCAGAGCCTTCGAATCAATGAGATGTTGGATGCATCGCTTCAATTGGAAATAGTCTTGCGTAGCATGGTGGACGTAGCGATGATAATGACAGTACTTTGGTCTCTCTATTTCTGCCGACCGAGGTTTCCGTCTTGGCGGAGGGAGCTGGATTCTATCTCCTTGTATGAGCATTTCCAAAATAGGCTTGACATGGCCGTCTTCGAAGGAGTAAGTCATTTGGCCATTGCTTTTCTGCTGGCTTTGATTCAGTCTTCTCGGTTGTGTCGGCCACCATAGCCTGCTTGCCCTTGTTGTCTCGATTGTTGGAGGAATTACCACCGTTGTTGGTGTTGGCATTAGGGCGTTTGTCCTTGTCCTCTTCCTCCGAGATGTGCAATTCCAGTTGGCGAGCCTTCTTCAACCTGTCTTTCGTGCTAGTGGTACTAATGATGAACGTCTTCCAGTCCTTAAATTGACTTTCACCCATCCAGAGGATGATTGTTGGGAGCAGTCTTTTTTGGAAAATTTCAATTAAGGAGGAATCCGGATTACCAGACGGCAACTTCATTGCGGTTTGGCGAAACCGCTCAATATAGTTCCTTGTCAGCTAATTTTCCCCTTGAACGACGTCCATGAGGGTGGACATCGTCACGTCTTGTCCTACTTCATAGAACCTCTCCAGGAACATACGCTTAAAGCCGGCGAAGGAATGGATGCAGTTGTCTGGCAGGTTGCGGTACCAGTCGAAGGCGACCCCTTCCAATGCCCCGATGAATAATCGTGTAAGGATGGCGTCGTCATAGGGCAGATGGTCGGTTGTGACCTCTAAGTAAGTGATGTACCGACTTGCAGAGGTCTTGCCATCATAGGAATTGATGTTGAACGGCTTATATCTTTGTGGGAAAGGGACATCCCTCCATGCAGCAGGGTATGGTTGCCGTATTTTGAGGTCTTGGAAGGTCTTCCGGGCGTTGTAACGCCCCAATCCCAAAATACGTAGGACTAGAAATGTAGACATGCCAGCTGTACTCATACGAAGTATACTCCAATATATGGAAGCCTCGTATGAATACATAAGCTGTAAAATGCAGTAGAACCATAACTAATCTCATCCATACAGAATAAATGAATAAAATATATCATATAATGAGAATGAATTTGTCTTGATACAATATGTTGGGCGGAGACAAATCCACTACCAACAAGTAAAGAAAAAAATACATAAGAAAAGATATGAATTTTGCGAGCGAAGCAAAGACTATCCAAATGCAATCATCCTCGAAGAAATAGCGATGATCACGACTAGAGCTAAAGCACATGCGAAAGATAAGAGCACACACCTGGAGAGATAACCAGGTCCTCAGAGGGACGTAACAAGACACATAATATCATGCCATATAAACTAAATAAATATTGCTCAAATAAATAAGTCAATCGAATTTATAACATGGTCCAATACGCACCTATTGAACGAGCGTACCATCCCCCCAACCAAACAAGGACAGGAGATGGTAAACTAATTCACGGTGACGTATCTTTCCATGCTAAGAATCTAATATGGTATCCGGACCCCAACAAGGTTCAATACCTTCTCATCGAAGTAGTAAGTCACACCTACAACCAAACAAGGACAAGATGTGACGAACTAATCCGCGACAAGTTATTGTTCCAAGCCACGGTCAGATACAAGTACCCAAACCAAAAGTACTCGTACCTAACGGATAAAGGTTAGCTTATCGTTCTAAGTGAAATGTAGTTAAGAACAATCCTTTCTACGCACGGGCCCTGGCCGAATAGCATCGACATAGTCCCCCCTTGGGCACCAGAGGCCCCATCAGTAAGAGCATGACGTTCTGCAGAATCGTCAGTGGCCGTCAGTAATCATGGGTCATCAATCCCGTATCTCCAACGGAGAGTTAGCGTCACAAGAAAAAGTGCATCGAAGCCCATACGCTAAGGAATTGTCCTCCCCGCCCAATGCCTACTTTGTTGTATCCACAATAGTAACCTCTATAACCGCTAAGTCAAACTAGCATGCAACCTCTATTAGCGGTTATTCCTATCGCACGGCTTGTACGTACTGGTGGCCAACCAATCACATACTTCCGTGTTCTACATGCGACACACACTTCATGTTACAACGTGTCAAGGCCAATAAATGCAACACACATGGTGGTCCCTTAAATCTAGGTTTAATTTGTAAGAAAATAATACACAGCAGGAAATATAAATGAAGAGTAAGTTCTAATAGTTATGCCATGTGTCACAGTTTATTTTGCATAAAGAAAATAAATAATGCATGAAATATGAGCTAAAATAATTAAACAGCGAATGGCAAGGTGTCTTGCCTGGTAAGATGCCTGGTATGCTACGATGATCAAGGTGGCACGAACATATGGCTTTGGTGCATCAACTATGCAAGGTGACCTCTGATGGTTGTACGGACAGTTCCATTAGGTCCGGGACGGTCAAGTTAGCTAGGGTCGGTAGGTGGAAGAAAGGGATTGGCAAAGGAATAGAAGATCGGGATTGGTTACGGTCAAAAGAATAGAAGAAAATTTGATTAACCATAAATATATATGTTTTTAGAAAATACTTATAGATATATTTACTATTTAAAACAATTTGATAAATATTAAAAAACAGAGGAATAGATTTAGGTTAAAACCTAAAGTTTGTATGAACATGCTTATAGATAATAACTACACTTGATAAAATATTTTAAATAACTAAATCGGAATATTAATAACTAATTTAGGCCAAAATTATAACTTCCGAATACATATATATAGATAAATACAAAATTCTAGAAAAATTATATTGATACCCAAAAGTAAATTTTGTAAAAAAGTCTTGGATGAAGTAGCAGGTAATAATAATAATGATGGCAAAATATTTGATACGCATACACATAGATATTTCCCAAAATAATAATAATTCTTATAATAATCATAATAATAATAGTTATAATGAAATAATAATAGTAATAATAATAATAATAATAATCATAATCATAATCATAATCATAATCTTCCTAAAAATAATGATAATAATAATATTATTGATAATAATACAAATAATAATGAACCGATACAAAAACAAAAAAAAGAAAAAGAAACATAAATAACACCAGAACAAAAACCCAACTAAGTCATAAACACAAGAGCAGCTCCTCTTTTAGCAAACGGAGAGAGAGAGAATGGTTGCGAGAACGGAGAAAGGGGAAAACGAGAGGGCGGAGAAAGCGGGAGACGGAGGCTGGAGCGGAGCGGCCGGAGGGCGACGGCGGAAGTCGGTGGTCGGCGCGGGCGGAGATGCGCGCGCGAAGATGGGAGAGAAGGAGAGAGGGCGGTGATGGGGGGAAGCGCCGGGCAGCTCGCTCGCCGACGCGGGGCGGCGCTCGGCGGTTGCAGGCGGGTCTCGGCCGGGCGTCGACAGGAGGAGCAGCCGCGCGCGGGGAGGCAGCCAAGACGGGAAGGGGGTTCGAGGGAAAGGGTTTCCGACGGTGGCGAGCTCGTCGCAGCAGGCCGGTGGCGGCGGGTTCGGCCGCGACAGTCACGCGCGACGGATCTCGCCGGAGTGGGGAGGACGCCGACACTCGGATCCAGCGGCGGAGTTAGGGGCACTCACGGCGGCTGGACAGGGCTGGACGCCGGATCGGGTCGCTCGGCGGGGTTAGGTATGGGTCGTTCCCTTAATTTTCTTTGGGTTTCTTTTGTGTTGGATGAGGGGTTTACTATGGTGACGACGACCGAGTGTGGTTGTTGATTGACCGTGACAGGGGTGGTGGTGGCTATCGTGAGGGTGGCGGGTTGTGGTCGTGGTTGGTGTCAGTGTAGGTGGTGGCGGTCGGCAAAGGAGGTAGACTAGTCGGAGTTAGAAAGTCGGGCCAGAACCGAGGGGAGTACTGCGTGGTGGAGAAGACGGTGTCGGGTCATTGCTATGGTGTCATTGGTAGGGATGAGTTTAGGATTTAGGGCTAGGGTTTGGATGAGTCATGTCGGGTGTGTCCGACACGACAGAGACGGAGGTTCGGATCTGTCGGACCCTGGGTAAAGTAATGTATTTGTACAATAAAACACATAGTGGATGGGACACGGACACGGTCATGGACAAGATGCACTCACTTCTGTGGTAGAAAATTTGTGGATGAATAGAAATTCATGGAGGAGTACTTGCCTATTTATAGGATGTGGGAATTCCCAATTGGATAGGAACTAGGAATAGTTTAAACCCAAAAATAGATAATCTGTAATTTAATTTAAATCAATTTAAATCCAAATCCAAATACAAATATAAATCCAATTTAAATCTAATAAAATTTTTAGCTCAAGATCAAATGGGATAAATCAAATTTCAAATATTTAACTATTTAAATAAATCCATAAATCCAAATCAATGTTTAAATCTCCACAATAATTTCAAAATATATTTTCCAAAAATACTATAAATAGTAATTTCGAAAATTACATTATTATTTGTCAAAATAAACTAATAATTAATTACGAAATATGTATGCACAAATAATATTACAAATATGCACTTTTCTTTCATACCATTTTCTTAGAATATATTTTATTAATATAACTGTCTAAAAAAAGGCTTTTCAAAAATAAAAATATAAATTTAGAATTTTGATAGCTAAAAATAATTATTATATATATTTTCTTGAAACAATAAAAATAGAAAAAAATGTTTTTCCAAAAATGTGTACGCTTGCACATATTCGCACTCGTCGAGCAATCACGAAAAATAGAATTTCGTGCGTGACGTACAATAGGGCTACGCGAAGTACAATACAAAATAAAAAAAATTAATCAGTACCAAATTTAATAATAAAAAATATAGTAGAAATTTAGGAGTTTTACATCCTACTCAACTAAAAAGAATTTTGTCCTCGAAATTAAGAATTAGGAGGGGGGTGAAAGGCACAAGGGGGTATCGGTGAGGAATAATCGTTCACAACGTCCAACACAGTCATGCATTAGGAAATCGTGACTTCAATAATGGCGAGAGTAATCATGGGATAGCTCAAGAAGAAAAATGTGTAAGGTTTAAAGATAAAACACGCGATAAAGGCTAGTGTGTTATCTAGAGAAGAATAGATTAGAGATCTTAAAGATATAGTTTCTTAGGAGTTGGTTGCTGGCACGATTGATAGAGGGATTTGGGTCACTCCTAACTTAAGTGATTAGAAGGTCATGAGAGTAAATATAGGGCCGAGATAAGAACGAGCAGTTTAGGATGAGGATATAACAACCTTGAGTGATAACGGTCATAATTGGTAGGAAGGCTAGAGGGAGTTCTAGTACTACGCCTTCGTCTTCCTAAAATAGGTGAAGGCGAACGCAATAAGGAGTTTCAAGACGATATTATCGAATACGAGTACGTGATTCAAGGGCGACCGAAAATTTCAAAGGAATTGCCAAGGCAGTCGTGGATGGGATTCTAAAGGCCGAGCTTAATTATGTTCCATCCACGTAGAATAATAGACAAAAGCGAACCAAAGTGCACTTGGTTGATCAGACCATTATGCACAGGTTCTGATTAGACAATAGGCTAGTGAGCGCTCAATAGCATATGTCATGAACAAACTTGATAAAGAATAATCTTACAAAAACTAGGCTACATTAACATCATTAGTCAAAACGGTAAATACATAGGTACGAGAGATTAAGATTTAAAGAATGTAGAAGGATTCTAAGTCATACAGTCGTCCTATAGTCTTCTTGTCCAAGTCTTTGGTTGGCTAGACGGGTTAGGTCCTCTAGATTCTAGAATCTAAAAAGCTTGCTAATATAGGTCACTAGGTCAAAGGGCTTGCTAGTTCATAAGGTATTCTACCCAACTTAAAGAATTAAACAAATAGTGTTTTGGGAGAACTAACTAGTAGGGTCAATCTCTAGCAAGCACGAATGGAAGATAAGAATAGGGATGGAAGGAAGCAAGCAAGATGCAATTGATGAGTCAAATGGTTGATAAAATCAAGGAAAGAGGTCAAGTATATGGATGAGATCTAGACTTCTAATCCTATACGCAGGCTTGCTTGGTATGGTAAAGTAACCAAATAATTTATCTTGACCTGCATGGGCCACCACAAAAACATGTAACGCCCCAATCCCAAAATACGTAGGACTAGAAACGTAGACATGCCAGCTGTACTCATACGAAGTATACTCCAATATATGGAAGCCCCGTATGAATACATAAGCTGTAAAATGCAGTAGAACCATAACTAATCTCATCCACAGAGAATAAATGAATAAAAGATATCATATAATGAGAATGAATTTGTCTTGATACAATATGTTGGGCGGAGACAAATCCACTACCAACAAGTAAATAAAAAAAATATATAAGAAAATATATGAATTTGGCGAGCGAAGCGAAGACGATCCAAATGCAATTATCATCGAAGAAATAGCGATGATCACGACAGAGCTAAAGCACCTACAAAAGACAAGAGCACACACCTGGAGAGATAACCAGGTCCTCAGAGGGACGTAACAAGACACATAATATCATGCCATATAAACTAAATAAAAATTGCTCAAATAAATAAGTCAATCGAATTTATAACATGGTCCAATACGCACCTATTGAACGAGCGTACCATCCCCCCGACCAAACAAGGACAGGAGATGGTAAACTAATTCACGGTGACGTATCTTTCCATGCTAAGAATCCAATATAGTATCCGGACCCCAACAAGGTTCAATACCTTCTCATCGAAGTAGTAAGTAATACCTACAACCAAACAAGGATAAGATGTGACGAACTAATCCACGACAAGTTATTGTTCCAAGCCACGGTCAGATACAAGTACCCAAACCAAAAGTACTCGTACCTAACGGATAAAGGTTAGCCTACCATTCTATGTGAAATGTAGTTAAGAACAATCCTTCCTACGCATGGGCCCTGGCTGAATAGGATCGGCATAGTCCCCCCTTGGGCACCAAAGGCCACATCAGTAAGAGCATGACGTTCCGCAGAATCGTTAGTGACCGTCAATAATCATTGGTCATCAACCCCGTATCTCCAGCGGAGAGTCCGGGTCACAAGGGAAAGTGCATCGAAGCCCATACGCTAAGGAATTGTGATCCCCGCCCAATGCCTACTTTGTTGTATCCACAACAGTAACCTCTATAACCGCTAAGTCAAACTAGCATGCAACCTCTATTAGCGGTTATTCTTATCGTACGACTTGTATGTACTGGTGGCCAGCCAATCGCGTACTTCCGTGTTCTACATGCGACACACACTTCGTGTTACAACGTGTCAAGGCCAATGAATGCAACACACATGGTGGTCCCTTAAATCTAGGTTTAATTTGTAAGAAAATAATACACAGCAGGAAATATAAATGAACAGTAAGTTCTAACAGTTATGTCATGTATCACAGTTTATTTTGTATAAAGAAAATAAATAATACATGAAATATGAGCTAAAATAATTAAACAGCGAATGGCAAGGTGCTTGCCTGGTAGGATGCCTGGTGTGCTACGATGATCAAGGTGGCATGGACATATGGCTTTGGTGCATCAACTATGCAAGGTGACCTCTGATGGTGGTACGGACAGTTCCATTAGGTCCGGGACGGTCAAGTTAGCTAGGGTCGGTAGGTGGAAGAAAGGAATTGGCAAAGGAATAGAAGATCGGGATTGGTCACAATCAAAAGAATAGAAGAAAATTTGATTAACCATGAATATATATGTTTTTAGAAAATACTTATAGATATATTTACTATTTAAAACAATTTGATAAATATTGAAAAACAGAGGAATGGATTTAGGTTAAAACCCAAAGTTTGTATGAACATGCTTATAGATAATAACTACACTTGATAAAATATTTTAAATAACTAAATCGGAATATTAATAACTAATTTAGGCCAAAATTATAACTTCCGAATACATATAAATAGATAAATACAAAATTCTAGAAAAATTATTTTGATACCAAAAAGTAAATTTTGTAAAAAAGTCTTGGATGAAGTAGCAGGTAATAATAATAATAATGGCAAAATATTTGATACGCATACTCATAGATATTTCCCAAAATACTAATAATTCTAATAATAATCCTAATAATAATAGTTATAATGAAATAATAATAGTAATAATAATAATTATTATTATTATTATTATCATAATCTTTCTAATAATAATGATAATAATAACATTATTGATAATAATACAAATAATAATGAATATATACAAAAACAAAAAAAATAAAAAGAAACATAAAAAAAACACCAGAACAAAAACCCAACTAAGTCATAAACACAAGAGCAGCTGCTCTTTTAGAAAACGGAGAGAGAGAGAATGGTTGGAAGAACGGAGAAAGGGGCAAACGAGAGGGCGGAGAGAACGGGAGAGGGAGGCTGGAGCGGAGCGGCCGGAGGGCGGCGGCGGAAGTCGGTGGTCGGCGCGGCGGAGATGCGCGCCCGGAGATGGGAGAGAATGAGAGGGGGCGGTGATGGGGAGAAGCGCTGGGCGGTGCGCTCGCCGACGCGGGGCGGCGCTCGGCGGTCGCAGGCGGGTCTCGGCCGGGTCTCAGCCAAGGCGGAAAGGGGGTTCGAGGGAAAAGGTTTCCGGCGGTGGCGAGATCGTCGCAGCAGGCCGGTGGCGACGGGTTCGGCCGCGGCGGTCACGCGTGGCGGATCTCACCGGAGTGGGGAGGACGCCGACACTCGGATCCAGCGACGGAGTCGGGGGCGCTCACGGCGGCTGGACCGGGCTGGACGCCGGATCGGGTCGATCGGCGGGGGTAGGTATGGGTCGTTCCCTTAATTTTCTTTGGGTTTCTTTTGTGTTGGATGAGGGGTTTACTGTGGTGACGACGACCGAGTGTGGTTGTTGATTGACCTTGACATGGGTGGTGGTGGCTATCGTGAGGGTGGCGGGTTTTGGTCGTGGTTGGTGTCCGTGTAGATGGTGGTGGTCGGCAAAGGAGGGAGACTAGTCGGAGTTGGGAAGTCGGGCCAGAACCGAGGGGAGTACGGTGTGGTGGAGAAGACGGGGTCGGGTCATGGCTATGGTGTCATTGGTAGGGATAGGTCTAGGATTTAGGGCTAGGGTTTGGATGAGTCGTGTCGGGTGTGTCCGACACGACGGGGACGGAGGTTCGGATCTGTCGGACCCGGGGTAGAGTAACGTATTTGTACAATGAAACACATAGTGGATGGGACACGGACACGGTCATGGACGCGATGCACTCACTTCTGTGGTAGAAAATTTATGGAAGAATAGAAATTCATGGAGGAGTACCTGCCTATTTATAGGATGTATAAATTTCCAATTGGATAGAAACTAGGAATAGTTTAAACCCAAAAATAGATAATCCGTAATTTAATTTAAATCAATTTAAATCCAAATCCAAATCCAAATATAAATCCAATTTAAATCTAATTAAATTTTTATCTCAAAATCAAATGGGATAAATCAAATTTCAAATATTTAACTATTTAAATAAATCCATAAATCCAAATCAAGGTTTAAATCTCCACAATAATTTCGAAATATATTTTCCAAAAATACTATAAATATTAATTTCGAAAATTACATTATTATTTGTCAAAATAAACTAATAATTAATTACAAATTATGTATGCACAAATAATATTACAAATATACACTTTTCTATCATACCATTTTATTAGAATATATTTTATTAATATAACTGTCTAAAAAAAGGCTTTTCAAAAATAAAAAATATAAATTTAGAATTTTGATAGCTAAAAATAATTATTATATATATTTTCTTGAAACAATAAAAATAGAAAAAAATGTTTTTCTAAAAATGTGTACGCTCGCACATATTCGCACTCTTCGAGCAATCACGAAAAATAGAATTTCGTGCGCGACGTACAATATGGCTACGCGAAGTATAATACAAAATAAAAAAATTAATCAGTACCAAATTTAATAATAAAAAATATAGTAGAAATTTAAGGGTTTTACAGGCGTGAAACATGGCCCGGAGCTCGGACCTCTCTTTTTGCTTCCCTGGCTTCATCCGCAGTGGTGGGAGCCGATATTTCAGGAGAATTATCGTCCGGATTGGTGCCGCTGAGTTTTAGTCTACATTGACCGCGGGACCCAGTTTGTTTGGCCAGGCGTCCTTCCTTGCAGAGTTGGAAGAGCCACTTTGATTTCGTCCATAGATTTGGCCAAGGTACTCAGTATGGCCTCCAGAGTGTCCATGCGTTGGCTATCACTGGGACCATCTTGATCGTTGTTTGTCATGAATTTTGTCCTCATACGAGTAGAGGTGGAAGGGACGGTGGACGACGTGTCCTCCGAATCATACCCCTGAATACAGAAGTCATCGAAGAATGTGGGAATGTTCTCCTCCGGTTCGGACTCAGAAGGAATAGGTACCCCCAGCTTCAGAACTTGCCTCATCTTGAGAGTCGTGGACGTCCTCGGGGACGTCGATACTTGCTGCATCTGTTGGGAAAGTCATTTCCCCGGGCTCATCTCCTTGGAACACTGGATTGTCGTGGATGTTCGGAGGAGTGCTACCCCTAGTTCCAGCGACCACCAGTGGTGTGGATGATGAATCTCCCAATGTAGCAGATTTTATCTTCGAACGGATTGTAACGTCCCAATCCCAAAATACGTAGGACTAGGAATGTAGACATGCCAGCCGTATTCATACGAAGTATACTCTAACATATGGAAACCTCGTATGAATACATAAGCTGTAAAATACAGAAGAACCATAACTAAACTCATCCACACAGAATAAATGAATAAAAGATATCATATAATGATAATGAATTGTCTTGATACAATATGTTGGGCGGAGACAAATCCACTACCAACAAGTAAAAGAAAAATACATGGAAAATAAAATGAGTTTGGCAAGCGAAGCGAAGACGATCTAAGTACAATCATCCTCGAATAAATAGCAATGAACACGGCTAGAGCTAGAACACCTGCGAAAGACAAAGGGCAAATACCTAGAGAGATAACCAAGTCCTCAGAGGGACGTAATAAGACACATAGTATCATGCCATATAAACTGAATAAATATTGCTCAAATAAATAAGTCAATTAAATTATAACATGGTCCAATACACACCTATTGAACTAGCGTACCATCCCCCCAACCAAACAAGGACATGAGATGGTAAACTAATTCACGGTGACGTATCTTTTCATACTATGAATCCAATATGGTATCCGGAACCCAACAAGGTTCAATACCTTCTCATCGAAGTAGTAAGTCACACCTACAACCAAACAAGGACAAGATGTGACAAACTAATCCGCGACAAGTTATTGTACCAAGCCACGGTCAGATACAAGTACCCAAACCAAAGGTACTTATACCTAACGGATAAGGGCGCCTAACCAAATCTAGTTGAATTCAGTTTTAAGAACAGTTCATGGTCGCATGACTACCCAGTTATGTCAAAAAAACACCAATGCAGTACCTCAGTAGCGAGTCACAACACCATATACTATTCCTCAGTATCGAGCGAGTCTATAGCATATAGTCAACCTATCGTTCCTCAGTAGCGAGCGAGTCTACGATAGATAGGGTGGTAGTCAACTTCCAATCATGTTCTTCCCGCCCAATGCCAACTCATTACTGCCAAGTCTTCTAGCATGCAATTCTATTAGCAGTTTCCTAACGCACGGCTTATACGTACTGGTGGCTAGCCAATCACGCATGTCCGAGTCCTATATGTGACACATAACAATGTGGTATAAACGTGTCAAGACCTATGAATGTAACACACAAAGGGTGGTCCCTTAACTCTAAGTTTAATGTGTAAGAAAATAATACATAGCAAGAAACTGAACAGAAAATTCTAACAGGTTATGCCATGTATCACAGTTTATTTTGCATAAGAAAATAATGAATAATGCATGAAATATGAGCTAAAATAAACAAACAGCAAATGGCAAGGTATCTTGCCTGGTAGAGCACCGGGTGTACTACAATGATCAATATGACACGAACTGCGACACGGTGAAATAACTACACAAGGTGACCTCTGATGGTGGCACGGATCGTGTCATTGAGTCCGGAATAGTCCAATTGGCTAGGGATGATATAGGAAAGTCTGAGATTTGCAAGAAGATGTGGATATGACTAGCCATGAATAAGATTGTATATTTGAAAAGAATTGGTAGAATAAATAAATAAACTATTTTAGAAAATAATTATATATTTAAACTAAGTTTTTATTTCTCCAAATACTATAAAGAAATACTCGAAAGGTCTAGAAATATTTTTAGACTAAAACTAATTTTGTGAAAATATAATTTTTAGACCAAACCATATTCTTAATATACCATAAAAATAAAATAATAATATACCTACGCTTCGAAATCCAGTTTTGTAAATAAATATAGGCCAAGCCTAGTACTACATATTTATGAAAATTAAAATTTTAGGAGAATATATGTCTATAAAAAGAAATTTGTAATAATAAAAATCTTAATACTATTTTGCTATTTAATGCTATACTAATTAATGGTATATATATTGTATATGGAAAATCTAATGTAGTATTAATAATAATAATAATAATAATAATAATATTAATATTAATATTAATAATATATATAATAATCATAGATTTTAATAATATTGACAGCACTACTTGTTTGCCATTAAAATCGTTTGATTGCAAATCTTAATACAAACATAACAGTGTTACAATGTAGGACTTAGATGTAGTCCTAGGAGTACACTTTTGTTTAAGCTGGGTTCCTTAGTGCCAATGGAGCGAGTGGTAATGCATTGACTCCGTTGACGGGCTGACGACGGTTATCGGTTTTCTGAAGGTGTGGATTGCTCTGGGTGCTAGAGCTTGCTGAGAGGAGGAAGACGTTGAGTGTCTGTATCTGCCTCTCTGGTGATTCCTTGTATGTTCGTTGTGGATTATGTCTGTTGTCCATGGGTGAGAAGAAAATGATCCCTCTATTTATAGTTTTGCAGGCTGGCTGCTCATGCACGCATGTAGGATACGCCGGTGTGTGGGGACGCCACATGGAGATTGCTGATGGGGGCGCATGAATGATGCGTCCTGATTGGAAGGTTGAACTCTTCATACTGCTGTTGTGAGCCGGCACGTAGCAGAGGAGAAGATCTTTCTGTTGCTGAAATCTTGGACGAGTTGAGTCAAAGGATACATGTCGTCGACTCATGGCTCGAAGATCTCAGATTTGGGGGGGTGATGATCTGGTGAGCTGCGCCTTAGATTGGACGCAGGAGGAGGCTGTGGCTCAGAACCTTTAGGAGTTACAAACCATTTGGAGCGCATGGCTTTTGAGGCGCATGCAGGCGACTTTCCTTCTGTCTTTCGGGATCAGAGATCAGTCTGGGGCGCATGGCTTTTGAGGCGCATGCAAAGCTTCAACTGGAGACTCTTCTTCTGTCTTTAGGGATCAGTGAAGGGTCTGAGGCGCACGGCTTTTGAGGCGCATGCTGGTCTGGACGCATGGCCGCGGAGGCGCATGCGGATGGTTTAAGGGGCCACGTGGCAGTAGCCGTCGGAATAGAGTCATGATGATGCTGGCGTTGCCGACGCTTCGTTCTCTGAAAAAGCTGTCAACTGTTCAGACATTGGGAAGCATGTTACCAACTCTGGTGTCAGTTCAGCATTTAATGTTTGTGTCATTCGATGGACAGCTGAGTGGGCACATTGGTTGGTGTTCCACTCAGTATGGGGATGTGAGGGGGTACATCCTCTGTGATGCGCCGGGTACTGTAGGGCGCGTTTGTGTGATGCGCCTGATGCTGGAGGGCGCATCTATGTGATGCGCTGTCTGACCGACGCATCCGACATGTCCTTTAATGCTGCGGCTGTCTCGCTCCTCGAGTGCTATAAGTAGCCGTTTGGCTGAATTCGAGGCGTCCGGTTCATCCTTTTAATACAAATTCATTGCACGGAATTCGGAGAGCCATCCACTTGGCGCATGGGTTTGATCTGCCCGGCCTATAAATAGTGGCATGGAAAGAAGGTTTGCTCCTCGTTCCCTCACGTACTTCCAACATGAACTTGGATATGCGGGTGCATTCTGTCGACGAAGTGCTCCCGAGGGTGAAGATGAGACGTCGTGTTGTCTTCGATGCACTTGAAGGTGACCGTTACATCCAAAAGACGGAGTCGAGGGCTTCTGAGGCAGGCGAAAGGTGCCTGTTGTATCCAAAGATAGGGATGTTTGGGCCTCGTTTTCGTTGTTCTGGAAGAGCCGTAGATCGGAATGGCGGTGCTAGGCTTTCTCTTCCTTCAAAGTGGGTGTCGCCCACTCTGGTTGTGTTGAAAGCTCTTTGTGCCACGATTTCGATCACGGTCTTCCTTGGGCTTTGGAGGCTCTTTCGAAGCCTCCCCTGGCCACGGCTTTGCCGTGCTCTTCTCTTCCTTGGTTCCAGCCAGAGGGTTAAATGCTTTGTGGAAGCACTTATCAGGCGACCCTGGCTGGAAGAGCGGCACATAACTGGGCTCTGCTCGGCCAGGCGAGCCTGGCTGGAAGAGTTTGCACATAACTGGGCTGCTGAAGGGATGCACATAGCTGAGCTGGATACAAATAACTGAGCTGCTGAAGAGATGACGGGATGCGCCTGGCTGGAGGCGCATGGTGTCTGCTGCGCCTAACTGTCAGCGCATGGTGGCTGCTGCGCCTATCGTAAGGTGCATGGTGGCTGCTGCGCCTATCGTAAGGCGCATGGTGGCTGCTGCGCCTATCTGGAGGCGTATGGTGGCTGCTGCGCCTATCTGGAGACGCATGGTGGCCGCTGGCTGTAGATCTAGGATCTTTCCTTTGTAGAAATTCTCCTTTGTACAACCTTTTCTAGACATGTAATAGACTTTTATATATATAAATGAAAAGTCCTTCTTCGAATGTCTATGGCTATTTGACTTTGCTATTTTGGGTTCTGGCGCATGTAGTGCCTGGCGCATGGGCTTTCTGGTTGTAAAATTCCATGCTTCTACAAGACCCCCTTCAAAATTTTCAAAACTTTTGAATAAGTTTTGGAATACTTTGAATAAGAAGCATGGAGGTCAGGGCGCACGATTGTTGGGTGCATGCCTGTTCGGGCGCATGCTCCTTCCAGCTGATGATGATGACGCTTAGGTAACCCAAAAGATTAATGATGATCTTTTGGTTGTATTAACTGTTATCTCTTCACGGAACCCGAAGCGACGGCTGAGATTACACGTCATCGGTTCACGCGTGCGACCAAGCCCTATAAATAGGTGAGGGTTGGAAAGAGAAAGAGTTCTTCTTCTCTTTGCCTTTGCTTTCTTTAGAGTTCTTCTTCAAAACCCTAACTTTTTCTTCTTCGAGAGAATGGCTCCCAAGACTCCTCGCGGTGGTGCCGGCAAGGGGAAGGAGAAAGCGAAGGAGTTCGTCGACGAGGACGCACCTATCACCCCTGCGACTCCGGCGGACGTTCGCCCTGAGGTGACGGGTGGGTTTCATCTCTTTCACATAAGCTTTTGGGCCATACTGTGCCCTAACTCAAACCTGCTGACGCGTATGGACTTCTGTCCTGATGATACGCCGAAGTTCTATCCTGCCGACGTGCATAGGTTCACACCTTTATCATACACCGAGGTTTAATGGCTGACGCGCATGGGTTTTGTACCCTGATGATGGACCGAAGCCTTCGCTGACACGCATGGGCTCACGCTCTGATGATGCGCCGAAGCTCCAATGCTGACGCGCATGGGCTCATACCCTGATGATGCGCCGAAGCAAGCTGACGCGCATGGGCTCATGCCCTGATGATGCGCCAAAGCAAGCTGACGCGCATGGGCTTGCACCCTGATGATGCGCCGAAGCTCTGATGGGCTTATACCCTGATGCGCCAGTTTATTTGACACATTTTTTTGCCTGACTTCGACTTTTGTTGTGCCAGTGTCAATGACGATCCCTTTGTTGAATGAGGTCCTCCTGGACGCTTCTCTTTGTCAAATGGGAGTTGACTTTGATGAGGCGGTGATCAACCCTGCGAAGGATGCCATCTTACAGGACCAACCTCGTGAGAGAATGCTGCAAATCCAGGCCCAGTTGCCGCTTTTCCTCCAGAGTATGATGGAGAGTGGTAAACTGAAGTCTGCTGAATCTGAGGGTGTAACTTTCTTAAAACCTGCCTTTCTGTTTGGCGACCGACTAGTCTCTTCCGAAGCGAAGATACTGAGGATCCGAGAAGACTGGTTCTTTTCTGCCAAAGGCATGGTTCTGTACATGCGGCAGGATGACCGCCAGTTGCCGCTGACAGCTTTTTATCGTCCAGCTTCGAAGAGAAGGATGGGTTGGGAACTTACTCCCTCTCAAGAAGGGGCCTTGGGAGGTATGCTCTCAATTGACACCTCCTCGAACCAGCGGGATACTTTAACTGCTTCCCGAGCCGGTTCTTCGTTCAGTTACCGAGCCTTGCGTCCTGGGAGCATCTATAGTGAAGTCCCGAACGACATGTTTCCCTTCAGTGCCCCGATCTTTGCAAATCGGATGTTGACATCGAAGGTGATGTATCCGACAGGTAGCTTTAGAGTCGAAGGCTGGTGTCACTACATCCCAAAGTGGGACGAGTTGACCACTTGGGTACTTTCAAGGTTCAAAGTTGAGCTTAAAGAGATCGGGTTGACAGCCGCCATTCGGGCCACGCAGGCAGGCGTGGACCTCAATAAGCCTATGTTCCTTGCGCTCTTGGAGCTTTTCAATGCCCAGACTGGCAGCTTCTTTACTCCGGTGGGGAGTTAGGATTGGCCCTCCATGAAATGTACGAGGTGTCCAAGCTTCCTTGGGGCTCGGAACCGTACGAGGAATATTTCCCATCAAATGAATAGATCCAGGTTCTGGAAAATAAGGATCCGGAGATGATAGCTGTCTTCAAAGAAGTGGTGAGCCATCATTATCTGATGCACCGGAGGGACAAGGGCAAGACCCAGTCCCATGTGACTGCTTGGAGGGACTACGTCTTTAGGTAGGATTTGACGGATCCTTCGAGGATCCGGTTTGCGACTCCGCAGGGATTGAAGCCCGCGGAATTGAGTTCTGAAATAAGCCGGCTGGACGAGAGAACCCCACATTCTGATGAGGGCGGCAAGACTACGTACAGCTATTTCTGGCACTGCGGGCACCGGATGTCATCTAAAACAGTGTTGACAGCCTACTTGATGATATGGCTCCGGGATTGCGTATTTGCAGGTGGATCCGGTGCCGTCGAGAGGGTGCATCGGAATCTCATTTTGCCTGCAGTGAAGTTGTCCTGCGGACGACCTTTAGCTTTCCTCCCCGCGATGGTGTACAACCTGTTGCACGATTTGAGGTCTTTTGCTGATGATGTGATCCACGAAAGGGGTAACAATGACAACTTTCCCCGGGCCGAGCTGCCTTTCTATTATCTTATGGGGTGGCTGATTTTGCATCATCCGAATGTGATGAGTCCTGGTCCTGAGGAGGACCATGTCGAAGGAGATGCCTTCCTTCGCCGCTTCTACAAGAGGAAGTGGTCTTACACTGGCGTCCCTGTTTGTAGGAGAGTTTTGTCCTTCCTTCAGGGTGGGAAATTATGAAGGTTGGTCCGATCTTCAAATATTTCGAGGTCGACCAAGATTTAGTTGACTCTGGCGAAGATGCGATCACTTTGCCGAAATAGAGTTTTCGTTGGTTGCAGAGTATCCGGCCCTCTCACCTAGTCTACCGCAACCAGAATAGATGTTATCTGGAGCCGTATCTGCCAAGCCGATTTGCTCGTCAGTTTGGCTATACCCAGCTAATGTTGCAGAATCCCAGTAGTAGTTTAGGCTACGTCGGGAGTTTGCTGGATGGAGTCCGGGGCTGGCAATATTATAACGCTGGATGCACTAGCGTTAAGTTCACCACGCCAGTTCGTAATCCTCGGCCGCCGATCCTATATCCGGCCGTGAAGCTGTATTGCACTATGATTGCTATGTCTCCTGGTTATGACAGGGAGACCAATTTCATCATCGGAACTCAGCTGGAGGCGACAGCGAATATGTTGATGGCAGCCCGATCATATCGTCCACCAGAGTTGGCGGGGTATCGGGCTGCTGCTGCAGGATCAGTGAGAAACCCGTCTGTCGGAAAAAGGCGGTCTGACACAGAAGCTGGTTCTTCTGTACCAAAAAGGTCGAGAAAGGTGCCGACCTCAAAGGTTACGGAAGTGCCACTTGTAACGCCAACGGGATCAATCCCTGCTGAGGTAAGGAATGTTTCGTAATTCCAATTCTTTTCATCACTGTGGCGACTTATGCTCTTCTTCTTGTAGGGATCGTTGAAGAAGAAGTCCCGTGTTTCAAAATCGGGCGGTAGTAAACCGAAGAAGGTAGCAGGCTCTTCTGACGAGCGCATTCCACCGATGCTAATGTCTCCCGTGGAGGAAGGTCCCGAAGATGTTCCTGCGGAGACTTTAATATCTCCAGATTTCGAGGTCGCAACAACTTCTGGGGGAGCACCATCTGCCGTGGAGGCCTTGGATGCTGAGAGTCCGGTGGACTCGAGGCATCCTGATGATGAGGTGGACTGGAGTTCGTCGCCTTCTGATGACGTTCCTCCGGTCTTGCAAGAATCTGCTGCGGGGGCAGCAGATATGGTTGAGACAGAGGAGAGGGTTGATTCCCCTCCTTATCATGATGAGGGGAGGTTGGCTGTATCATTGCCGAGTCCTACCCCGGCTTCAACCGTAGAGGTTAAGGCTACTATCGCTCAGGAGGTAGCGACAGATTCTGTCCCGGTTGAGGGACTTGATGATGAGATCCGTCTGCCGGTCACGACCGCTGAGACGGGTCAAGAGACAAGTGATAATCTCCCTATTCTGCCAAGGGAGGTACCAGCTGTTGATAGGATGTTGGGGGTAACAGAGGTGGTCGCTGACATCGGTGGTTCCTCCGGGCTTGAGAAGGGTAAGGGTGTAGAACCCTCTGTAGCTCCTTCTACTTGGGGGACCATCTCGACGCCTGTGCCGGCTCCTTCTGTTGCTTCGGCTGCTCGGGCTAGCAGTCCAGCCCCTGTTGATGAAGAGCCCATTGATGCCGAGGTTCAAGCCTTGCTGGTTGAGGTTGGTAGATCTTCTTCCGGTCCACAAACTGTAGTAGCTCCTCCAACTCCTGCTATGACGCCGCAGGTCCTGGCGGATGCAGACGAGTATGTGAAATTCCTCGTCGAGGGGGTGTACAAAATGCTGCAGAAGGGTGTATCTGCTGTGATGGATGCCAACGGGAGTTTTGCGACGGCAAAAGCTCTGGCAATGCCCTGCATCGAGCTGATTCGTATTCACCAAGGCCACGACCATATGGCCGAAATTTTGGAGGCTTCGGTGATTGAGCTGGACGAGTGGCTTGCGGAACTTCAACGCATCAAGCGAAATGACCTCTCCGTCTTAATAGAGGCGGAGAAGGGGAAGTTGATTGCTGAGATCGAGTTTTCCCACCAGGCCACTGTGAGCGATTGGGAGCGCGAGGTGGCTGAGACTGAGGCTGCGGTAGAGCAGTTGTCCCAGTCTATGAAGAAGACGACGGAGACGCGAGCTGCGTTAGATGCCAACATCGCGGAGATTGACACCCAGATGCGTCGCCTTGAGGACCAGCGGGTCCGACTCCAGTTAGAAGCTGAACGTGTTCGGGCTGAACACGCAACATTCAAGCAGGAGGAAGCGACTTTTACTCAGCGGACTCTTGCTTTGGCTCAGCAACGACGACAACTTGATGAGAAGCATGAGGGCGAAACTTCCGCTGAGGCTGTCGAATTGATGCGTCAAGAGGCCGAGCGTCGAGTTCTGGCAACTGTAGAGACTCGTACTGCTGACCTGAGACAACGAGTCAGAGAGCTCTCGACCCATCCTGGAGAGGTTTAGGGATTGTAGCCTCTTCTTTTCTTTTGCAACCCTCGTTGAGGGATAGTGTAGTTTTGTACTCTCTTTCTTTTTGAATAAAGAAGTACGCAACTTTTGTGATGTGTTCATTTTTTTGTCATGAACTTGATGATTTGTGTGGACCTATTATCTTTTGCGCACCTTGGTTTTTAGGTACAGATAATAAGTTTGAAGGAACCATTATGTTTGCTCAGAGGTAATGTGGATATGGCAATCATTGGGTTCGAAATGATAGAATCTTCCTACTCAGAGGTATTATGGACGTGGTAGGAATGATCTTGGGGGATACGCTGAACAACTCAGAGGTGATGTGGACATGGAAGTTCTGCGATCGATGTACAACAACGCAGGGGTTGTTTGTACGAGATGTCTACTCAGAGGTAACGTGGACGTGGTAAACATGAAAGGTAGCGTAGGCTTACGAAGTGTAAGATTCCGCTTTGTAGGGTGCAGAGAGACAACTCAGAGGTAATATGGACGTGGTTATCTTTCTACTGGAGGATGCCACGAAACAGCTGGGTTCCGGCAGCGTATGAGTTGGTGGAAAGAGGTTGTTTGGGGAAGTACATATCTGGAGGATGTCAAGAATAGTACTTCTTTAGGAACTTGCTGTTGATGGGCATCATGAACAAGTCCCCATTGGGTTTGGCGAGGCGGTAAGCACCGTTTGAGTATACCGTCTCAATGATGAAAGGTCCTTCCCACTTGGGCTCGAACTTTCCTGGTGTCTTGTGGGTCAACACCATTGGTCTTCTGACTGCTAAAACCAGGTCGCCAACTCGGAAAGTCCTCTGTTTGACCTTCTTGTTGAAAGCCTGTGATATACGGGCTTGGTAGAGTTCGATGCGTTGTTGCGCTAGGAGACGCTTTTCGTCAAGTGCCTCCAGTTCCCGCAGACGACGATGTTGACTGTCCTCTTCTGTGAGTTTGTTTGTGATTGCTACGCGGAGTGAGGGTATCTGTATCTCGAGAGGCAGTACCGCTTCGCTCCCGTAAACCAGGGAGAATGGAGTGTTGCCTGTTGGGGTCCGTACCGTTGTGCGGTAGGCCCAAAGGCATTCGCCAAGCTTTTCATCCTAGTCGCGTTTATTGGATGACACGACCTTTTTGAGCAGCCTAACGATAGTTTTGTTGAATGCCTCAGCCAGTCCGTTTGCTGCCGGATTGTAGGCGGTTGAGGCCACGTTCTGAATGTGATTCTTGTCACAGAACCTGCTGAAAATGTGGCTGATAAACTGAGGACCATTGTCATGGATGATCCACCGGGGTACTCCGAAACGGTAAATGACATGGTGCTTGATAAAGCTGACCACCCTGGAGCTTTTTACTTCTGCCAGTGGGACTGCTTCCGCCCATTTGGAGAAATAGTCGGTGATGGCCAGGATGAAACGGTGTCCTCTTGCTGAAGGAGGGGTGATTGGTCCCACAATGTCCATGCCCCAGGCTTCGAAGGGCCAGGAGGCGACTGTAGGATGTAGCGGTTCCGATGGTGTATGTATGAAGTCTGCATGAAGTTGGCACGCGTGGCACTTCCTAGCATATTCAACAGCGTCGGCGGCCATAGTTGGCCAGTAGTAGCCCATACGTCGCAGTCGATCTTGCAACTTAGGACCGGGTTGATGAGCTCCACAAGTTCCGTCATGAGCTTCTTGAAGAGCTTCGGCTGCTTCTTCGTCGGACAGGCATCGAAGGAGGAGCCCATCGAAGGAGCGTCGGTACAGCGTTTTGGTAGCTGTATCGTAGTAAAACCGGAGGGAGCGTCTCCTGACTGAGACAGCTTCCTTCGGATCCTCTGGAAGGATTCCGTAGACAGCAAAGTCGATGAACGGGAACCTCCAGTCTCGGACATTAACACCAGTGTTTGCCGGCATGGCGTGAGCCACCTGCAAGCATAGGTTGTTTCTGGGACAAATTAGGTCTCGGCCAGTTACCGTGACATAATGTTGAGTCCCAAGGGGCGCTGCCAATGAGGCTGCGAGGCCAGCCAGAGCATCGGCCTCCAAGTTTTGTAAACGGGGGACATATTCAATGAAGAACCCGGTGAAGGTTGAAATGATGTTCAACGCGACTTCATGATAAGGGATTAAATCTTCATGGCAAACCTCGTATTGCCCCCGAACCTGGTTTACGACGAGTTTTGAGTCGCCGTAGGCTTCCAGATGGTCAACCCCCAGCTATTGTGCGAGCTGGAGTCCCATGACGAGCGCATTGTACTCGGCAACATTGTTGGAGCACGGCTTTGAAAGAGAGTACGCACGCTGGATGACCAGTTGATCAGGGAAGACTAAGACTACCCCTACTCCTGCGATGATTTGGCCTTTGGGGCCTGTTCTTGAAGTGCCGTCGAAGAACATCCGCCAAACGGAGCCTCCTTCGGTGACATTGGATTCTTTGACCTCATCCGGGATATCTTTATAGAGTTTTGAGGATTCTGGAATGGGGTGTGCAGCTAAAAAGTCAGCCAGAGCTTGACCCTTGACAGCTTTTTGCGGAACAAACACCATGTTGTACGGTGTTAGCAGGATCGCCTATGTAGCCAGTCGGGAGTTTAATGACCCTGGCTTTGTCATGAGGACTCTGAGTGGATTGACTCGGGAGATGACATGAATTGTCTGACCTGATACATAATGACGAGTCTTCTGGATGGCAAACACCAAAGCCAAGCACTCATTTTCAACGGGGTTGTACCGGTGTTCGGCCCCGATGAGTGTTCGACTGAGGTAGTAGATTGCTTGCTCGTAGCCTGCATCGCTGTTTTGAGCCAGCAGAGCGCCAAGGGAATGATCCATGGCACGGACGTAGAGGAGAAATAGTTTGCCGGCGACTGGCGCTACCAGGACTGGTGGGCTTGTTAGGTAAGCCTTGATGTCGTTGAAAGCCTTTTGGCACTCCTCTGTCCAGACGTAAGAGACTCCCTTCTTCATGAGCTGAGTAAAGGGTTGACATCTACCGGAGAGGTTTGCTATGAACCTCCGGATATATGCCAGACGTCCCTGTAGGCCCCGAAGTTCTCGAAGGTTCTTCGGAGGGTCCATGTTGAGGATGGCTTTAGTCTTCTCGGGATCAACATGAATGCCTTTCGCCGTGATGACAAAGCCCAAGAATTTACCGCTATAAACCCCCAGAAAGGATTTAGCGGGGTTCATTTTGAGTTGATGTGCCCGCATGAGATCAAAGACCGTCTTCAGGTCCTGTAGGTGATCTTCTTTGAGGCGGTTCTTGACTGCGATGTCGTCAACATAGCATTCGACTGTCTTGCGAAGATGTTGACGGAAGATGGTGCTCATAGCTCGCTGGTATGTCGCACCGGCATTCTTCAAGCCGAAGGGCATTATTGTGTAGCAGAAAACACCCTTTGGAGTCCTGAAAGACGTGTGTTTCGCGTCATCGGGAACATCTTGATTTGATTGTAGCCTGAATACCCGTCTATAAAGGACATGCGCTCAAAGCCACATGTGTTGTCGATCATCACATCAGTGATTGGAAGCAGGAATTCGTCCTTCGGGCAAGCAGAGTTGAGGTCCCTGAAGTCGATACAGACTCGTATTTTCCCGTTCTTCTTGGTGACAGGAACGACGTTGGCTACCCAGCCCGGGTGTTGTTCCTCACGGATGAATCCGCTGGTCAAGAGTTTGTCTACCTCCTGATCGATAGCATTCATGATGTCTGGACGGAAGCGTCGTTGTTGTTGTTTGATAGGTTTGGCATCAGGTAAGATGTTCAACCTATGCATTGCGATCTGCAGATCGAGTCCCGGCATGTCTTCATAGCTCCAGGCGAAGACGTCGATATACTCTTTGGCCAGTTGAATTAAAGATTCTCGATCTTCTCCCTCCAGGCTTTTACTGATGAAGATGGGTTTGGAAGAAGACCCATCTCCGAGGTCGATCTGCTCGACTTCGTCTTCGGTGGGAGGTTCACGTAGCTCAAAACGAGTTTCCCATTGTTCTCCTAGGCGTTGGGCCCAGGGTTCTTCTTCGAAGGGTTCCGGCGCTTGGTCCTCGCCTTCACCTTTTTGAGGTTGTGCTGACGTCATGTTAGCTGACAGCACTTTTCTGAAGACTGATCCGATACTGGTATCGGAATCCCAAGTCGATGCTTCGGACGAGTGGGAATGTTCTACGTCTTCTGCATCTGAACTCTCTGGGGTTGACGGCGGCGTGACATAGCCTAACCCTTGTCGGGTCCGATTATAATAGTCCTGTGGCTTTCCATTGGGCATCGAAAGCCGGACAGGGAGATGCCGACCCTTGCCGTAGTTTAAGCCTTTGTTGCTTTTCAGGTCGTAGCCCATCTTTTGGATGATGTGCTTTGCCGTATCCGTGTACAGATAGACTTGTACTCTGTCGGTATCAGGTTCGGGCTCGATTGACGGGAGGTCCCGATGACGCTCGACTTTGCCCGAGATGATGGTGCCTTCATCTCGGCTCCGCGGAGGGACTATGAAGACTCCTTGCGATGGGACTACTCGATTATGATGGACGGTCGTTATTTGTGTTTGCAACGACCGTAGAGCGTTATCTAATGTATACATGGCATTCCAGTGCGGAAGACAAGAATAATTAAAAGACACTCTGTTATTGATAAAATACGAGATCTTATCCCGTGGGATTATATTGTCAAAGGAGGGTGCCTCTACGTCAGCTGAGATATATTCACCAAGCTCCTCGTCTGTAAGAACTGGGGGCGGACTAGGAGAGTCCACCACAGCTTTGATGCTGGGGTCTAAGAGGGTTATGTGAGCCTTCTCGGACACCTTGGATGACTGCGGCGGCTTGCCCTTGAGACGTACCTTGAGAGGCGCCTCGGCTGCGCCTCCGGTGAGTGGTACCTTCCCTTGTAATTTTGCCACCAGGGGAGCCGATGTTTGAGGCGGCTTTCCCTTGAGGCGTATCTTCAGGGGTGCTTCGCGAGCCGGCGCTTTCTCTGATTGCTTGATGCTCATTGGAGGCGCATTCTGGGGTGGTTTCCCCTTCAGTCGGGTTTTCATAGGGGCGTCGGGAGTCGTCTCAGGCTCCATATCTGGCTCAGTTGCCGTCTCTGCCTCATCATCAGCGTCGTTGGCTTCCTCCTCGTCAATGGGCTTGTACAAGTTAGAATCGGTGAAGTAGTCCTCAATCCCTTTGAAAGGATCGATGTCTGCGAACTCCGTCCGGATGATGCCATTAGTGGATACATACTTCATGCACTGGTGGAGCGTGGAGGGCACCACCATGTACTCATGTAGCCATGGTCGACCAAGCAGGATGTTGTAGTTGACCTCGGCATCTACTACATAACAAGTCACCTCAGTATTGAGGCTGCCAATGTGACACTTCAGTCGGATCTTGCCCAGTGGCTCGCTCTTGCTAGCGTTGAAGCCACTGATGGTTGTGTTGGAGGGCGCCAGCCGGTACATCGGGATCCCCAGCTTGGATAGCAGCGCCTTCGGAATAATGCTTAGGGAAGACCCAGGATCGATCTGAATTCGGCTCACCTTGACCGAGCCAATGTACCCGGTGTAATACAGCGGTCGGTTATGTCGGTGATGCTTGAGCAGCATGTCTTGTTGGGTGAAAGTTATGTTTGGAATAACTTCATCGGCACAATGACAGTACGCACAAGTAGTTGGGAGGTCTTCAGGCTGCTTGACCTGGCTGAGAAAGGATTCAGCGTCCTTCAGAGCTTCGCAGAGAGCTTCTCGGGAGTCTTTAGAAAGACGCAGGAGCTCGAACAAGGACAGGCGCGCAGGTGCACTGGCTAGTTGTGCCAGAATATCGAAGTTGTGAGGCTTGGACAGCCCCAAAGCATTCTCCTTCCGTAGAGGTCTGTCAAAACGGGCCTCCACCTGCTTCTGCTTATTGGCTGCTGAGGGCTTAGATGGACCCTCCTTAGGGATGGTGCTAGGGGGCACCACCTCGGCGGCGGCTTCGTCGGACTGGGAGTTCTGTTGTGCACGTATTTGCACTGGAAGTGCCTCTTCTGTTGAAGAAGAGACGGTGCGGCAAGACTTAATCTTCCTGCCTTTTGATTTGGAGGTAGGGCGTACCTCCGATTGAGTTACCTCAGAGACGAGGTCGGGGTGAACCCAGAGGACCTCTCCTCGAGATGTGGTGAGCGGGGTGAGTCCACTCACATTGTCACGGGTAGGTGGTAAGTTTACCACCTCCATTATCGCCTTAAGGATGGGGACGACGCCATCTTGTGTGGTAGTTGGCGGCAAGGTTCCGAACTGAAGTGAAACCACGTTGGCTGACACCGTCTTCTCTTCATAGTCGACGGAGATTACATCCGCATTGATCATGCACTGGATGTAATTCTTAAGGACGTAGCAGTCCTTGGTCGGGTGTCCGACAAACCGATGGTAGTGACAATACCTCAGGTTGTCCACTTTCTCGACTTCATCGGGCCGCTTCGGGTCCGGTAGCTTGATCTTGTCACCCTGCTTCAGTATCTCGAAAAGTTGCAGGGTGTCGTCATCATTGAATGAATAAACCTCCTTGGGTCTTGGTGCCAGTGGAGGCTTCTGAGTAGGCACAGATGCGCCTTTCGAGGCATTAACAGTTAATGCCTGTTTCCCCTTTGCTTCTCGTCCAGAGCTGTTGGCTGCAGACTTTTTCCTCTTATCGTCAAAGGCGGGGAAGCTGACACCCAGAAGACGTACGTTGGCCGCCTTCTTTTCTGCAGCTTCAGCTTCGATGATCAGGGAGCTCCAGTCAGGAGGAGGGGTAGAGTTGAGCCAGAGCTTGACTGCAGGCAACATGTTCATGCTGCAAGCGGAGAGGAGCGCATGTTCTGGCATGCCTGGAGGTAGCCTGAAGCAGGCCCGTCGGAAGCGTTCGATGAACACCCGAACCGTTTCCTTCTCCTTCTGGCGTACCTCTATGAGAGACGCCATCGTCATGTCCTTCCCACCGTCGTAGAAGCGGTCGAGGAAGAGGCGCGTCAGATCGTCGAAGGATGATATGGAATTGTCGGGGAGACTGTAGTACCAGTCATATGCCACCCCTTTCAGGGCCCCGACAAAGATACTGGTGAGGAGCGCGTCCTCCTTTGGAAGATGCCCTGTCTGTGACTGGAAGTACGTCAGGTACCGTTGCGGAGAGTCCTTCCCGTCGTATGGGGTGAGTGTTTGTGGTTTATATTTTGGGGGATAAACCACCTTGTTCTACTCGAGGGGATAAGGCTGGGGAATGCCCATCTTCTGGCGTTCCTCTTGCCTGTTCTTGGATTCGAAGCGCTCCTACAGGTCTTTGATCATTTCGACCACATCCTCCGTAGAGCTAGGAGTCGGAAAAGGAGGTACCATCTGGATTGGAGCGTTTGAGGGCTCCGAGGTCCGAGGTGCTTCTGTATCTGAGGGCGCCCGTTGGAGGGGCACACTCGACTCCCCATTAGCTCCTGGGTCAGGACCAGTTGAAGGTGTTCTGATCAAGGCCGACCGTATCTCAAACACTGCTTGAGTCAGTGCTTGCATAGAGGCGGAGAGGGTTTTGAGTCCTCCCTCCAATGAGTCTATGTGCTGGACTATGTCCTGTGATGGCGAATCAGACTCGACATCATCCCCAGCCATGTATACTGTCCTAACGCGGCCAGGAGTGGATGGATTGGTTGAGGCTTCGCTTTCGGCCTCACTCTCATGTGGGGGAGTCACTTCTCCTAGTGTTTGGCCACCCCCAGCCACATTCTGGAGTTCATCTTCGATAGGCGCATCTGCGAGGGTCTGATTGCCCTCAGCTCCGTCTTGAAGGGCCCCTTCATTTCCAGGACTACCCTCGACGGTGTCCTGGAGGACATCCATCTTTTGAGGGGCTTCAGAGAGACTAGCCTTATCTTGATGATGAAGATCCGCCGCAGCTGTGCTTTGGATATCTTCGTCTTCGGAAGGAGGCTCAACAAGGGTCTGGCTACCCCCAGCTTCCTCCACAGACTTCTTCCTCGACCGAGTGCCTTCAAACACTCCAGAGGTCGAGACAGCTGCCTTGGCTTTCCTCGGCTGGCTTTTGGATGAAGACGAGGAATTGGCAGTCGTCTTCCGTATTGATGAGGAGTTGGAGATCACATTGCATGAAGCAATCTTTGGCTCTTCTTCTGCTGACACCTTAGTCCCAAGGCGACGTCGGAGAGGTGTCGATGATTGTAGCCGTTGGAAGACTGATTGTCTTGGTGGTACTGCCGCCTTGCCACAGCAGTTGATGGTGACCACCGCACAAGTATGCCCCATGGGAGGCGTATTGTGCTCGTTGGTCGACTCTCCTGACCGACGCTTGTGAGTGATCACATGGCGCAGGTCGTTGGAGGAGAGTAGTGCCTTCACACCCCTTTCAGACGAATGGCAAGGCCAAACGCCGGGGTGGTCAGGTGAGTGCTGTGCCCCCTGATCTAATACCAAGCAGGCATCACGATCAGTAGTGGGGGAACCACAACATTTAAAGTGACTTGAACGAACCTCAAACGCACAACCAGAGGAGGCGCGGGAGTTCAAGACCACTGAGTTTGCCTCACTGGACTTGGTTATGCACGCAGTAGATGCGCCCAAGCGAGATGAGGACTTTGAAGGTTGACTTGTTGTTGGTACAGAAGTACCTGAGTCAACCTTGTACAGCTTGCCATCGGCAGCGCGCGTGATTGTAAGCGCGTGCCTCTAGCCTGAAGCTGGCATAGCACATTTATGGCGCATGGCCCGTGCCGCCTTGGATTTCTTCGTACTAGCCCACTAGGGCGCATAGTACTCAGCATCCAACTTCTCCTTGCCATTACAGCGAGTGAGTCTGTCAAAGACAGAGGCTTTTTGTGGCGCATCAGAGGTGATGCGCGGGGCATTGGCTGCGCCCCTGCTCCGCCGACGCATCTTTCTCGCCTGAGAGGGAGATAGCTGGGGAACGTGGTCGGCCGCACGCTTCCCCAAGAGATGCGCTGCATCCGCGGGCGCACCTTGGTTGCTGAGAATGTCAGCAGGAAGGAAAGGCTGGACTACTGTATCCCCTTCAATGGTGGTGCCCGAGGCGTCGACCTTGTGCACCCAGGCCGTGCGGGTCTTCTTCGGCTTTGGCAGCCGCTTCGAAGGACTCGCACTTCCTTCAGAAATGAACTCCTCGTACGCCTGTTGATTGAGGTGCACGACCAGCGTCTTGTGGGAGGAGCCCACCTTCACGTCGTCGACCTGTGACACGACTTTCTCGGAAGAGGAGAAAGGAATCCCCAGCAGAGTCGCCAGCTTGTTTGCCATTAAAATCGTTTGATTGCAAATCTTAATACAAACAGAACAGTGTTACAATGTAGGACTTAGATGTAGTCCTAGGAGTACACTTTTGTTTAAGCTGGGTTCCTTAGTGCCAATGGAGCGAGTGGTAATGCATTGACTCCGTTGACGGGCTGACGACGGTTATCGGTTTTCTGAAGGTGTGGATTGCTCTGGGTGCTGGAGCTTGCTGAGAGGAGGAAGATGTTGAGTGTCTGTATCTGCCTCTCTGGTGATTCCTTGTATGTTCGTTGTGGATTCTGTCTGTTGTCCGTGGGTGAGAAGGAAATGATCCCTCTATTTATAGTTTTGCAGGCTGGCTGCTCATGCGTGCATGTAGGATGCGCCGGTGTGTGGGGACGCCACGTGGAGATTGCTGATGGGGGCGCATGAATGATGCGCCCTGATTGGAAGGTTGAACTCTTCATACTGCTGTTGTGAGCCGGCATGTAGCAGAGGAGAACATCTTTCTGTTGCTGAAATCTTGGACGAGTTGAGTCAAAGGACACATGTCGTCGACTCATGGCTCGAAGATCTCGGATTTGGGGGGGTGATGATCTGGTGAGCTGCGCCTTAGATTGGACGCAGGAGGAGGCTGCGGCTCAGAACCTTTAGGAGTTACAAACCATTTGGAGCACATGGCTTTTGAGGCGCATGCAGGCGACTTTCCTTCTGTCTTTCGGGATCAGAGATCAGTCTGGGGCGCATGGCTTTTGAGGCGCATACAAAGCTTCAACTGGAGACTCTTCTTCTGTCTTTAGTGATCAGTGAAGGGTCTGAGGTGCACGGCTTTTGAGGCGCATGCTGGTCTGGACGCATGGCCGCGGAGGCGCATGCGGATGGTTTAAGGGGCCACGTGGCAGTAGCCGTCGAAATAGAGTCAGGATGATGCTGACGTTGCCGACGCTTCGTTCTCTGAGAAAGATGTCAACTGTTCAGACATTGGAAAGCGTGCTACTAACTCTGGTGTCAGTTCAGCATTTAATATTTGTGTCATTCGATGGACAGCTGAGTGGGCACATTGGTTGGTGTTCCACTCAGTATGGGGATGTGAGGGGGCGCATCCTCTGTGATGCGCCGGGTACTGTAGGGCGCGTCTGTGTGATGCGCCTGATGCTGGAGGGCGCATCCATGTGATGTGCTGTCTGACCGGTGCATCCGACATGTCCTTTAATGCTGCGGCTGTCTCGCTCCTCGAGTGCTATAAGTAGCCGTTTGGCTGAATTCGAGGCGTCCGGTTCATCCATTTAATGCAAATTCATTGCACGGAATTCGGAGAGCCATCCACTTGGCGCATGGGTTTGATCTGCCCGGCCTATAAATAGTGGCATGGAGAGAAGGTTTGCTCCTCGTTCCCTCACGTACTTCCAACATGAACTTGGATATGCGGGTGTATTCTGTCGACGAAGTGCTCCCGAGGGTGAAGATGAGACGTCGTGTTGTCTTCGATGCACTTGAAGGTGACTGTTACATCCAAAAGACGGAGTCGAGGGCTTCTGAGGCAGGCGGAAGGTGCCTGTTGCATCCAAAGATAGGGATGTTCGGGCCTCGTCTCCGTTGTTCTGGAAGAGCCGTAGATCGGAATGGAGGTGCTAGGCTTTCTCTTCCTTCAAAGTGGGTGTCGCCCACTCTGGTTGTGTTGAAAGCTCCTTGTGCCACGATTTCGATCACGGTCTTCCTTGGGCTTTGGAGGCTCTTTCGAAGCCTCCCCTGGCTACGGCTTTGCCGTGCTTCTCTCTTCCTTGGTTCCAGCCAGAGGGTTAAATGCTTTGTGGAAGCACTTATCAGGCGACCCTGGCTGGAAGAGCGGCACATAACTGGGCTCTGCTCGGCTAGGTGAGCCTGGCTGGAAGAGTTTGCACATAACTGGGCTGCTGAAGGGATGCACATAGCTGAGCTGGATGCACATAACTGAGCTGCTGAAGAGATGACGGGATGCGCCTGGTTGGAGGCGCATGCTGTCTGCTGCGCCTAACTGTCAGCGCATGGTGGCTGTTGCTCCTATCGTATGGCGCATGGTGGCTGCTGCGCCTATCGTAAGGCGCATGGTGGCTGCTGCGCCTATCTGGAGGCGCATGGTGGCCGCTGGCTGTAGATCTAGGATCTTTTCTTTGTAGAAATTCTTCTTTGTACAACCTTTTCTAGACATGTAATAGACTTTTATATATATAAATGAAAAAGTCCTTCTTCGAATGTCTATGGCTATTTGACTTTGCTGTTTTGGGTTCTGGCACATGTAGTGCTTGGCGCATGGGCTTTCTGGTTGTGAAATTCTATGCTTCTACACTACTGTCCTTTAACCATTAAAAAATATAAACATAAAAGAAAGAGGGAATGGAGAGAGAGAGGGGAGTGTGAGGGGAGAGAAAAGAGGAGCGACGGTAAAACGAGAGGTGTTGAGGGAGAGATCGGGAGGAAGTCGACCGGAGGGGGTTTCGGCCGGCTGCACGCGGAGGAGGAAAGGAAGAGCGGGTGAAGGAGAGGCTGCGGCGCTGGGCGGAAGAGGGTTTCAGCGAGGCGGAGGAAAACTCGGCGGAGGGACGCGCCGGCGACACGGAGACGGCTGGCACCGGAGGGGAGGATCGATATCGGCCATGGCGGAGGCTGGGCATCGGGAGGACGCGCCGGCGGTTGCTGCTGACGCCAGGGCCGGGGATCTCTGCAGTTGCCACCGCACACTCGCGCGACGGATCTCACAGGAGTGGCGAGATGCCGATGTTGGCGGCGGTCGCAGAGGAGAGAGGGGTCGAGGAGCGGGGATAGAGACGGTGGGGAGACTCACCAGGCATGGGCTCGCTGGTACGGCGTTACGCCGACAGCGAGTGGATGATCGGAGGAGACGACCACGCAGTCGAGGGTGGTCAGGCGCCAGGGGATTCGGCGATGATGTTCGTGGCGCTAACGCTGGCACGTTGGTCGGGGTTCCCGAAGTGGAGGTCGTCCCGCGGCGGACACAGGCGCGACGGTGGCGCTCCGGCATGGAGGCGCAATGGTGAGTTTAAGGGTTAGGGTTTTTTTGTGGTTCTCTTCTTCTTCTATTTATTGTTTTGCAATGGTGGAGATATTGGTTATGGACGCGGCGACACTGGCCAGGGTCATTGGCGGTGGTTGTAGGTGGAGAGATGGAATGGTGGTAGTTTCTGGTACGGATGGGAGTTGGCCGAAGTTGGCCAGGGTCCGGTGGCGATTTGCTTGGCCAGGGATCGGGTTGGGTGGCTGTCCGAGGGGAGTGGTTGATCTGGGTGGTGCGACTCGGACGGTGTCGTTGGGGATGGTGCTGTTACGGAGATACGGTGGCAAAATATAGTGGCGATGGCTGTGGTGTATGTCAACAGGGAGGTGGTTGGGTTCTTTGATGATGGTGGTGCGATGGCAACGCTGGTGATTGTTTGGTGCAGGAGGCCACGATCAAGATGGTTGGCCGAATATTGGTGGTGATGCTGGTGTCCAAGTTGGTATTCATGGCGGTTGTGGAGGAGTCGGAGGATGGCGGGATGGTCGGCCAGAGCGACCGAGCTGGTGGTGCTCACGGTTGAGAGTGGAGGTCGTGGTGTTATTGTTGGTAGGTGAAGGAGTAGCCAGGTAGGGCTCGGCCATGTGGAGGCCGGAGCTGGGTATGGAGTTGGTCGATTGGCAAGATATGTGGCGGCTGTTGTTGTTAGCCTGTGGGGGTGTGTGTGTTTAGGGTTTAGGATTGGTTTTAGGAATTTGAGGGTGTCGGGACAGATCGGGGCTAGGGATAGGGTTAGGAATTCTATTGTGTTGGGATGTGTCCGACACGGAAAAATAAATGTAAATGTAAACAAGATTGGAATAAGAATTTGGATCGACACAGACACGATGCACGCACGAGAATAGAATTATTTGTGGAATAATCATGGCTTGTGGAGAAATAATAGAGGAGTACCTGCCTATTTATAAGATGTGAAAATTTCCATTAAGATAAGGATTAGGATATTTAAAACCCAATTATAGATAATTTCCTACTTAATTTAAATCAATCAAATCCAAATCCAATCCAATTTAAATCTAATTAAATTTTTAGTTTAAAATCAAATATAATAAAATAAATTTCAATTATTTAACTATTTAAATAAATAAATAAATAAATAAATTCAAATCAAGATTTAAATTGCCATAATAATTTCAAAATATATTTTCCAAAAATACTATAATATTAATTTCGAAAATACATTATTATTTATTTAAAAATAAGCTAATAATTAATTATGAGATATGTATGCATAATTATTTATACAAAATTTTGCCTTTCTAGTATACAATGAAATATTATTTATTATTAATAAATGTTAGAAAGAAAAGGCTTAAAATAACAAACTTAAAAATTTTGTAAAATGGCAAAAATAATTATTATATATATCACTTCGAAATAAAAACATTTTTCTAAAAATATGTACGCTCACACATATTCGCACTCGTCGAGCAATTTCGAAAAATAAAATTTCGTGCGCGACGTATAATACGACTACGCTACGTTCAATACAAAATTTTAAATCAGTACCAAATTTAATACAAAAAATATTAGAATTTAGGGGTTTTACATCCTACCCAACTTAAAAGAATTTTGTCCTCGAAATTAAGAATTTGTAGGGGTGAGAAGACACAAGGGATATCGATGGGAAATAATCAATAACAAAATTATGCCGTAAGAAATTGTGATCTAGATCATAGAAAAATAATACGGTATGGTCATAATCGATAGGAAGGCTAGAGGAAGTTCTAGTATAACGCCTTCGTCCTTCTAAAATAGGTGAAGGCGAAAACAATATAGAGTTCGAAGGAGGCGTTATCGAGTACGAATACGTGATTCAAAGACGATCGAAAATGTTTAATGAAATTGTCAAGGCAGTCGTGGATGGGATTCTAAAGGCTAAGTTTAATTATGTTCCATCCACGCAGAATAATAGACAAAAGTGAACCAAAGTGCACTTGGTTGATCAGACCATTATGCACCGGTTCTTATTAGACGATATGTTAGTGGGAGCTCTTCCAATAACATATATCGTGAACAAGCTCGATAAATCAATAAACTTATAAATCTAGGTTATAGTAGCAACATTTGCCAAGAGAGTGAAATTATAGGCACGAGAGTTTAAAATTGAGAGGGAGTATAGTCGAACTTCTAAGGAGCTAAGTCATGTCCTGTGATGGTCTTTATACAGTCGTCCTATAGTCTTCTTGTTCAAGTCCTTGGTTGGCTAGACATGTTAGGTCCTCTAGATTCTAGGATATAAATAAGCTTGCTAATATAGGTCACTAGGTCAAAGGGGTTGCTAGTTCATAAGGTATTCTACCCAACTTAAAAAATTAAACTAATGGTGTTCTGGGACAACTAGCTAGTAGGGTCAATCTCTAGCAAACACGAAGGGAAGATAAGTATAGGGATGGAAGAAAGCAAGCAAGATACAATTGATGAGTCAAACGGTAGATAAAATCAAGGAAAGAGGTCAAGTATGTGGATGAGATCCTAGACTTCTAATCCTATTTGCAGGCTTGCTTGGTACGGTAAAGTAACCAAACAATTTATCTTGACCTGCATGGGCCACCACAAAAACATGTAACGCCCCAGTCCCAAAATACGTAGGACTAGGAACGTAGACATGCTAGCTGTATTCATACGAAGTATACTCCAACATATGGAAACATCATATGAATACATAAGCTGTAAAATGCAGTAGAACCATAACTAAACCCATCCACACAAAATAAATGAATAAAAGATATCATATAATGATAATGAATTGTCTTGATACAATATGTAGGGCGGAGACAAATCCACTACCAACAAGTAAAGAAAAAATATATGGAAAATAAAATGAGTTTGGCGAGCGAAGCGAAGATGATCCAAGTACAATCATCCTTGAAGAAATAGCAATGAACACGGCTAGAGCTAGAACACCTGCGAAAGACAAAGGGCACACACCTGGCGAGATAACCAGGTCCTCAGAGAGACGTAACAAGACACATAATATCATACCATATAAACTGAATAAATATTGCTCAAATAAATCAGTCAATTGAATTATAACATGGTCCAATACACACCTATTGAACTAGCATACCATTCCCCCAACCAAACAAGGACAGGAGATGGTAAACTAATTTACGGTGACGTATCTTTTTATACTATGAATCCAATATGGTAACCAGACCCCAACAAGCTTCAATACCTTCTCATCGAAGTAGTAAGTCACACCTACAACCAAACAAGGACAAGATGTGATAAACTAATTCGCGACAAGTTATTGTTCCAAGCCACGGTCAGATACAAGTACCCAAACCAAAGGTACTCATACCTAACGGATAAGGGCGTCTAACCAAATCTAGGTGAATGCAGATTTAAGAACAGTTCATGGTCGCATGACTACCCAGTCAAGTCAAGAAAACACCAATGCAGTACCTCAGTAGCGAGTCACAATACCATATACTATTCCTCAGTATCGAGCGAGTCTATAGCATATAATCTATCTATCATTCCTCAGTATCGAGCGAGTCTATAGCATATAGTCTACCTATCGTTCCTCAGTAGCGAGCGAGTCTACGATAGATAGAGTAGTAGTCAACTTCCAATCATGTTCTTCCCGTCCAATGCCAACTCATAACTGCTAAGTCTTCTAGCATGCAATTCTATTAGCAGTTATTTCCTAACGCACGGCTTATACGTACTGGTGGCCAGCCAATCACGCATGTCCGAGTCCTATATGTGACACATAACAACGTGGTATAAACGTGTCAAGGCCTATGAATGCAACACACAAATGGTGGTCCCTTAACTCTAAGTTTAATGTGTAAGAAAATAATACATAGCAAGTATAGCTCCCCTTCCCGGAATTTTTGAATATTTTTATTATTTAATTAATTAGAATGGTGACTTTTAGGAGGTCGGTTGTACCACACTTGCCCGAACTCGACCCGAACTAAACCCGAGCCCATGTAGTCATGTAATGAGTCCAGAGACGTCTATGTAGAGGCATCTGGTGTATATGTGTATTGGTAATTTGTTTTAATAGTGTATTATTTATTTTCATAGATAATTATTAATTATATATATAAAGGTTATTGATTTTAAATGAATTATTATTATGGAAAAACTTGTCCTAATTTATTGGGAACATTTTCTATTTAAGATTTTGGTATAATAAATTTTGGGTTCATTACTATTTCTTTATCACAGGATTTTAATGTAAGATTATCGTGAACTAATAAATATTTTTATAATCCATTAATATATATATATATGTTAGGTGTATATATATGTGTGTGTTTATCGGGTATGAGTATATAATATACGTGTATATGTGTGTTTACAATAATAGATATAATATGTGTGCACGTATATGTATAGATATATAATATTGTGAATGTGTACGTGTACGTATCTATAAAATAAATAGATTATATATATAAATATATAACTATCAATCCTCGAAACAACTCTAGAGTTTTTGGTGCATTGACTGCAACGTTACAAAATGTAATCACTGTAATAATGAAGTATATACGTACAGATAAATGATTATATATATATAGTATATATAGGAGTACGAATGTGTGAATATAGATATATAAGTGTATATGGAAATATTAATGGGTTATTGTAGGTGAATATATTTATATATAAGCATTGGTATATAATTATATGAATATATATATATATATATATATATATTAATTATTAGTAATAGGAAAAGAAGAAAAGAAAAACAGTAGCTGTGGACCTAAGTCCACAGCAATGAACGACCAAAGAAGGAATCCTTCTCCCATAGGCAAGCGGCCCAGGTACCCGAGCCAAGCCCACGAGCTCACCCGAGCTGCCCCCATTTCCAAGTGAAGGAAAGGCCAACCCGAGGCTACAGGCTCAGCCTGTACAACTTTCCCCCACAAACAACCCGAGAGCCCGACCCCTGAACCTAATTCCCTTGCGTTCACAGCCGAAGACTGCATATATGCAGTATATATATACAGCGGGTACGAGGGAGAACGAGAGAGTTACTCGATATTTCTCCAAAACACAAACCCTAACTACTACACCCCCGCCGCCCATGGACAACCGCGCGCGCCCCGGCCACCCTGGGCGGCTGCTCGCCGCCGCACGCGCGGCCGCTGGCCGGCCGAACACGCCGGAGCGCGCACATGCGCAGAACAGAGCAGCAGCAATACCAGTTGCAACCGCAGACTTCGAGGTAAGTTTCCTCCCTCGATACTCTATCTTTTTACGAACCGTAAATTGGGTTAGAAAGCCAACATGACCCTCTCGGAGTCCCAACAAGTGGATTTGAATATGGTCGCACGACCAGTCCATGAAATCAAACCCGAGATCGACGAAAACCCGTTCCAGAACAGAGCAAAACCAGTTCAATCACCCATATTCGTAGATCGTTTCTGATCGATACAATACCCTATTAGGAATTCTATTTGAACACCTATCTAGACAACATATAGGAGATCATAACCTACTTTTTAGATTTGAATTTCGTTAATTATTCACGGAGAAATCAGTCTCCAAAGTAAAAGAAAAATCTGTTTTCAAAATCACGAAATCGCTCCTCATGACGTGCGTCACGCCAATCGGGACGACGTGGTCGCGAACCGAAAGGATCGATAGCTGCGTAACAGCTACATGGTCGTGTGGGCTTTGACGGAATTCAAATTGGTCGCGTGTGCGCGACGAATTTGATACGTATCCGTCGAAATTCCCCGTATCGTGCACGTTGCAAAAACTCCAATTACTTTGTGCACGCTCATCAGATCGAGACGAAACTTGTGCCAACAGGACCGTATCGCTTTTCTGGTCCTGCATGCCAAGTTTGGTCCAATTCTGAGACCGTTGACAAAATCACTGTTTTGCGGGCCCCGCGGTTCCACTCAACGGACGATTTTGTGCACGGCCCGCCGGAATCCAACTCTGGACATACGGTTGGGTTCGTATCGGAAAACTAGATCCGTAGACATGTAGTTTGACGACTTTAGAGACCGTTGACTCTGGCACGCTTTTCGATGCAAAGCGGGTCCAACGGCGGACATCGTTTTGTCCGAAATTACCGTTTTGCCCCTGTGTCCAGAATTGGACTTAAGAACAGGCAATCCTAGCTAATTTGACTATTCTGAGACCGTTGGTATTATTTATTTCAGCATCCGGAGACTTCTATATGTGTTTGCTTGATTGTGGCTCATCGTGTGGTACAGTATTGGTTTCTCCAGCTAAGGACCTCAGGCAAGTGTACTTTCTGATTGCTTTTCGATTCATAGTAGTTTTCTCATTTCATGTCTATACATATATCTTGCTGCTTGTTGACACGCTCGTCACACGGAGTTGTCGGGAGGGGAAATATCTTAGTATACATGTGGACTACCCAGAAATATCCCATGAGTCTATTCTTGAACGATAGCTGCTGCACACGACACGTGCAGTATGCCGAATTTTACCCCCTAGCCGTCCACATGGCGAAAGGATATTTCACACCACTTAGATAGATGTCTTTTATTAGCTTTTCCTTGTTTATTTCTCTATCGTGCTATGACATCAGTTTATCTTACAGCTTTCATTTCTCATATGCTATTTTCATGTCTTGATAATTCTATTGTGTTTTGCACTGCCGTCGGTTTGTGTACTTGTTCCAATCCTGACTGGATAACCAACATTTTTCAGGTTTAGCCGCGATCACTCTTAGCACTGGGAGAACTTGGGTATGCTGAAGACAACCTAGAAATAGATAGCAATGTATCATTTTCATTAATTGTAAAACTTGTATTTTCCTTTAATATTAAATCTTGTAAATGTTGTAATAAATCTAGAAATGTGAATGAGCAATTGTGATATTTGAGCAATTATTCTCGCGGGCTTGACAGCGTTCTACCGCCGACTCTGCGGCGTAGGCTGGCTTGGACACGTCTCGTATCCGAAAAAGCGGGTGCGGGTCGTGACAGCAAGAAACTAAACAGTAAATTCTAACAGGTTATGCCATGTATCACAGTTTATTTTGCATAAGCAAATAATGAATAATGCATGAAATATCAGCTAAAATAAACAAACAGCAAATGGTAAGGTGTCTTGCTTGGTAGAGCGCCTGGTGTACTGCAATGATCAATTGACACGAACTGCAACTTCGGTGAAATAACTACACAAAGTGACCTCTGATGGTGGCACGGATCGTGTCATTGAGTCCAGAATAGTCAAACTGGTAAGGGATGATATAGAAAAGTCCGAGATTTGCAAGAAGATGTGGATATGACTAGTCATGAATAAGATTATTTATTTGAAAAGAATTGGTAGAATAAATAAATAAACTATTTTAGAAAATAATTATATATTTAAACTAAGTTTTTATTTCTCCAAATACTATAAAGAAATACTTGAAAGGTCTTGAAATATTTTTAGACTAAAACTAATTTTGTGAAATATAATTTTTAGACCAAACCATATTCTTAAAATACCATAAAAATAAAATAATAATATACCTACGCTTCGAAATCCAGTTTTGTAAATAAATATAGGCCAAGCCTAGTACTACATATTTATGAAAATTAAAATTTTAGGAGAATATATGTCTATAAAAAGAAAAATTTATAATAATAGAAATCTTAATACTATTTTGCTATTTAATGCTATACTAATTAATGATATATATATTGTATATGGAAAATCTAATGTAGTAGTAACAATAATAATAATAATAATAATAATAATAATAATAATAATAATAATAATAATAATAATAATAATATTAATAATAATAATAATATAAATAATAATAATAATAATAATAGATATAATAATAATAGATATTAATAATAGTGACAGCGCTGCTGTCCTTTAACCATTAAAAAAATATAAACATAACAGAAAGTGGAAATGGAGAGAGAAAGGGGAGTGTGAGGGGAGAGAAAAGAGGAGCGGCGGAAGAACGAGAGTTGTTGAGGGAGAGATCGGGGAGGAAGTCGACCGGAGGGGGTTTCGGTCGGCTGCGCGCGGAGGAGGAAAGGAAGAGCGGGTGAAGGAGAGGCTGCGACGCTGGACGGAAGAGGGTTTCAGCGAGGCGGAGGGAAACTCGGCGGAGGGACGCGCCGGCGATGCGGTGACGGCTGGCGTCGGAAGGGAGGATCGATCTCGGCCATGGCGGAGGCTGGGCGTCGGGAGGACGCGCCGGCGGTTGCTGCTGACGCTCGGGCCGGGGATCTCTGCAATAGCCACCGCACACTCGCACGACGGATCTCGCCGGAGTGGCGAGATGCCGATGTCGGCGGCAGTCGCAGAGGAGAGAGGGGTCGAGGAGCGGGGATAGAGACGGTGGGGAGACTCACCAGGCATGGGCTCGCTGGTACGGCGTTACGCCGACGGCGAGTGGATGATCGGAGGAGACGACCACGCAGTCGAGGGCGGTCAGGCGCCAGGAGATTCGGCGACGCTGTTCGTGGCACCAACGCTGGCACGCTGGTCGGGGTTCCCGAAGTGGAGGTCGTCCCGCGACGGACACAGGCGCGACGGTGGCGCTCCGGCACGGAGGCGCGGCGGTGAGTTTAAGGGTTAGGGGTTTATTTATGGTTCTCTTTTTCTTCTATTTATTGCTTTGCAATGGTGGTAATATTGGTTATGGCCGCGGAGACACTGGCCAGGGTCATTGGCGGTGGTTGTAGACGGAGAGATGGGATGGTGGTGGTTGGTGGTGCGGCTGGGAGTTGGCCTAAGTTGGCCAGGGTCCGGTGGTGATTTGCTTGGCCAGGGATCGGGTTGGGTGGCTGTCCGAGGGGAGTGGTTGATCTGGGTGGTGCAACTGGGACGGTGTCGTTGGGGATGGTGCTGTTGCGGAGATACGGTGGCAAAATGTAGTGGCGATGGCTATGGTGTATGTCAACAGGGCGGTGGTCGGGTTCTTTGATGATGGTGGTGCGATGGTAACGCTGGTGATTGTTTGGTGCAAGGGGCCACGATCAAGGTGGTTGGCCGGATATTGGTGGTGACACTGGTGTCCAAGTTGGTATTCATGGCGGTTGTGGAGGAGTCGGAGGATGGCGGGATGGTCGGCCAGAGCGACCGAGCTGGTGGTGCTCACGGTTGAGAGTGGAGGTCGTGGTGTTATTGTTGGTAGGCGAAGGAGTAGCCAGGTAGGGCTCGGCCATGCGGAGGCCGGAGCTGGGTATGGAGTTGGTCGATTGGCAAGATATGTGGCGGCTGTTGTTGTTAGCCTGTGGGTGTGTGTGTTTAGGGTTTAGGATTGGTTTTACGAATTTGAGGGTGTCGGGACAGATCGGGGCTAGGGATAGGGTTAGGAATTCTATTGTGTCGGGATGTGTCCAATACAAAAAAATAAATTTAAATTTAAACAAGATTAGAATAAGAATTTCGATGGACACAGACACGATGCACGCACGTGAATAGAATTATTTGTGGAATAATTATAGATTGTGGAGAAATAATGGAGGAGTAACTGCCTATTTATAGGATATGGGAATTCCCATTAAGATAAGGATTAGGATACTTAAAACCCAATTACAGATAATTTGCTACTTAATTTAAATCAATCAAATCCAAATCCAAATCCAATCTAATTTAAATCTAATTAAATTTTTAGTTTAAAATCAAATAGAATAAATCAAATTTCAATTATTTAACTATTTAAATAAATAAATAAATTCAAATCAAGATTTAAATTGCCATAATAATTTCAAAATATATTTTCTAAAAATACTATAATATTAATTTCAAAAATATATTATTATTTATTTAAAAATAAGCTAATAATTAATTATGAGATATGTATGCATAATTATTTATACGAAATTTTGCCTTTCTAGTATACAATGAAATATAATTTATTATTAATAAATGTTAGAAAGAAAAGGGCTTAAAATAACAAACATAAAAATTTTGTAAAATGACAAAAAAAATTATTATATATATCACTTCGAAATAGAAAACATTTTTCTAAAAATATGTACGCTCGCACATATTCGCACTCGTCGAGCAATTTCGAAAATAAAATTTTGTGCGCGACGTATAATACGACTACGCGACGTACAATACCAAATTTTAAATCAGTACCAAATTTAATAAAAAAATATTAGAAATTTAGGGGTTTTACACGGGTACCTTGGAAAACTCCGGTGGTGGCCAACTGCTTAGACGACAGTTTCTTGGTCACCAGTGGTTGAAATCTTTGGGCTGGAGACATTCGTTTTCTTCCCTTTCCCATCGGCGGGGATTCTCTGAGCAGAATTGTAGGAGACGACGGGAAGCGCCTCGTCCTCTGAACTTGGTTGTTGCAGTCTTCGAAAGACGGACCGCCGGTCTTCTCGTACTGTCGCGTTGTTGCAGTAGCTGTTGACAATGGCTTGGGTGCAGTGATGTCCGTAGGAGGACTCTTTGCACACTGGGGCCTCTTCTCTTTCCTTGCGCTTGTGAAGGATCACGTCACACAAGTCAGATGAGTCTCGAATAACCATGTTTGCTCCCTGGTTGTTGGGAGATCTTTGGGAACCACTCTTTCCATTTGTCGTTGGGTGTTGGACTCGAGTGGTTCTGTACAACTTCTCATCATTGGCCCGTATAACAGTAAGCGAAGCGCTCGTATGGTCAGAGGTTGGGACAGCCGACTGAGCTTGCCGAACTTGCGCTGCCCTAGACTTCTTCACTCTAGCACCCGAGGGTACATAGTAGGAAGAGTCTAAGTGGTGCTGCAGAGAGTCAGACACATTTTTTTGGGGCATGAGAGATCAGGGCCATAGGAGAGACGGTCAATGATTGAACCCGAGCCGCACGGAGCAGACAGTATGCGGCTGGAATCAACAGTCTTTATGCGGCTGGCATTTGCGGCCGCATGGGCCTCCTTCATGCGGCTAGCAGTCGTTGCCGCATAGGCCTTCTTTACATGGATGGAAGTCTCGACCGTATGAGCCTCCTCCATGCGCTGGTAGTCTTGGCCGCAGGAGCTTTCTTTATGCGGCCGGAAGTCTTGGCCGCATGAGCACCATGCATACAGCTGGCAGTCTTGGCCGCATGAGCATTCTGCATGTGACTGGCGCCTTTGTTCGGCTTCTTCTTGGACCACATATAGTCCCTCTTTGTCCCTGCAAGTCCAGCATCGTCGTGCTTTCCTCTGCCGGACTTGGGGACAGCAGAGTCCTCTATGGTCTGAAGTGGCGCCGCATGAGAGTCGCCCTCGCCATCTTGGGCAGCAGAGAGTACTTCATCCAGAGCATGGGGAGGAGCAAATGACTTGGGCCTCCACTCCCTGCGAGCCTTCTTCGTGCGGGCTCGCTTATGGATTGGGCCAGCGCTCCCTTCGGAGAGCATTTCTTCAAACACCTGTTGGTCGAAGCGGACGACCAGCTTTTGTTGTGTGGAGCCAAGTTTGGCTGCATCCAATTGCGTCACCAACTTCTCAGCCGTGGAGAAGTTTGTCTCCAGCAGAGTCGCCATCGTATTTGCCAAGATTATAAAAGAACATAACAGTTTTATGGGAGGACTGGACTTTAACTTCACAATACAAACTCGCTCATACAAAGAAAGCCTAGGAATGAAAACCTTGGTACAGCAATCTAAGTACAATTGTTTAGTTTTTTCTGGGGGATGACGATAGAGGCTCGGGAAAGCGACGGCAGCTCTGCCTTACTCCTTCGACGATCGGACGTAGCCTTGGCTCTGATGAAGAAATGCTCTTGGAACGTGCAGGGAGACTCTTCTGCGTGTGCCTTTTTCTCTCTGTGCGTCCAGCCGGGTGTGCTCTCTCTTTTTGTGTCTCTCTTCCTCTGCCTGTCCTTTGTAAGGAAATGGCACCTTGCTATTTATAGGAGTGGGGTGTGATCATTAGGGTTTACAATGATTATCTCTTGAAAAGTCGACGGCCAATAATCTGGACCATTAATCTTGATTACATCAAATCTGACAGTTAATTTTGATTGCGCCAAATCCGTATGGGCAATTAATACTGATTGCCATGAATCTTCATAATTTGTCATGCCAAGCTCGGATCTTCTGCCACGTGTTTAATCTGTTCGATTACAATTAAACCTGATTTGATCCGGGTAATTATGATGATTGTACTGAATCTGGGTTACTATGATTTGCTAGCAGCCATAACTCCGAGGGGATAAGACCGCCACGTGTCTCAAATATTATGAGGACCGCCACGTGTCTCAACTGTCATGAGTACCTCCACGTGTCTCAACTGTCGTGAGTAGGATGTCCTGACAGAGCCGCATGAGTACGGTCTCTAAATGAACCGCATACGGGTGGCACCTACGATCCTAGCCGCATAAAGGTAGCAGTCACATGAGGGTAGCAGCCGCATGAAGGAGGCAGCCGCATGAAAGGGGCAGCCGAATGAAGGAGGCAGCCGCATGAAGGGGGAGCCGTATGAAGAGGGCAGCCGCATAAAGGAGGTAGCCGCATGAAGGAGGCAGCCACATGAAGAGGGCGGCCGCATGAAGAGGGCAGCCTCATAGGGGGCTTTGGGACTTGGCGGATCATGCCAGCTGTATAAAAGATTTTTTGATTTTCCCTAGGAGCACGCATCATGTCAGAATCATCATTTCAGCTCTATGTCAGAGATGTCATTCATTATCTCAAAGCAATCATTCATTGTGTCAGAGCTATCATCAGAGCAATTAATTGGACGTCTACTTTATGGCCAGCTGTGGAAGCGGACAGCGTATGGCCACGTGTTTTTGCCCGGGCCGCATGGAGCTGTTTAGGGAGTTCCGAGCCGCATGATGCCATGTGGCTTTTATTCGAGCCGCATGACTTATGTTGGCGACTTTTGAGTCGCATAAAACTCTTGAGCCGCATGAAGTTCTGAGATATTCTTTGAACCGCATGGGACTCCTTCTGCTTTGAGCCGCATGGCTTTTTCTGTTCTTTTCTATGCTTCGACCCTAGGGACGTATCATGCATATCCATGAGACCCAATGTGTCCAGAAATTGGGACACGAAGTGTCCAAAAACATAATTTCGAACAGCCTCAGAAAACAGAAAATCTATTCCTCGTGCAGCCATGTCAAGCCTTCGTCGGCTCGACATAGTGCTCGAGGCACCCCGTGCTCTTACACTCGTATCGAGGGAACAGAGGGCTAGGGACTAAAAACCCTGCCCTGTGTCCAAGTGTCGTCGTGTTGTGTTAAACGAAACGTGTCAGGGAAGAAAACCCAGTGTCACAGTGACAGTGAGTGACCAGTGCGCGAGGGATTTCTTGAGATTTACTTGACAAAATCCTACGAAACTTGGTCAGCCCCTTGTCATTTGATAGACCCATGTCTCCACCAAGTTTCAACACTTCCCGTGTCATATCATGTCCGCTAGGACACTCGAACAGCAGGGGGCTGCACGAGGCCTGTGCGCGGTGTCGTGCATACGGTACGTGTCCGATTTGGACACGAAAAGTGTCCAGAAATGTGTCAGTCTTCACAAAAGTTAGTATACATATCTAGATCTACAAATTCATATAATTAGTTTAACAAAAATTGAAAATAAAATCCTTAGAGGCATTTCGTCGAGCACCTATACACCAACTATGACACATGTCCGATACGGACACCAAACGGATACGAAATTCACCTAAATTCTAGGGATAGCTAGGGGACACCGAGATCTAGCCTAATATACAAAGAAAATAGAATAATAATGTAATTTAAGGGTTTTTACCTATATGTGCAAATAGCAAGAAAAAGTCCCAAAATGAAGTGTTCCTCCTTATTAGCTCGGATCCCCAAATTGCTAAAAATCTGGGATTACTCTCCACCAACAGTAAATAAACAATAATTAGATCCTAATGTAAAAGACTAGAGTTAAAAAGGAGTTGAAATAAAAAAGTTATGGATTGGAGAAGATGGCTCTTTACCTCTTTCTTCAAAACTTGGAAAATTAATAAAAGAGGCAAGAAAAAATGGAAGAGGCATTAAATAGGGGTGGAAAACCCTAGGTTGGATATCTTGGGTGGGCTTGTTGGGGTTTGGGCATAAGTCATGGGCCTATGGCTCAATTACATAAGTCATGAATTGGAAAAATAACAAGTCATTGAGTTAAGTCATAAGTCATGAACCCATTTCACTTAAACTTAATCTTCCTATTTCAAAACTAATTTCTAATGACTAAAATAGGTTAACTTAAGTTAGACCAGGATCACTATGGCTAGGGTTAGCTTCTAGGCTAGTCTACAAGTCTTTATAAGTCAAAGCCCAAACTAGGAATCACCAATCCAATAAATAAACAAATAAGTCAAATAAGTCAAAATGACCAAATTACCCCTAGGCTAAAAATGATAATTAAATATCCCTAATGACATGGTTAGGCTCTAGGTCAGACAGTCTCTCGGGTTTCACTAGCAGCACGTCAAAATGACAAGTCATGACTTAAAATAGTTTTTAAATAGTTTAAAAATGATTAAAAATCACAAAAAATCACAATGTGAAATAAATATCAATAATAATAATAATTATAAATTTCAAAATTATCCTCATCTGGAAAACTGGGTGTTACAATCCTACCCCCCTTAGAAAAATTTTGTCCTCGAAATTAAATGATCGCACCCCTTCTAGGTCAAACCCAAACAATCAAGGTCAAGAGATAATCATGCAAACATAATCTTACTGGTCATGATTCCACGGTCTCGAACAGGGTAGCTACACTATCTATCAAATCACAAACAATATCCTGGCAGGTACTAAAGAATCACACAAGAAAGTGGGAAGGAAGAATGAGAAGGACAAACATGCTAACCCATCACCTGCAGCGTCGGTCTCCTCGACCTCCATCACAAAAGCTCCACCCCTCTGCTGCTGAGCTACATGTGGCCTAGCTCCCTCAAAAGGAGGTGCAAAGGGACAGTCTTTCTTCTGGTGGGCTTCAGACCCACAAGAATAGCAAACCTTTAGCCTCTTCCTACACTGCTTCCTGGTGTGTCCCAACTTCCTGCAGTAGGAACAAATGATCGTCTTCGGGTCCTGACCCCGATACTGATGCTGTACCTGCTGAACTCCCACTAGTGCCTGCATCTGCTGAATCGGTACATAAGGCCTCTTGGCCTGGCCTCCGCTGCTGCTGGTACCGTGAGCGTCCCTTCCCCTCTTAAGCCTCATCTCAAGGTCATCCTCCGCTGCTAGGGCACCCACCAAGATCTACTCATAAGCAGCACCGCGGGCACTCTTGGTATAGGACTTCACCTCCTTGACCAGTCCCTTTCTGAACCTCCGGGCCATCGTGGCCTCAGACAACCCCTCGACGAATCTGCCCAGACGGCAGAACTCCCCTGTATACTCCTCCACGGACTGGCTGTCCTGGACTAATGCCTCGAACTGAGTCTCGAGGGCTCCTAGTACTGCATCAGCAAAAAAAAATTCTTTAGAAATCTTCTTGAATGCTGCCCAAGTCTGCCCTAGGGTACCAACCCGCGGGTCGGTCTGGTACTAAGTGCGGGCCAGATCCTATATCATGTTGGCCGCCGCCTCTATTTGGAGCCTCGTTGGAATCTCAGCCAATCTGAATATCTCCTCCATGTGCTCTATCCACTCATCGGCGTACAGGATGCCCTCTGTACCCCAAAAATCCCTCGGGTGCATCTTCTGAAAATCCTGGATGCCCTACTCCTTCGGCTGGTACGGCTGCTGAACTGCTGAAGGCTGAGCTGCTGCCCTCTCAACTACTGTCAGGGCCAGGTCAATGACCCGACTAAACTCTGTATTTTGACGCTGCTGCTGGGCCTACTGGGCCTCCATGAACTGCTGAAAGAATGAGAACAGCTAAAGTACGTCAATTGTCCCTGAAGGTAGCTGCTGCTGCTGGAGCATCTCTGGAATCACCGGGCTCTGCCTGTGCACTAGTGGAGGGGCTCCTCCAAATGCAGCTGAAACACCTACGCCAACTGGTTGAACGGGTGTCGCGGTATCGGGGACTGCCTGGATAGGACGAGTGGTGGCAGACCTCTCAGCAGTGTTCCTCGGTCCGGAGCGATGAGATATAGTCTCGACCATCCTGGAGACAGATCAAATAAGGAATCAATACTGAGATAGAAGCGATAAATCAAGGGAGGACAGTTAATTTTAAGGAAGATAAATCAGCAAGATGTATATATGGCATGAATTGAAACATAATTTTTCCTAACTGTGATTGAGTACCTCTCCGTTGAAGCCTATCGCTCAATCCTATCACAGGCTCGCAGTAATACAACTAAGTTGTCGTACTACCGCGATATCGTACTATTGTGACTCTCGACCTGCATTGGCCACTACTAAAAATATGTCACGACCCACACCCACTGTGAGGGTACGAGTACGTAACAACGCCCAGCCTACGCCGCAGTGTCGGTGGTAGAACGATGTTCTATGTCACTATCTAACCAACAACTCACGCAATTATATAATGTACTTGTCAAAATCTCAACTCCGAACAGAGGACAAGTATAGATATAATGTAATCTCAATCACAGTCTAAGCACGATATGATAACACAGAAGATAATAACTAAGACTAAATACAACAATAAAACTAACTACTAAAATAACATAATCTTCAACAATCTCAAAATATCATATCTCAACTTATTTATACTTCAAGTTCTAAAGCATGAAAACTAAACCAAGACAACTAGCTAATCTTCCGATCACTCCTGAGTGTCGGGGCCAAAGGTAGCTAAGCCGTCTCCTGGTCCATAACAAGTAGGGCAAGTGTCCTCAGGGCAATCATCTGTAAAATTTTCAACAGGTCCAGTCAGGACAGGAACGAGCACGATCTTATCTAGAAAACCCAAGTAAATGACAGAGAACTATAAAGCAGTTATAAACAGTTTTATTGATGAACATGGTGGGTTATATTCAGGTGATGGTATATAGAAACAGATAAGATACAAGAAAGTAAATAACTAAAACAAGAGTAGAATCATGGCAATAAAGACTGTAAATATAAACTAGCTGAACTAGAGTAACATGGTATAAGTCTAGACAGTAAATGTAACAAGTGTAAAACCTATGTAAATCCAGTACGGGACGAATCTAATACAAGATGAATCCAGTACAAGAAGATTCTAGTCAATGATCAAGAATCCAGGTGAGACTAGCTATAGTCTAATAGTGTGTTTTAAAATACTGATATCGACATGTAAACGGCTGTAGGTATCAGGCACATCTCTCACTGATCAGGCGAGAGACGGCTATGCTTCCAGTAGATTCCAGTAGGGAGATTCCAGATTTGGGGTATGTCTACATGCCTTACTCAATATTTCCCTGCCCCGCAATACAAGTGAATCCAGTACAAGAACGAGAATCGAGATGAGTCCAGCCAAATATGATGATACTAGTAATGATTCCAGAATGATTCCAGTAATAGAGGCCAGACAATATGTTAAGTGTGCCGCATACATGAATCCAGTAATATCCATACATGTGATAACAGAGAATCACATAAAACTAACTAGAACTGAAGTATAATAACTGACAAATAAATGAGAGAGCTATCACAGAATATACTCGCCTGATACTCTAAAAAGAGTAGTGTAATATAGATGTCTGCACCGGAGTCACAATGTCCTAAACAAAGTAATATAGATTATAATGTGTTTAAAATAAGACAAATAAAGTTTATGATGCAATCTACATGATTTCTAGGCCAATCTAGGTCAAAGTCAACTCTAAGTCAAACCTGGTCAACTGTCTAGGTCAAATTAGGTCCAGTCAACTCTGGGTCAAAGTCAACTTGGTCAACTAGATCAATCTTAGTCAACTATGTCAGACTCTAGTCAACTTAGGTCAATTGGTCATATATAGACTTAATGTTGACTTTGGTCATCTGTCTAGTCAAATTTGGTCAACTAGTCCAATCTAGGTTAAAGAGACAACCTTTAGTCAACTTGGACTATGATCAACTTGGTCAAGGTCAATTAGGTTATTGGTTAACTCTAAAGGCTAACTCAAAACTAACCCATAGACTAGGATATCCTTTATATCATATATACATATCAATGTATATATATACCCAATATCTATAGCCCTAGACATACATAAGCCTATCAAGCAAAACCACATACATATTTTCATATATGGATACTTGCATATCCTATTACTTACTAGCATTTTACATATATATAAACTCATATATATATGGCATAAATACATTACATAGATGCATACACTACATTGCATTGGGGCACACAACTTGTATACATGGTATTCATGCATATTTATGTACATTACATAACATATATGCATTCATACATGGATTACAATATATCATGCATATTTTCTATATTAAAAAGAGGGAAGGAAACTAAAATGTGGACTGTTCTCAGTGAATACTAAATAGTGTATGAAAATAGTGTGAAATGTATATGGGTGTATACGAGTGAGTGAGGAAACTCAGGAATTTAGTGGTTCTCAGTTTGTGTGTGTGTGTATGGTCTTAGTGCACACTGTTAACAGGGTAAATTTCAGAAAGGATTCAGTGTTCTCAGGAATCTACATTCAACCAATCAAATTCATCAATAAGCTTCCAATAAAACTCAGTTTTAAAAGTCTATCCCTATCCTCAGTTATTGAAATAACCCAATCTCAGTTTTAACCAATCTTAGTTATTACATTCATTGCACACATTATATATATACCTAGCTCATACCATTTCAGGTAAGGACCAAATCAACCCCAATTCATTCAAAAACCAAATACTGAAACCCATATATAAATCCAGGTATGCTCAGGAATTTTCATACATTGTATCACATGTTATGTTCATTTATAAGGGAAACAAATTTAGTTTCAGTTATAAGGGAAAACTGGAATCAAGGTTACATTGAATAACATGTTGTTCGAGTATGCTCAATGCATTCGAATACAAAACAACCAACACAACTACAAAACCAAAACCCTAACACTCTAGCATATATACCTAGGTAAATACAATATAAAAACTATATAATTTAGCATGTAAAAATAAATTAAACATTATTTGTGAACTCTGAAATCAGAGAACACATAGAGTATCAGGAATCGCGTATCAATGAGAAGGAAAATCCAATTAAAGGAATTAAACTCAAAAATTAAAAGGAATATATATGCACAGACCTAGGGACGTATCATGCATATCCATGAGACCCAATGTGTCTAGAAATTGGGACACGAAGTGTCCAAAAACACAATTTTGAACAGCCTCAGAAAATAGGAAATATATTCCTCGTGCAGCCATGTCAAGCCTGTGTGGGCACGACACAGTACTCGAGGCACCACGTGCTTTTGCACTCGTGTCGAGGGAACATAGGGCTAGGGACAAAACACCCTGCCCGATGTCCAAGTGTCATCGTGTTGTGTTAAACAAAACGTGTCAGGAAAGAAAACCCAGTGTCACAGTGACAGTGAGTGACCAGTACGCGAGGGATTTCTCGAGATTTACTTGACAAAATCCTACGAAACTTGGTCAGCCCCTTGTCAGTCGATAGACCCATGTCTCCACCAAGTTTCAACCCTTTCCGTGTCGTATCGTGTCCGCTAGGACACTCGAACAACAGAGGGCTGCACGAGGCCTGTGCGCGGTGTCGTACGTGCGATGCGTGTCCGATTTGGACACAAAAAGTGTCCAGAAATGTGCTCAGTCTTCACAAAAGTCAGTATACATATCTAGATCTACAAATTCATAAAATTAGTTTTACAAAAATCAAAAATAAAATCCTTAGAGGCATTTCGTCGAACACCTATACACCCACTATGACACATGTTCGATACGGATACCAAACGGACAAGCAATTCACCCAAATTCTAGGGAAAGCTAGGGGACACCTAGATCTAGCCTAATATACAAAGAAATCAGAATAGTAATGCAATTTGAGGGTTTTTCCCTATAGGTGGAAATAGCAAGGAAAAGCCCCAAAATGAAGTGTTCCTCCTTGCTAGCTCGGATCCCCAAATTGCTCAAAATCTGGGATTACTCTCCACCAACAGTAAATAAATAATAATTAGATCCTAATGTAAAAGACTAAAGTTAAAAAGGAGTTGAAATAAAAAAGTTATGGATTAGGAAAGATGGCTCTTTACCTCTTTCTTAAAAACATAGAAAATTAATAAAAGAGGCAAGAACAAATGGAAGAGGCATTAAATAGGGGTGAAAAACCCTAGGTTGGCTACCATGGGTGGGCTTGTTGGGGTTTGGGCTTAAGTCATAGGCCTATGACTCAATTACATAAGTCATAAATTGGAAAAATCACAAGTCATTGAGTTAAGTCATAAGTCATGAACCCATTTCACTTAAACTTAATCTTCCTATTTTAAAACTAATTTCTAATGACTAAAATTGGTTAACTTAAGTTAGACTAGGGTCACCATGGCTAGGGTTAGCTTCTAGGCTAGTCTACAAGTCTTTATAAGTCAAAGCCCAGACTAGGAATTACCAATCCTATAAATAATCAAATAAGTCAAAATGACCAAATTACCCCTAGGCTAAGAATGATAATTAAATATTCCTAATGACATGGTTAGGCTCTAGGTCAGACAGTCTCTCGGGTTTCACTAGCCGCATATCAAAATCACGAGTCTTGACTTAAAACAGTTTTTAAATAGTTTAAAAATGATTATAAATCACCAAAAATCACAATTTGAAATAAAAAATATCAATAATAATAATAATAATCATCAAATTTCAAAATTACCCTCATCTGAAAAACTGGATGTTACACAATCCCAGCCGTATGGAGAAGGCTCATGCGGCCACGAGCTCCAGCCGCATACAAAAAGCTCATGCGGCTACCAATCTCAGCTCCATGCAGACCACTCATGCGACCACCTATCTTAGCCGTATGCAGTATACTTATGTGGCCGCCAAGCCCAGCCGCTGGGAAATGGCTCATGCGGCACCCAATCCCAGCCGCAGACCATCCGCCCTACGCGGCTCGGGTTCGGTCTTCGACCGCCTCTCATACGGTCCTGACCTTAGATGCTCCCAGGAAGATGTGCCAGACTCTGTGCGGCACAGCTTGGACTCTTCCTACTACGCGCCCTTGGGTGCTAGAGCGAAGAAGTCTAAGACAGCACGGGCTCGTCAAGCTCAGTCAGCTGTCCCAACTTCTGACCATCAGGGAGTCCCGCTAACTGTTACGCGGGCCTCTGATGGAAAGTTGTATAAAACTACCCGTGTCCAGCCCCCGGCGACCAACGGACAGGGTGGTTCTTAAAACACCCCAACACTGATCGAGGGCAAGTACTCTTAATAGCCCCGCATCAGGGAGCAAACATGACGCCTATGCACTCGCATGCTTGGGACACCCGGGCCCACAAAGCAAGTGCAAAGGCTGATCGAGATATTCTTGACTTGCGTGATGTGATCCTTCACAAACGAAAGGAAAGAGAGGAAACCTTGGTGTGCAGAGAGTCCTTCCATGGACATTACTGCACTCAAGTCATTATCAACTGCTACTGCAACAAGACAGCTGCACAAGAGGACCAGCAATCCGTCTTCCAACGACTGCAGCGGCCAGGACCGGTCCTAGAATAAAGCTCGGGAGACGAGGTGCTTCCTTTTGCCTCTTACAATTCTGTTCGGAAAGTCCCTACTGGCAAGGAAGGGAAGAATGTAAATGTCTCCAGCCCGTTGATCTCAACTAGCGCGGCTAAGAAACTCTCATGCAAGTGGTTGTCCACAACCACCACAGGAGGAGTTTATCAAGACACCAACTCGAAGATAAAATCTTCAACACTTGGATATTCGTCATCTAACCCTGGGGGTAGCCGAAGCTGAGGCTAGCATTCCCCAGAACATCCACAACAACCCGATGTTCCAAGAAGATCAACCTGGGTAGATAATTCCCCCAACAGATGCAGCAGATTCTGACGTCCCTGAAGACGTCCATAAGTGCCAAAATGAGGCAACCTTCTATGCAGGGGGTGGCACTTCCTCTGAGTCCAAACCAGAGGAGAACATTCCCACATACTACGACGACTTTTCTGTACAAGGGTATGATTCGGAGGGCACGTCTTCTATCGTTCCTTCCATTTCTCCTCATGTGAGGATGGTATTCATGATAAACAATGACCAAGACGGTCCCAGTGATCACCAATGCATCAACACTCTTGATGCCATACTTTATACCTTGGTCAAGTCAGTGGACGAGATCAAGGTGGCCCTACCGGCTCTGCAAGAAAGGACGCCTAGCCAAACAAGCTTGGGTCCCGCTGTCAATGCGGCCTCAAACACAACTGCGCCAACCCCGGACGACAATCCTCCCATAATGTCGGCTCCAAGTGCTGTAGAAGAGGCTAGGGAGGCAAGAAGAGAGGTCCAGGAGCTCCGGGTAATGTTTTACGCCTGAGAAACCTCTCAGGACCTCAGGATACGACAGCCGTATCCTGTTGCATGGAGAGATGTCCCCTTTCCCCCATGGTACAAGCCATTCAATATTAATCCATATGATGGCAAGACGTGACAATGTCAACCCTCATGGACGTCGTTCTAGGGGAGAAAGAGCTGACAAGGAACTACATTGTGCGATTTCGCCAAACCGTAATGAAATTGCCATTTGGGAACCCAGAATCTTTGTTGATTGAAATTTGCCAAAAAAAACTGCTCCCCACGATTAGCCTCTGGATGGGCGAAAGTCAATTCAAAGACTGGAAGGCCTTCATCATCAGCGCCACAAGTGCAGAAACAAAGTTGAAGAAGGCTCGCCGACTGGGGTTGCATATCTCGGATGGGGAGGACAAGGCCAAACACCCAAACAACAACAACAACAATGACAAGTTCCTCAAGAAGTACTATGTCTAAACGATACCTTCCAACTATCTCTTGGATTATGAGTTATATACCCGCAGGTATCGCTGAACTTACACTCCAACTTCAAATCTTCCAGATTGTTGAGTTACGTACCCTCAGGTACCACTGAACTTACTCTCTGATTACTCCGAATGAATTCTCTTGGTCATATCTATGTACCCCCTGGTCATAGCTTTTCTACCGCCAAGAATTTGCCTCAAAATCTATTACCCGTACCACCGGTGCACAGATGGGTAGTAGATCCACAAAATATTATTTAAATCTATTACTCGCACTACCAGTGCATAAAAAGGGTAATAGGTCCACAAAATTCCCCAATGGGAAAAACAACCACGTCCATATTACCTCTGAGTTGTTCACTCGTCCATCACAAACAAACTACCCAATACATAGAACTTTCACGTTGATAGCACCTCTAAGTTGTTCTGTGTATCCTTATTAGGCCCACTCCTACCATGTCCTTATTACCTCTGAGTAGGAAGGCTCTAGTTTAGACCCATATTTACTACGTTCTCATTACCTCTGAGTAAATATGTTGGTTTTCTCTCTACTTATTATCCGTACTCGTACCGCCAGTACACAAAAAGGATAATAGGTCCACAAATGTCCTCTATTGACCACAAATGTTGTATTAGGTCCTTTAGTATATGTACCCCTTTTTTACAATCATATGCTTCTGGAACCCAGTTGTTCCGTGGAATTCATTATCCATTACTTAGAACTTCCACGTCCATATTGCCTCCGAGTTGTTCTATGTATCCTCAGCTTAGTCCACTCCCACCACGTCCTCATTACCATCAACCCCATATTTACCATGTTCTCACCAACTCTGAGTAAATATGATGGTTCCCTCTCTCAACTTATTATCCGTACCTAAAACCAAGGTACGCCAAGGATGATAAGTCTACATAAAATCTCCAGCAAAAGTACCCAAACCTATCACATCCATGCGACCTTTGATAGGATTGCCATACCAAAACAATTCTACTTTCCATGCTTCTTATTCAAAGTATTCGAAATTTTCAATTTGAAAACTTTGAAGGGGGTCTTGTAGAAGCATGAAAAATATTGCTTTTAGTCCTACATCGGAAAGAAGAAGAAGAAAGGGCTCACTCCGTTCTATAAATAGAGCCCCCTTGCCTCCTTTAAAACGGGCACCAACTTCCCTTCCCACCTTCCAACTTGGACTCTTCCTACTACGCACCTTCGGGTGCTAAATCGACGGAGCCCAAAAGTTCACTGCAGCCAGCAGCGCACTGGCGGGGCAGGAACTCTAAGTTGACTTGATTTCAGACATTCATAGGTTTCGAGTATTATGGAGACTTGTCCTAAATTCTGCATGTCGTGATCTCTTGGGTTGCTTCGTTGATGATTGTTGGAAAATGGATATAGTGCATAGAATATTCGGTAATATATCATTATTTGAGTCACGGAGCCGAAGTTCACTGCAGTCAGGTATTCCTTGGCGGGGTAGGGATTCTGAGTAAAGTGATTTCAAATATCTATATGTTGCCGGATACCATAAAAAAACTATATCCTTTTCCCTATGATTATTGGTTTTCGAGAATCACAAATCCTTGCACGTTATCATGATTTGATACTGTACCTCCTGAGTATTTCGTACGTTTCCTCAATCAGCCTTGCTAACTTCCCTTCTAGCATTTTATCGTTAGATCATTGATTTCTTCAAATTATAGATTGCCAGATTTTGATCTTATATTTCGTTTATGTCTTGTCTAAACTTTAATCTTAAATCATGTCTCACCATGATTTTTCTATCTTGTCCTAGTCCACTTGTGTTAAACTATCAATTTTTTTTATCATACTTAATAGCTGTGTCTTCATGATTTTGTTCCTCTAAGTAGTAATTGAAATTTCATTCTATCGCATTCTTATTTGATCCTTGATTGTCGTTAGATCGTGTTATTTCAACTTCTTATGGTTAATTATAGTACAGGGCCTCAAGGCTCAGAGAGCGTCTCAAGTTGCACAAGATTGGCAGAAGCACTTGACGGAAAACAGCAGATGACCACTGGAGTTCGCGGTTGGAGATAGAGTGTTCCTGAAAATCTTACCAATCAAGGGCGTCATTCGTTTCGGTAGAGGCAGAAAGCTCAGTCCGAGGAACACCGGGCCTATCGACATGATGGCACGGGTTGGCGAGGTGGCATATCGACCAGCACTTCCAGTAAGCTTGGAGGGAGTGCACGACGTTTTCCACGTATTCCAGTTTTGATGCTACATTCTAGATCCGAGCCATGTGGTAGACTATTCAGAGTTAGAGGTGGGTTCGAGCTTGACCTATGAGGAGCAGCCAGTGGAGGTCCTTGATCGGAGGGAGAAACAACTACGGAACCAGACTATTCCACTTGTCCGTGTAATGGGGAGACACCACTCTCCGGGAAAGTCCACATGGGAGCGTGAAGACGAGATGCGAGAGCATTATCCTAGCTTGTTTGCTTGATCATATTCTTGTGTTCAAAAATTCTATTTTCAATAAATGACTTGTGTTTGAACTCTTTTGTGCATTGAAATATATTTTGTGAGTCTTTGAATTTCGAGGACAAAATTTTTCAAGGGGAAGAGATTTATAACTCTATTTTCCCATTTAATGGAATTTAAATTTTAATAATAATACATCATTTCTTTTTCCTAATAATTATAATTTATGAATAATTTTGGAGGGAAAAAAATTCGGAGCAGGAATATATTTTTTTAAAATTCAAAGTTGGTTACAACTAATTTAAGTGGTCCCCATTTTTAAAATCTCCTAAACAAACTTTTTAACAAATTTTCGAGTAGTTATATAATAAGCGAAAAGGGGGAGGGGTATGTGCAAAAGTGTCTTTGGTGAGGGGAGTTTAATATAAATTTACCATTCTGTTTATTAACTGTTTTGGTGAGAGAGAGAAAGCATATTTTTTTCTACTCAAATATTTTCAACAGCTCGAGAGACCCCCCAATTCCCTCTCTCGATTTTATGAAACCCTAACCCTAGATCTCGATGACCAACGATGGCCCTAGCTCGGCGACGGGTGCCTACTCTCCGGTGACGGAGACTCCGACGACTGCATATGACTTCATCCCGGTGGCCATGGCGGTGGCCGATTATTTCTCTGGCGTTTGTGCCTTGGCGACGGGTTCGGCAGCGTACTCTCCGACACCGGATTCTCAGCAGCTGCGGCACACGACCGTGATCTCCTCCGGCATCAGTAACCACCCTCACCGGCATGATCGACTCTGACGATGGTGACAAGCCTTGATCTCAGCGGCGGGATTCAGCAACGAACAGATCCCATTCTCGCCAGCCGCACACAACAGCCACGGCTCGTCATTTCTCGACGATAATTTATGGTTAGTTCGATTGTCTGAGAATTTTGTTCATCGAGGGTTCCAATCTTCAGATCTGGCATAGATTGATCTGTTCGATCTCTTTCTTCAGTAACCTGTTCAATGACGAGTCCAGGGCGAGCTGCGAATTCTTCTACTTTTGTCTCTTCCAGCGTTAGTTTCAAGAATTCGAGAACATCTCGGTGACCGATGGGGTACTACCGATCGTTCATGTATACGACGAGCTTCTTGGTGATTGAACGATGAGTTGGGGCGAACCATTCTCAGGAATCGAGCTTGATCTCGAGAGAACTAATATCAAGGACCTAGAAGTAAGTCGAGATCTAATCCTTTTAATTTCTGGAGTGTTTCTTATTTTATTGCAAATCGTGTTCGAATTAATCTGGAAAAGGGGGTTCACTGTTCTTGTATAGGTTGTGTTTGAGAAATTGTTGTAGAGCAGTGCGGGATCGGATCGAGGTCTGTAGATTCGTTCGTGTCCACTTTTGTTCGTGCCTAATATTGTTCGTGTCCGGCCTTGGTGTGTGTCCATGGGCGAAAGCGGGGATATGAACCAGAGGGAGTCGTACTCAAGGCTTGGGGCTGTGCAGTTTGATTCATTTTCTTTCTAAAAACATTTTAATTTAGTTTTTAAATGGACATTATTTTTCAATGAGGTTTTAGTAGCCATTAGTTTTCAAAAAAAGTTCAATTGGTAAATTTTGTTTCATCTTCTGTGTAGACTTTTGGATTGGTATTATGTTCAATTAGATTTTGGTTGAATATTTGTAGGTCTGCCTGTATAAATTGGACTTTTCGAACTCTAAGGGTGTACTGCACATTCTATTTGTATTATTTTGAATTTTATGGGAATATTGGGAAGAAGGATTTTGATTTCAATCCTTGTTTTATTTTGGTTGTGGTTACTGATTTCAATCAAGGCGGTCTTGGTAATCCAGAGCTGACCATTTGGTCAGATACTTTCAATTGTTCCTGTAGGGATCATTGGTACTGTTGATTCACTATTGTACTCCAAACAGAGTTTTACCTGCTCGACTTTCTGCGAATATTTAGCTGTTATTAGGGACCTCTCAAATAAGGATGGGATAAGTATTGGTTTGGGAATTTCCAGGATTGATATGGGGTTAAATCCTGAACCTGATACCCAACATTTCAGCTTCTTTCCTGGCTGATAGTTAATTTTAAATTCAGTTAGAAGAAATGATTTGATGAAGTATGGGAAGACTGATTTCAGGGAGGGGATTACGAAATCTGAGTTTGGGTTCAGCCTTTGGTAAATTGATTTCAATATCATAGAGCTTCGATTAGAAGTAACAGGACATTTGCATTAAGGATGAACTAACTTCTTATTAGCTAGGCTATGGGTATAATATTGATTCAGGATTGATAAGTAAGACTAAAAATGGTTTTTTATAATTTAGAATCAAATCTTAGTTCCCTAGAACCTGTGTATTAGCATGTTCAAATTATTGACTGAGATGTGTCCATTAATGGTGTAGAAACCAAGTTCAGTTCGAAATGGAAACAGTGGGTTCCTAAACCTATAGAAGACTATCCTAAGGATTGTTAAGGACTGCTGAAGAGCAGTACAACTTGCTATTAGAGGTTGACAATTTACGGATACCAAGACTTGTGTGTATAAATAATGTGGTAACATAGTTATTTTAGAATAACTATTTTGGATTTTGATTTCTTGTTAATTTAGAGTATGGCTAATATTTTGATAAGCTATAGATGCATGATTAGAAGGGGTAAACCTAGGCTAAGACTTGTACAGAATTAATCATGATTAGTTTGATTGATAACCAAATTAGAATGAGCCTGTTTATTAATCAACTTGTAATTCATAAACAGATGGATTTCCAGCTCTACTACCCTTTTTCGATCACCCAGAGCCAGGCAAGTATACTCCTCGAATTTGTTCATTTCTTATGTCTTGCATGTTCATCCTTGTATCTCCTTGATTAACACGATGTATCACGATATTGTCTGGTTTCATGTTTCATGTATTACTTGCATCTGGGAGGGGAAATACTATAAATATGTGATCAAACCCTGTTACTACTTATGTGAATAGCTTGGGTCCCGCACCGTGCACACGGGACCAAAGCCGTACCATTTCATGTTCATTGCAACTACCCAAGTCGATCACAATCTAGATGTATTTCATTATTGCACATGTCAGGATTCAGGTTGTATTTCAGGATTCATGGTTGTATTTCATGTTCAGGTTGTATTTCATGATTCAGGTTGTACTTTATGTTCAGGCTGTATTTCATGTTCATGACACTTACCATGTTTCCTGTTTTACTTTTAATATTTCCAGCTCAGTTTCATTTCTTGTCTCATTTCCTGTACTTATATATATTTTTCCTGTTTCTTGATTCATACCATGATGTTCATGTTCTTTTTCTTGGATATACTTAGCTCCGCTCCTGACTAGGATATGTTGCAGGTGCTTGGAGGATATTGTTCTACTCTATGGGCTAGAGCCCAAGATATTAGCTGAGCAGGATGAGACTTAGATTGAGGCTTCAAGTTTAGACTACTTAGATTTACTTTTAGATATTGACTTTAGAGTTCATAGCACTTTTCATTCCTGTTGATTCTGGTACCTTATGATATCTGGATTTGTGGATTATGGTGATCTTTCTGGGATACGTTATAGATGCTGTGATTTTTTTTACTAGTCTTGATTATTTGGTTAGATTTTCCTAGATTTTGCTACAGCTTACTTCATTGTGTCTAACAATGAAGGCTGGTCGTGTCCGACTCGTGTCCGATTATTAGGGAGCGGGTCGTGACAGTGAACCCACCCTCATGCGGCTCGGTTGTGAGGCCACCCTCATGCAGCTCGGTTGTGAGGCCACCCTCATGCGGCTCAGTTGTGAGGCCACCCTCATGCGGCTAAATTGTGAGGCCACCCTTATGCGGCTCGGTTATGAGGCCACCCTCATGCGGCTCTGTTATGAGGCTACCCTCATGCGGCTCGGTTGTGAGGCTACCCTCATACGGCTCGGTTATGAGGCCACCCTTATGCGGCTCGGTTATGAGGCCACCCTCATGCGGCTCGATTATGAGGCCACCCTCATGCGACTCGGTCATGGGGACAGTCCTTCATATGGCTCAGCCACGATGTACCATTCATGCGGCTCGCAACATAGTTGCAGTTAGGACTTGGCTGATGTTGAGCAAGTCTTAAACAACTCAGATTTATTGCAACCAACAGAACATAACAGTTCAATTTTATTGCAATCGACATAACAACCCAGATTTATTGCAACAAATAGATCAAGATTAATCTTAACCAATCCCCAACTGCCCACTTCTCAAGGCACAGTTACAAGGATGTGGCCACGTGGCTGTACACCCCACTCATCACAAACTCCTATATATAGCATGGGATTATTCCTTTGCACACACACACAGAGACGAGCAACCCCTGCATACAGAGAGAGCAGTCCTTCACCAGAGCCGAAGCTACGTCCGATCGTCCAAGGAGTAAGACAGAGTTGATATCACTCTTCCGAGCCTCTACCGTCACTCCCCAGAAAAATAAAACAATTGTACTTAGATTACTTTTCCTAGGTTTTGTTCCTAGGCTCTCTTTTGTACAAGCGAGTTTGTAATTGTGAATTAAAGTTTAGTCCTCCCATAAAATTGTTCTGTTCTTTAATAATCAATGGCAAACAGCTGGTCCTCTGTTCGGTGCTGCCTTCGGAGCTGGCAATATCGGAAACTACTAAACTGGCCCTCATGGCCTCTGCATCATAGGACAATTGGCAATCCTATGGTCTGGGCTGCCATACCTCATGCACAATCTGTTAGCTGAACGATACACATCCTTAGTGTGCCCTCCCTTACCGAAGTAAGTACGTCCAATGGGCACCCCCTGGCACTGCTACTGGTTTTTCTGCTGCTAATGCCGAAATGGTGCGGTTATCTTTGATACTGTCGTCCTCCGCGGCACTCCTGACTCGTGAATACGGATGTCGGGTGCTGGCACCGATGTTCGCTGTACTGCCCCTTCGTCCCTACTCTAGGGATGATACCTCTTCTGGACCCCATATCTTGTCACCAACCTTTGTTGGGTGAGTTCATGCCTCCGAGCTGCCGTTAAAATGGCAACAAAAGTCTGATAGTCGTGCCCTTCTACTAGCTATAGAATCTCTAAATGAAGTCCCTACTGGAATATTATAGCCTTCTCTGGCTCTGTAGCTACCATCGTCGGTGCAAACCGACTCAGTCTGCAGAACTCCGTTGCATATCCATCCACCATCTTACCGGCCTGCTTGAGACTGATAAACCTCTGCTGTAGCTCATAGCGCGCTACTACGCCAAAGTACTTGGCCTTGAATCTGGTAGTGAAGCTATCTCAGGGAACATGATGCCTCATTCCAATCTCTTCCGATGCCACCAATCGCGGGCGAGATCCTGAAGTAAAAGTCTAACCTGGTCAGCCTTCTCTTCTGCTGGAACCTTTGCTACGATCAATATGGCCTCAATATCCTAAAGCCAAGCATCCACCATGATGGCATCCTTCGTGCCGTCAAAATATCTCGAGTTAAGTCGACAAAACCTCCCCGACGCTCCTGAATCATTCCTGACACTCCTCTCAAGGGCTAATCATAACCCCTGATTCAGTAGCACATTCTGTTCCTGCTGCTGGGTCTGTTTTTACTGATGGGGGGGCACCAGACGCTGCTGAGTTGACAGGAATCCTCGGATGACCTCCAGGAGTGCTGCAGCGCCAGGTATTGTCGTCGCTGCCGGCACCGCTGGTGGTGCAGGAGTTTCTAGAACCTGCAGTTCCACTGGCTCTGATATTACTTCCACTCAGATCTGGTCAGGAGAATGTATTCTTCCCTGTTAATGTTCTATCGAGCCATACTCTACTGGACGTTCCTCCATGTTGGCCTCGCTAGCAACTGAAAATGAAGCGCCCCTATAGGGAAAGGTACATGATATCAAATGACAGGACGAGGAAGATTCGAGGATGCAATTCAAGTTACCAATTATTGTGAGGGGAAAGAAATCGAGGCAAGAGATACAATGGGAACAAGTTTTGATTGAGGCTCCTATAATAGTAACACCCCACAAGTCTAAAAATCAGACCTGTATGGGCCACCAATAAAACCTTGTCACGCCCCAGTACCGAAATACGGAGACGGACTAGGCCAGCTACTCCATATGAGGTATACAAACGTCATACGACGATCGTGGATGTCAAGAGACAAGAGGGTGCAAGCTACATTTAAGTCTCCTATAGTCTCACAGAGCATCTATGTCTCAATCATTCCAAGCAAAAAAATATCAATTAATGAACATATGAGATAAAGCAATAAGGCGTCCCCGACGCTTCATCAAAATGATCATGCGGGTCTAGCTTTATAAGTTAGCTAGCCTAGAGATTCATAGGTACATAATTGTATTCAGCTGCAGTCTGATTTAATTATAATTATGCAAAAGACAAAATGTCTAGATTAGCCAGCTAAACAGGTGCCGGTGGCAAAATGCCAGAACATAAGTAAAGATACTAGAGTGGTGGAGTAAAAACCCACTCGAGTCTCCCGCCAGCCATGCTCCTAGTATGCACCATTGACATCAGAGAAGAAGTTTGGATCCTCAGGCGCTGCTACGAGATCTAGCCAAACAAAACCAGCGGTGTCAGCCCCGAATAGCAAGTACCACAAGGGAGCACAAAAGAGTGAGATAAAAACCAGGCAAAAATAATAATACTAGTAATAATAAAAGCCTCCGGTCATAACCTCGGTCCACAGCCTGTCCTAGCACGATAGAACAACCCAACAACCAAATAAGGACATGGGTTGAACCACGCACCATGACAGTCTATGTCCCTCTGCCACTAATGGAAGGCACAAGCATAGTCAAATCATTTTTCAAGCGACCATTCATTCCTGCGGCTTTCTATATTTGGCAGAGTTATCCCAGCGATACTGATTAAAAGGAATCCTCAGATCGTGTCAACCCAGCTGGACGAGCCAAACCATAAGACATTTAACACATTGATTATGCACCGGTCCCCCAGAGGGCCACCGCGCTAAAACATATAATACATAGCTCGTATGAGTCGGATACAGCCATCCGCTATAGGCGAATGAAACCATATCCGTGGCGGCCAACCCGACATGTCAGGACTGGACCTGGGGTGGCTAGTATGGCACGATCTCGAGATTTTTCCCACCCAATGCATCTACCAAGTTAGTTGCTTAGTTAATCCCTAGGTTATCCTCGGAGTTCACATGTCGTGGTCACATGATCACTCCCCTAGATGTCATACATCGTATGAGTATCCTAAGAAGGGATCCATACTGGCTCATGGAGTCATAAGTATGTACCCCTTCTTGGTATAATGCAACATACAACACATACCACGTCATTGTTACCGACCATTCGCTATGTAAATGCTGGACTCTTGGAGGTATTGGCAGGTATCACGTAGGAACACTTAGCTCATAGGATAGCACCTCGGTGCTCACATAGATTGTACTATAGTACACATATAGCTGATCCAGCACTCACATAGGTAGTCAGTTCGGGAATGAGAACCAAGACACAAGGACTCATACGGCCAAGACTCATGCGGCCCAGCAATGAAGTCTGCATGACTTCATGCGGCTAAGCTCATACGGTCCAGAAATGAAGTCCGCATGAGTTCATGCGGCCAGGCTCATGCGGCCCAGAAATGAAGTCCGCATGACTTCATGCGGCCAGGCACATGCGGCCCAGCAATGAAGTCTGCATGACTTCATGCGGCCAGGCTCATGCGGCCCAGCAATTGTAAACCCCCTGAATTTTCAGGGAATTTTTAAAATTATTTTTTTATTTTTTTGAAGAATAGCTTGTTAATCTATTTTAATTAAATAAGTAAATAATTATTTCTAATCAGGGTTTAATTTATATTGTATATATATATAGATGCAAGATGATGCTATTTTCTATCTGTAAAACCCCTCAAAATATTTTTTCATTTTTATTAATATTTATTTGTTACTAAATATTGTTATTTGTTAAATAAATGCTGTTACATTAATTATTAAATTATTTATAAACTCTAACCAAGTTTCATATAGATTTATTATTAGATTATATTTATATCAATAATTAAATATATATAGTGTTATTATTCAATTGGTTTTATTTTTAGATTATATATATATCTATACTTATATAGATGTGGTGTTAAAATTCCTAGCAACCAAACCCATTCCTTAAGTTTAACCCTAACTTAGGCCCAACCCAGTATGGTCCTATTCATTTGGATCTCCTTCATGCATATATATATATATGCATCTACTCTCAACCCTAACCCTAAACTTGCCTCCACACAAACCACCAGCCCCCTTCATCACCGCCACCCTATCCCTCTCTCTCTCTCGTCTATCTCCTTTCCCCCTCACCCGGAGCCCCGCCGTCGACGACAAGCTACGGCGTTTCCCGTGCCCGCGTGTAGCAGTCGGTGCCCCCCCCCCCGCGCGCGCTACACCCGACCGGCCCCGATCCGGCGGCCCCCTCGTCGGCGCAACCCCCCCTCGTCGGCGAGCCACCCCCCTGCGACGTGGCCAGGTAACCCCGACCCCCCCGTGGCGCTGCCACGTGGATATCCCCCTTGCAACTTAGAACCCTAATTTCTATATAAACTCCTATTTTATTCATTGATTAATGATTTGATTAAGGAAGAATTAATGATTATTAATTAGTATTATTAATGTTAAATGATTGTTAACAAAGTGTAGATTCTGTAATAAATTGTAGAGAATTTATTATGAATTATTATGATTTTATTTGACTTAATTAATGACTGTGAATTAATTAATTTGTGTGATTATGGTTGTGATTAATCAATTAATTAATGATTAATTGATAGTAAATAGTATCTAAATTATTAGCCTAATGATTAGAGTCATTAGTGTAGATCCTATATTAATTATGACAGATTTTTATACAATTTATTAGTATTTATTAAACATTTAAAGGGAATGTATTACTGCAGTTTTTGTGCAATTTCCACAGTATTATATATTCTGTTTTTGATGTTTACAATTTAATTCATCGGGAATTACTTGTTATGATCTATACATAATTTGTAGGTAATTATGTAATCTATTTACTGTTAAATTTTTAGGATTTAATAAATAGTTTAGATATTTTAATTATATTTTAAACTGTGAATTACTGAATCTAAATGACTATTTATTTACACTATTTTGGATTTTTATTAATTAATTCACTAAGAATTAATTAATGAGCTTCATACAAAACTTGTAAATAATACTTATTTCTATTTACTGTAAAATTTTCAGAATAAAATAATTATGTTTGTTATTTATTTTATATTAAATCAGTGTTAAATATTATTGATTATGTAATTAGTTTGTTACTAGTTTTAATCTATATTAAATATAAATTATTATCGTAATGTTCATAAATGTATAGTCACTGTTGGAAAAATGTTATTTTCTGTGATTTATGAATTTTCACAATTTATTAGTGAATTTTTAATATTTAATTCTAATTTCAATAGCTAAAATGGTAATTTTATATATATAGTAGTTAAATGTTTTAATTACTTAAAATTAGGTAAATAATATTAAAAATATTATTTACAGTAGGTTTTCATGGAAAAGTATTTTATAACCCAATTTAGACTTTTTATTATTATTAACTTGGAATCATAATTATTAGCACTAATCTAGTTATTAGTTAGATTTATATATTAGATAAAGAAAATCCTATTTATGGTTTCTTTGCAAATAATATATATATATCTATTATTTCTGTCATTATTTAGCTTATTAGAATAAAAATGATTTTCCTGGATTCTTACAAATTTTGTTGGTATTATTAGGAAATTGTGAACGCTTGTGTTATTTAAATAATTAATTAATTATTTATAAGTAATTAATTAATTATTAGATATATATTAATTTTATTAATTATTTTAGAATATAAAATTATAGTAATAAGTATTTCATACTTATTATTGTATATTATTATTATTCATAATTATTGGTATTGATTAGCTAGTAATGATGGTTTGATATTAATTATTGATTAATTAGCAATTCAATATATGGTTTAATTTGGTTAATTAGTAATTAATTAGAGTTAATGCTTATATAGGATTATTTGCTTCGCGGGACTCGGACTCTATCTTGGACCCGGATACTCAGTTGCTGGACACAGGCAAGTACACCTTGCTTGATTGTATATTTTTGCAGTTAGTTTATGTTACCTAGTTACTTCTCAGTTGTGTGCACGCGTCTAGTAGTAGTGGACTTATCCCGTGTATTGTGAAGGTATGTGGTACCTTCTAGCCGGACACCGTATCATACACGATCACTATATGAGTGAGTTGAGAGCATGGATTTGTGTGTCGACTGATCATTGGCACGTGAGTTCGCGTCTGGTCTAGTGGTTGGTACAGGTCTACTTATATATACTATGACATCTTGCATATTATTTGTACCGCGTATACGGTACGGATATACATTGGGTGGGGAGAGTCTACTAGTGGTGTATGAGAATTTCTGTTTCCAATGGACGCTGGATGCTCGTAACCCCTCGTTTCTCAAACCGTAGAACGCTTGGTGGCCGTTTCTTCTTCTTCTCCCCCTCTCATGTGCCACTAGAGATGTCTCGAGTGCATTTTACACATAGATGGTTAGTTTACCTGTCGTATATCGCATGATATATCCTGTCCTTGTTTGGTTGGGGAGATGTTATGTTACATTTTGTTCTAGTTATTTATATACTGTCTTGTACTATCATGCATGTCGTTTTCTTGTGTACTTGTTACGTCCCTCTGAGGACCTGGCACCTTTTCCAGATTGGGACGAGCACAGGTACCGACGGACTACGGAGATTGAAGACTTTTGCTGACAAGGACTTCAATGTTGAGCCTCGTGAGTTTCTTAAGTTCTTAGGTAATTTCTGCTAGTGGCTATCTATTTCTTTTCTGGTTCAGTTGTACTCTTTTAGTAGTTCTTTCATACATTTATTGGTGGATTATTTTCCACTAGTCATGACTTGTAGTTTGATTCAGAGTTATTTTCATTCCTTCCAGCTTTATTCTGTGATTTTTTTCTGTGGATGAGATTAGTATTTACCTGCCTGTATTGTTATTTAGTTTTTACTTCAGCGTACTACGATCGAGTATAGTCCATTAAATTGGGGTTTTTCTATACTTAATCGTACAGCTGGCACGCCATGTGTTCCTGGTCCCACATATTTTGGAACCGGGGCGTGACATGTTTTTAGTGGTGGCCCATGCAGGTCGAGAAAATATAGTTTGGTTACTTTACCGTACCAAGCAAGCCTGTGTATAGGATTAGGACTATCGTGTCTCATCCACAATTGATTATTTTTATCCTTTGATCTCGTTTGATTTCGACTCATTTCAAACTCCTCGAAATACTTGATCTCTTCTTTAATTTATATCTTCTGACTCTTTGACTTCCTTGCAATTATAACCTTTTCGATCTAATCTACCGTACCCCTTGCTTGTCATGATTGATAGAGGTTTGGAAGATGCTATACTATATACACTCTTGAGTTAACTATATGGCTAGATGGGTTACCTTGGCAGCTAATTAGGCGGTTGAGTCTATAATTGAATTTTGGGAAAGTACTAAATATTGCAGGTTGATGAACACCATATTTTTTTGAAATATATAATTTTTGTATGAATGATTAGTTAATTCAAAGTTGAGTAGTAATGATATATCAATTTCGAATGATAGTGAGAAAGATTACTTATACTCATATGGAAAAGACTGTTAGAAGTTGATTAATAAAATAAACTCGATGATCGATTTGAGAGGATGATTTAAAGTTTTGATTTGAGTTTAAAAAAAAAAATTCTATGATTGGTTAGGGAGGATATAAAATCAACTTGATGATTAAAAATTTAAATATTCACATTGCTACATGAGATTTAAATTGGTTGATGATTTATGTTGGTTTCCAAAATAGAAGAATAAATTTTTTTTTAAATTTGAGGATAGATGATTGTAAATAGAAATAGTTAAGAGTTGCCTATGAGATTTATATTTCTTTAAAGATTGAATATTTTGACCTTGATGAAAAAAAAGGGTTTATTTAAGAAGAATTTAGAAATTTGATGCATTTCATAAAGTGATTTAAAATTTGGAGTTGGGTAATTTTAATCTAAAAATTTTGAGGAGAAAAGAAAAGAATGTTTGTACTATAATAAAGTTTATTTCGAGGATCGATTTAGAAATTTGAGGTTTTTTTTTGTGATTGAATTTTGTTTGATGGAACAAATTTTGATTGAAATTTTTTTTTTTTTTGAGATTTAAATTATTTTTTTTAGATTGATAAATTTTTATTGAAGTTTCTTTTGGAAAAAAAGAAGAAGAATATAGTATTATGATAATATTTATCTCGGTGATTGATTTAAGTATTTTCATAAGAGAGTTACAATCTCTTAGATTAGGTAAACTGAATTAAAGTTGAGGGAAAAAAAGGGGGGAAAATAAAAGGGAGTTGGTGTGATGATAAAAGGATTAGTTGGGTATTTTAAAGTTATAATTATGATTATATGCGACGATCTTAAAGAGATTAAGGAAATTGGTGGATGATTATTTTGATTTAAAGATTTTATACTGAAGGAATTTATGAAGAAATTTTATTTACAGGAATTTGATTTTTTTTATCTTGATGAGGAAATAAACATTGAGGATGTTACTCTAATGAGATAGAAGTGTCACACCTTAGTTGCCATATTTTTCATAGCCATGATAGTGATTATATGCAGTTATAGTTAAGTCATCGACCCATGTGACTATGTCTTCTTCTTAAAATTTTATCATCCTTGTTCTCGACCCTAAACTAGTATCATTGATTCCCTAATTGTTTAGAGCTATAGATGTCTATAAATTTTTCTTGACTATACCCCAAATCCGTCAACCAGTATATCTTCTCCTATATTTTAGTATTATATTATTAGTATTAATATTAGGAATATCTATTTAGTTGTTTGTTACTTTACCTGTAGACAATATTGGTTGATATTTTCTGTAATAAAATTTTTCCTTCACCTTTAGCTCATGCCACGGTTGCCGAGCTAAATGCTGTAAGAATTTTTTTTATTATTATTATCTAATTAGTTTATTTTCTTTCCTGATTTACTATTTATCGTGCTGTATAATTCTAGTACTATCGATCCAAAAATTTGTTTTCTTAAGCAATAATGGAAAGCAGATCATTACGTCTTATCCTTTTGAATAGACCAAAGGACTTCTTTTTTTTCTCATGTTAGGATTATTATTGCTTCTCTAGAAAATTCTATGTTGTTGCTATAATTTGGTAGGATAAACTTGCTTCCCTAAAGAGACAGTTAGAGGTACTAGTTCAATTCTTATAAGTTGGGTAGTATACCTTGTAGTCTAGCATCATACTTTTCTCAGGACCATTAAGAAATTATAGTTGGATAACACTGACTATATGTTGGTATAAGTATTTAGATTACCTAAACATAACTTTGTGGGTTCCTATCCCTAGCTCAACTAAGGTTAGAGATTCATAGGACAACTAGAAAGGTCAAATCATTATTTGTGTTTTGGACTTGAACTATCTTGTACTTTTTTTTCTTCTGTACGTTTATTTTTATCGTCTTGACTAATATTGCTGTTATAGCCTAGTTTTTACAAGCTTCTTCTTTTCTCAAGCTTGTTCTTGACACATATATTATTGGGTGCACCCACTAAAATGTTGTCTAATCAGAATCGGTGCATGATGGTCTGGCCAACCTAGTGCATGTTGATTCGCTTTCCCTAAGATTATTTTATGCAGATGAAGATATAGTAAACTTGTCCTAGGATCTCATTTGCGACCGTTTGATAATTTTTTTTTCTTCTTGAAACATTTATTCGCATTGGACCTTCAAATTTGTAATCGACCCCATCCCCCTTGAACTCTTCTTTATTCTGCGTCTTAGTATAGAATTTCTCTTTATAACCCTTTATTAGCTATGATTTATAGTAGAACCATCTTTCTACTAAGTCAGTTAAGTATACCTTGTATGATATCTTATTTTAGTAATACCCTTAGCACCCTAGTAGCCATCTTAGACTAATTTTAGTCGGACGTTTAGCAAATAAAAGTTTTCATATTATCCTTTCCTTGGTTCATATCATTTGATCCCTTACCATGACTTGGGTAATTGAAGCACAATATTAGGATTTTTCTTCCAATAATTGCACCATTATGATTTAGACAAACCGCACCATACACAGACATTTATGCCCCCCATAAACACACCTTTATGTGCTCTATTTTAATAACCCTACTTGTTTGACAAATCTTTTCCTTAGAATAGACTATTTGTGTCCTCTCCTTATCCTATTAGATTTCACCATGCAATATCGATCTATTCCCTGATCACTTGGAAATCCTATGACCTATGCCGGACCTAGAACATATAATTGTAGGATATGATGCCAGTTTTGACCCCTCTATAAACCCCCAAGTATCGTTGTAAATTGTCTTGTTGAGTAAGTTACAATTTACATATTTACTTTTCATTGATTTTCTTATTATTTTTTCGGTATTAGAATTATTTTAAATTTCGAGGACGAAATTCTTATAAGTTGGGTAGATTGTAAACCCCCTGAATTTTCAGGAAATTTTTAAAATTATTTTTTTTATTTTTTTGAAGAATAGCTTGTTAATCTATTTTAATTAAATAAGTAAATAATTATTTCTAATCAGGGTTTAATTTATATTGTATATATATATATATATATATATATATATATAGATGCAAGATGATGCTATTTTCTATCTGTAAAACCCCTCAAAATATTTTTTCATTTTTATTAATATTTATTTGTTACTAAATATTGTTATTTGTTAAATAAATGCTGTTACATTAATTATTAAATTATTTATAAACTCTAACCAAGTTTCATATAGATTTATGGCTTAATTGCACTTTGCTACCCTCAACTATTCCGCCTTTTCAACTTGATACCATAAACTTTTTTTCGTAACAAATTGGTACCTCAACTATTATTTTTTTTCAACTTGATACCTAATTTTTCAAAAATTCCGAAAATGTCCTTCCCTCTTCCTTCCCTCCACCCCTTCCCCACTCCGGCCGCCCCCCCTGCTAGCTCTGGCCGCCCCACCCCCTCCCCCTGCTAGCTCCCCACCCCGCTAGCTCCGGCCGCCCCCCCTGCTAGCTTCGGCCACCCCCTGCCCCGCCTCCCGCCCCGCCCTCCCTCCCCAGCCCCCCTCCTCCCGTGCTGCCGCGGCCTAGGGGAGAGGCGGGGGCGGGCGGGCGGCCGGAGCGAGCAGGGGGGGTGGGGGACGGGGGGGGGGGGGGGGGGGGGCGGAGCTAGCAGGGGGGGACGGCCGGAGTGAGCAGGGGGGCGGCCGGAGCGTGCAGGGGGAGGGTTAGGGGTAGGGGCATTTTAGTCCAAAATAACATCTGGGTACCAAATTGTTACAAAAAATAGTTTAGGGTACAAAGTTGAAAAATGGTAATAGTTGAGGGTAGCAAAGTACAATTAAGCCTAGATTTATTATTAGATTATATTTATATCAATAATTAAATATATAGTGTTATTATTCAATTGGTTTTATTTTTAGATTATATATATATCTATACTTATATAGATGTGGTGTTAAAATTCCTAGCAACCAAACCCATTCCTTAAGTTTAACCCTAACTTAGGCCCAACCCAGTATGGTCCTATTCATTTGGATCTCCTTCATGCATATATATATATATGCATCTACTCTCAACCCTAACCCTAAACTTGCCTCCACACAAACCACCAGCCCCCTTCATCACCGCCACCCTATCCCTCTCTCTCTCTCTCTCGTCTATCTCCTTCCCCCCTCACCCGGAGCCCCGCCGTCGACGACAAGCTTCGGCGTTTCCCGTGCCCGCGTGTAGCAGTCGGCGCCCCCCCCCCCCCGCGTGCGCTACACCCGACCGGCCCCGATCCGGCGGCCCCCTCGTCGGCACAACCCCCCCTCGTCGACGAGCCACCCCCCTGCGGCGTGGCCAGGTAACCCCGACCCCCCCCATGGCGCTGCCACGTGGATATCCCCCTTGCAACTTAGAACCCTAATTTTTATATAAACTCCTGTTTTATTCATTGATTAATGATTTGATTAAGGAAGAATTAATGATTATTAATTAGTATTATTAATGTTAAATGATTGTTAACAAAGTGTAGATTCTGTAATAAATTGTAGAGAATTTATTATGAATTATTATGATTTTATTTGACTTAATTAATGACTGTGAATTAATTAATTTGTGTGATTATGGCTGTGATTAATCAATTAATTAATGATTAATTGATAGTAAATAGTATCTAAATTATTAGCCTAATGATTAGAGTCATTAGTGCAGATCCTATATTAATTATGACAGATTTTTATACAATTTATTAGTATTTATTAAACATTTAAAGGGAATGTATTACTGCAGTTTTTGTGCAATTTCCACAGTATTATATATTCTGTTTTTGATTTTTAGAATTTAATTCATCGGGAATTACTTGTTATGATCTATACATAATTTGTAGGTAATTATGTAATCATTTTACTGTTAAATTTTCAGGATTTAATAAATAGTTTAGATATTTTAATTATATTTTAAACTGTGAATTACTGAATCTAAATGACTATTTATTTACACTGTTTCGGATTTTTATTAATTAATTCACTAAGAATTAATTAATGAGCTTCATACAAAACTTGTAAAAAAAATAATATTTATTTCTATTTACTGTAAAATTTTCTGAATAAAATAATTATGTTTGTTATTTATTTTATATTAAATCAGTGCTAAATATTATTGATTATGTAATTAGTTCGTTACTAGTTTTAATCTATATTAAATATAAATTATTATTGTAATGTTCATAAATGTATAGTCACTGTTGGAAAAATGTTATTTTCTGTGATTTATGAATTTTCACAATTTATTAGTGAATTTTTAATATTTAATTCTAATTTCAATAGCTAAAATGGTAATTTTATATATATAGTAGTTAAATGTTTTAATTACTTAAAATTAGGTAAATAATATTAAAAATATTATTTACAGTAGGTTTTCATGGAAAAGTATTTTATAACCCAATTTAGACTTTTTATTATTATTAACTTGGAATCATAATTATTAGCACTAATCTAGTTATTAGTTAGATTTATATATTAAATAAAGAAAATCATATTTATGGTTTCTTTGCAAATAATATATATATATCGATTATTTCTGTCATTATTTAGCTTATTAGAATAAAAATGATTTTCCTGGATTCTTACAAATTTTGTTGGTATTATTAGGAAATTGTGAACGCTTGTGTTATTTAAATGATTAATTAATTATTTATAAGTAATTAATTAATTATTAGATATATATTAATTTTATTAATAATTTCAGAATATAAAATTATAGTAATAAGTATTTCATACTTATTATTGTATATTATTATTATTCATAATTATTGGTATTGATTAGCTAGTAATGATGGTTTGATATTAATTATTGATTAATTAGCAATTCAATATATGGTTTAATTTGGTTAATTAGTAATTAATTAGAGTTAATGCTTATATAGGATTATTTGCTTCGCGGGACTCGGACTCTATCTTGGACCCGGATACTCAGTTGCTGGACACAGGCAAGTACACCTTGCTGGATTGTATATTTTTGCAGTTAGTTTATGTTACCTAGTTACTTCTCAGTTGTGTGCACGCGTCTAGTAGTAGTGGACTTATCCCGTGTATTGTGAAGGTATGTGGTACCTTCTAGCCGGACACCGTATCATACACGATCACTATATGAGTGAGTTGAGAGCATGGATTTGTGTGTCGACTGATCATTGGCACGTGAGTTCGCGTCTGGTCTAGTGGTTGGTATAGGTCTACTTATATATACTATGACGTCTTGCATATTATTTGTATCGCGTATACGGTACGGATATACATTGGGTGGGGAGAGTCTACTAGTGGTGTATGAGAATTTCTGTTTCCAATGGACACTGGATGCTCGTAGCCCCTCGTTTCTCAAACCGTAGAACGCTTGGTGGCCGTTTCTTCTTCTTCTCCCCCTCTCATGTGCCACTAGAGATGTCTCGAGTGCATTTTACACATAGATGGTTAGTTTACCTGTCGTATGTCGCATGATATATCCTGTCCTTGTTTGGTTGGGGAGATATTATGTTATATTTTGTTCTAGTTATTTATATACTGTCCTGTACTATCATGCATGTCGATTTCTTGTGTACTTGTTACGTCCCTCTGAGGACCTGGCACCTTTTCCAGATTAGGACTAGCACAGGTACCGACGGACTACGGAGATTGGAGACTTTTGCTGACAAGGACTTCAATGTTGAGCCTCGTGAGTTTCTTGAGTTCTTAGGAGATTTCTGCTAGTGGCTATCTATTTCTTTTCTGGTTCAGTTGTACTCTTTTAGTAGTTCTTTCATACATTTATTGGTGGATTATTTTCCACTAGTCATGACTTGTAGTTTGATTCAGAGTTATTTTCATTCCTTCCAGCTTTATTCTGTGATTTTTTTCTGTGGATGAGATTAGTATTTACATGCCTGTATTGTTATTTAGTTTTTACTTCAGCGTACTACGATCGAGTATAGTCCATTAAATTGGGGTTTTTCTATACTTGATCGTACAGCTGGCACGCCACGTGTTCCTGGTCCCACATATTTTGGAACCGGGGCGTGACAGCAATGAAGTCCGCATGACTTCATACGTCCAGGCTCAAGCGGCCCAAAAATGAAATCTGCATGACTTCATGCGACCCAGCAATAAAGTCTGCATGACTTCATGCGGCCAAGCTCATGCGGCCCAGCAATGAAGACCGCATGACTTCATGCGGCCAGGCTCATGCAGCCCAAAAATGAAGTCCGCAGGACTTCATACGGCCAAGGGTCATGCGGCCAAAGCTTATGCGGCCAAGACTACTCTACTGCAGGACTTCATGCGACAATACTGTTCATCTTTTCGAAAATCCGAGAAGAAAGAGCCATGGAAGCCATGGCCTCCAAGCTCCGTCCATCCTCTGATTTACGTCAAAAATTGGACTTCCATAGGTCAAAATAGGGTAGAACGAAGTTCTCTACAATATGGAACAACTAGATTTTGAAAACAAACTAGTTTAGTAGATCAAAATCGAAGAAAATCGAAAAATACATAAACTTAGATCTACAAGAATTCATCCATTAAAACCGAAAATACTAAGTACTAAACTTGTAGAGGATGATGAGAAGAACAATAGAGACAAATATTTTCTAAGTAAAAATCAAGAATAAAAATGCACAAATCTCCACTTTTGAGCAAGTTGTACTTGCCTAAGTGGGTTGGTGGTTGAGGAAAATAAATGGAAGAGTGAATGAAGGGAGAGAGAGAGAGAGAGGAAGAGAATATAAATATGGGTTGGGTTGGCTTAAGAAAATACTAATCTCTAAACATGCTCTAACCATTCCACTAATGACGTGCTTAAAAGCTACATACAACCATTAATAAATAATAAATAGAATTATGCACATGCTAAATACAGGATACCATGTACAGATTTCTTAAAAAAATATGTATATCGGGATCGGGGAGTGACACCATTCCTCAAGGCTAGGTTAATGTCAGGATTGGAATCGTAGTTCCCCAACAATAATGCCAACACTGACCCCAATCTTAGGGTCAAACCAAATTCGATAATACGGGGTTTTCTACCCAATCTCGTGTCACTCAGATTTTTAAACATCGAGCATGATCACCTAATTCGCATCAAGGCACTAGTTGTACATATTCAAATCTGTTCAATTCACCAATTCTAACCAATTCATGTATTCGATCACGAGATTTGTCTAGCTCGACAATATGTTGTGCCCTAATCTCACGCGAGTCCGATTAACCATGGTGGCTCATGAATCACCATGCAATTCTCCCGCAGGATAATCATTCTCATTGGGGCGTAACTCTTGCTTGAGTCCAGACTAATTCATTTTTGATACGCGGATTGGACCTACTTAATCCTCAAGTTCAATCGTCAAGCACACTGAGTCATTCTCGATTCTACGTTCGCGTCAAACCACAAGTCAAAATAATCAAATTGCCATGCCATGCAAGTTCGATCACCCCCACTATATGAATCACCATAACAGTGCTCACGTGGAGTGATCATTCTAATCGATGCGACGTATGTGCGTGGCTGGAGTTGCGCTCGCATAAGATAAGAACGTTAACGTTGTGGTTATCGTCGAAGCAATCAAATATTTCATTTTCATCCAAGCCAATATCTCAGTACGATAGCCTGTTTGTCATTCGTTCGACTAGAAAATCCTCGAGCCAAGTCTATCTCTTCCTCGATGTATTCCAACATCTCGAGTATAGCATCCATTGGAATAATAACATTTTATACGATCATCGTTCCTCGAATCAGAGTACCCCCGAGTTATCGTACATCGATCTTTGATACGCCTCAATACCATCGATAATGTGTGTAACCTGACGATCTTTCTTTGCAATGAACTCCGAGTCGTGCAACTGATGCTATTGTCCGAATTGGATATACCATAATTCTATTCGATTTAATCCGAAATAACATGTACGATCCTTTAGGCTTCCTCGATCAAGACATTCACTTTTATTTATTGTATCCGAATCCCGATTCAATATCATTTTTCTAACTTGCATTGTCTATTCACAAGTTTTTTGAACGACATCTCATTCTGGACATTCGAAGTCACGACCAACTAAGCGTGACGCGTTCTAAGGCTTCGTACGATCGCATCACCTCGCTGACATACTCGTTGTCACCTATAATCCTCAATTTTCGTTCGAATGAATTCCAATACAAACCATACACCACTCAGGATTCGAGCCATCCAATTTTAGTCCTCAATCACGTTCACGTTACTCGCTAAAACATCTTTCAGATTCATTCGACGAATCTCTAGCGCAATCGCTCACGTCGTATCGACGTACTAATTCATTTCGAACTATTCCTCAAAATCTAAACCAATCTTCCTCGTTCGCTTAAGCGTTAGTTCGATAGTGTTTCTATCGATATACACTCTAAGTGTATCTCCGTTTTCGACCAATCGATACTTAATATCACTCGCGATTCGTTTGCACCAAATAGTTGAGGTGCGTAATACGCAGCACAACTTAGCCAAAAGGTCGTGTGCATAGGCATCCCGTACGGACTATACTCCGAGTTTGCAAGCTCGTTTGCTAATGTCGACGTTGGACCATTTGGGCACGTGCACGACTTGCTAACTTTAGCATATGTTTTCTATCAAGTCAAGTTCGACACCGTTCAGCACAAAGGCCTTCACCTATAGATGCAATTGATTGAACGCATGTACGAGCTTTCAAAAATATTTAGACTTATTGTATGGACATGCCGTGGGACAGTTGAGAGAGATCGCACACTTCTTCATCAACGACGAGCTTTCAAAACTGAGAGATCAACTTGAAGTCCAAGGACGTAAAGCCATGCTCTGATACCATTATGTCACTCTCAGCTCCCGTAGGAGCGATCGTCCTCACTAAGGCGTGATGTCGCACGAGCCTATATTGGGCTCGTGCAAGGCAGTTCCATAACGGCCGATTACAGCGGCTGTGACGGGGTCGTCGCACAGAAGTCCCAAGCAGAAATATTGAACATACAGCAAAAATTTAAAGGCAAAACACAAGTTATTCAAAAGTGCTCTTTATTGATATTGAACAATCAGATTACAATGGGCGCAAGGCCATGATTACAAGTCTCTCGTGCTCACTTTTATCTCATTTTATAAGTCACTCTGCTCTCTTGATACAATTCTTGAGCCAGCGGAAGCTTCGGAAGGAGATGTCAATACATTATGTTTCGTATCAGTCTTGACTCCACGCAGTCGCATGCTTCGAATAACCAAGGGACTCCGTGCCTCGACGCATCCAAGCGAGCTCCGTGCCACGAGCTTCTACATGTGCTGGCACATAAAAACTGTGTGGGTGTCAGTACTCAACTATACTGGTGGAGTGAGCTCCTCGCCTAACCATACAAAGCCGACATGTTCATTTACTTTGTACAGCTTAAACCATTTTTATTGTCTTGCTAGTCTTGCCTTATGATCAATTTTTAAGACAACGGTGCCATGGCCTATACTTGCCGATGCAACGACGGGGTCGTGCTATACTCTATTTGTGACTTCAATATATTCAAGACAGTGCCTCGTCGAGCAGAAACCTATGCACTCAACCGTCGCAAGACTTTTACTTGTTATACGTGTCTCAGTATCATTCTCGTGCCAACGACGTCAAGGGGATGACTTGTGCAGGTCGTGCCAACGACTTGATCGTGCTTCAAGATTGAGGTCGTGCCTCGCAACTTATCAAGACTTCTCCATGCTACCGCCTTGCAGCCTACATATTCGACTCATAAAACATCTTAGACAATACTTGTGAAACATAGTGACGAATCCATGAACATTCCGATGCTGAGTATCCTGCCAAGCACGGTGCCTATGTTGCAGCCCAACCTTAGGCCCAAACATTGTATTACCGACTAGACATCCATTCAAGTTTTAGACTCAATTCAAAGGCATACACGTGGTATGCCGCTATTCTGTCGACCCATCTACATGAGTGGTCACTAACAATGTCAAGCTATCTTGGACACGGCTCGAGATATCGGCTTGTCCCTCCGTGGGTAGCTAGCCCCGAAAGCACCAAGTATCTTCTATGCGGTTATCCATCATCCTACCTAGAGACGCCTCAATCCTCCTGGGCTGACATGATCCCGGCGCCCCGGCGATCACTTGAGAAGACTTCACCTTGTCGACAAGTTGTCCAATGACCATGCAAGACTCAACTCGATCTACCAAGTCCTTCCTTAACATGACCATGCTTTCCAACTTCTATCAAGACTCCCAAGTAGCGGGACCGATCTCGCATGATTCCTTATCCAGACTTAGCGAGACTCCCAAGTAGCGGGACCGATCTCGCGTGATCCCTTACCGAGACATAGCGAGACTCCCAAGTAGCGGGATCGATCTTGTGTACGGGACTTATCGAGACTTAGCGAGACTCCCAAGTAGTGGGACCGATCTCACGTGAACGAGGCTTATCGAGACTCCCAAGTAGTGGGACTGATCTCGGCGACAACCAGTCGCATGGTCTTTGTCCGTGGCATACTCTTTACTAAATTCACAGTGGCTCGTACCTTAGACAGGCCTAGTTCTCTAGGCGACGCTATCGCTCAAGTCATATACTTTATACGACGAGCCTTTTTTTCGAGGGATTACACGACTTGACAACTACAGATAGAGTGGGACAGTGCTAGAAATGGCTTCGATAGCCCAGTACAACTATTGTCTAACATATTCGGGCAACGACTCGACAAACAAAGGCCACGTCGAGCTTCGCATCGAGGGAACGTGTCGTGCATGCTTTCGGTTTGAACAACCAAGTTCTCGGGTGCCTAGACTTAAGCTACAAGCCGTGCAATATGACTTAAACCACGGGACATGCGAAAGCTATGCCAAGCCTTGGCCGACGGGACCGTGCATGCATTATCCAGCATTCACGCGGGTGACGCCTATGACTTTTGCTATTTCGAGCGTGGTGGCAACGTAGCAACTTAGGCCAGCTTCCTTCTCCCAAGCCACGGGACGAAGGATCGAGTGTCATTTGAAAGCATGTTGAGCCAACTTCTAAGCAGACCATGGGACCTTTTTCTATGTTCTAAGACATTCCGACCCGTCGGGATTCTTCCCTTAGCTATGTGGATGCGTCTCTTTTATTATGAAGCCTAACTTGTGCAAGTTGAAAACATGCGAGTTATTAAATGAAGGCTAAGATGAGGCGAGTACACCGAAACTACCCCACCTGAGCGAGGAGTCTCCTCGACCGAGCGAGCCTTCAAGCAGCCGTTGCAAGGCTAAGTCCGAACGCCGTCGGCGTTTCGATTCCTCCGATTGACTGAACGGGATAGGGCACTACACTCGTCATGCCTATAGCAAAATCTATGTCAGGCCTGGTGGTACTTGTAGCCTATATCAAACTCCTAATGATGTACGAGTACACCAACTATTTGACGCTTTAAATTCGAGGATCTGGCTTCAGCTTTTGATCACACCTGTAAGGAGTATCGATCCCTGGAAGATTTTGATGTCCATAGTATATGAGCAACTTTCCATGTAGTGAGCTAATGACTAGGCAAGCTCCACTTTTGTCTGGATTATTTAAATCCCCAGGATGGCATTCACATCTCCTATGTCCTTTATACTGAATCTGGACGTCAGGAACATCTTTCTTTTAGTGACACCTCATTATGTCGTCCATATAGAGACAAATGATGACTCTTTTCTCATCAGCGAACTTCGTGTAAACATACTTTAACAGTCTCGCCGACCCTGTTGGCTTTTGACCTAATAACCTGGTCAAACTTCTCGAGCCACAGCTTGGGAGTGTACTTCAAATTGTACATAGAATTCACCAACTTGTAGACCTTGTCTTCAATACCCTGAATGACAAATCTATCTGGCTGTCGTATGTGAATCTTTTCTATCATTTCTCTATCCAAAAATACTGTCTAGACATCCATCTTATGATAGAACAACATATGAATAACGGCCATTATCATCGTCATCCTGATAGTTGACATCTTAGTTAGTAGAGCATATGCGTCAACCTTATCAATATCCTATTCTTGAGCAAACCCTCTAGCCATGAACTCATCTTTAGTTCCTTCGGCTTTCGTATTTTTCTTCTCAAAGATTCAATAGGTTTAGCTCCTTCAGGCAGATTAACTAACATCCACTTATAATTGAATGTTACAGAGTCAATCTTATCATTGACTCTTTCCTCCAGAAGATCGCATCTATGGACTTCATCACCTCATCAGCTTCCACGTGATGGATGATAAAGTTTATCTCCGAAATCTTTCGGCATTCTCACTCGCTTTGCTTACTGCTTAGAGAATACTGGTTCAAGTGTTGTCATCAATGACAACCACATTCTGGACTTGTACTTCGTTGAAAGTACTTGCTCCTTCTGTACCAATAATATTCTCTGGAACATCCGCGAGAATAATTTTCTTGTCCGTAGCAATTTTGTCTTCAAAGAATTTTGTCTCGCGAGACTCAATGATATAATTGTTACAATATTAAGTGATCTCCGATCATAGCTTATAACAGCTAATTCCAGAAATACTATCTTCTTGGTCTTCATCCCTAACTTCTGAATCTTGATATCCGGAAGCTTTACGTACACCAGACACCCCACACTTGAATGATATTCAAGTTAGGTCTAACTTTGAACTAGTGCTGATGAGAATCATAGTCAGATATACGAACGGTACTTTATTCAGCAATAAACGTAGCCGTACACGCAATCTATCCCCAGAAGCATACCGGAAGATCCGTAGTACATATATCATTATCTTTGATAACGTCCTGATCTTCCTTTCTAACACTCCATGGATTATAGATACTACGAAGCAGTTGTTTCATATTCAATTCCACGTTCATAACAAAACAATGCGAATACAAAAATTAATACTCTTCGCCTTGATCAATCATGGGTGTATATATAGAGCGGTCATTTCATAGCCATTTCTTTGTTCATAACAGAACGATACGAACCCAAAAACCGATACTCTCCACCTTGATTACTTCTGAGTAGTTGTAGACTGGTTTAATGTTCAGCTTCAGCCTTGAAGTCCCACAACTTCTCGAATACTTCATCCTTCGACTTGAGAAGATATACGAACGTGCACTTCGAGAAACACTTCGAACCGACCTCCATGGAGAATTGATAAAAGTCACAGATATCTGAGTGTACTAACTCCAGAAGATCCTTACTTTAGTTTAATCGTCTGAGCATCTTTATGACCGTCTTGTCTCTGCACAGACCCTTCACCTCCTTACCCCCACATTCTGGAGATAAAGGCATCATGAGTCTGGTTCTATCATAAAACAACTCTCAGTCCATTCAATGAAGTAACTTCATCACTGTTAGCAGAAGTTCGAACATCCCTTCAGTACCGAACATCTTCTCAAAGCATGTTCCTTGCCAAGAATAAACTATCTGGCTAGTACGAACGTCCATCTTCAAGTCTATATCAGATAACAGATTTCCTGAGATTAGATATTCGGAATTCTCTGGTACGTGCAACATGCATCTCAGTATCCTTGTCGGTGGTCCATAACAACTGTCTCGATCTTCAAATTTTCTGCTAGATATACGTTCGTCCTCGAAACCTTTGTCATAACAAGGCTCGTCCTTGGTGAACAGCTTCTTCAAGCGCACACGTGGTCAGATGCGCTAGTGCCCGACCTCTAGTCAGCTACCACGCTAGATAACTCAACCTGTGCAACAATAACAACCAAGTTAAGTAATCAAACCAACCAAGTTTAGCTATACCTATTATTTTGGTTTGGACTTGGCCCTGCAACCTTTCTTGAAGTGTCCCTTCTTGGCACAATTAAAGCAAGCCCCATCACCCTTAGGCTTTGGCTTGAATTGAGCTGACTTTACCTGCCGCTGGTGAGAGTCCTTAGCTCATTTTCAACATGAATCCAGTACAAGAGGCGATCAAGATCCACTTCCATCTTCTTGTGGTGCATGTCCACGATGAACTTGCTCCACGCCGGTAGGAGCTTGGCGATAATACCCTCGAAGACGAAGGCGTCGAACAACAGCATGCCGTCATCCGCCTTGTAGAGATTCCCTATAGATTCCCAAATGTCCTTGGCATGTACCATCTTGTACTGCCAGAGAGTCCTCCATAGAGTTCAAGATAAGAAACATACAAATATTGTTATCTATCCTCTACTTGGATTACAGAGCAGTGGCCTCAGAGACCCTTCGAGCATTTTTACCTTCTAGGATTAGAGGCTCAGGATCTGTCAACACGTAGTCGATGCTTAAGAGTTGAAGATTTAGGCTGACCTTTCTTTTCCAGACGTTGTAATGCTGCCCATCAAACTTCTCAAGTTTGTTAAAACTTATGCCGAGAAGGTTTGTACAGTTGTTCTCTATCAGATCTAATCTTGCTTTAAGATTGTTATTCCCGAAATAGATCTTAGATGGAAGAACGTGAGTCGACAGAGTGATTTGGCAATACTTCGAGGAAGGTTCGTAACTGAGATCCCGGAGGATTCAGAGAAATGAAATCAAATATAACACTTCGAAGAAGGCACAAATGAATTTCGTAGCAGCAGCAACAAGTGGTTTCTAATTAGATTAGAGAAGTACAAGAGGTTTCTGATTAGATTAGAGGAGAAGAGAAGAAAAGAAGAAAGAGAAAGGCAGCTTTGCTGGGGTGATCAGAACACCGTTGTTCAAAGTAAGATTCGTCGTTATACGATCCGCTTCCAGGAACCAGCAAGTTCTCAAAGAACTTTTGGAACGCTCATTTAGTCAATTTTTGAGACTTGAATGGGCTCCCTGGACTTCATGGACTCTCTCTGATGGAACTAAGGATTCCCATGACCTTAGTTTGGTGTGCGTATTGATTGATAAAAAGATAAACATATATAAACGTGTTCTAACCCTTCATAGACGGAAACTAGGGTTCACAAATTATACCTACGGCGGAAAGAAGACAACAGTTCCTAGTAATCTCAAGCAGTCACGACCCCAAGATCTTCTGCATGTATTCCTTCCTCAGGTTGGACGTTGTGTGGGCGACGATCTCCCAACCTTTTCTTCTCCTTGGCAGCCCCTTCTTTCTCTCCTTATATGGATCCTACTATTATTTTTCTTTGCAATATTTTTCATGGAGACTTCTATTCCAGCAACTTTGAAGGCAT